>OX438771.1:19904453-20271641 GCA_949316455.1 Acleris holmiana
TTTAGTATATTTTTTGGAGGGCTTAAAGAAGTTGGACACGCGTTGGGATAAGTGCATACTTTTGAAAAGGGACTACGAAGAAAAATAAAAAAAAAAAAACTTGGGTAGGCTCACTACTTATAATACCACCCTCGTACATAACGGCTTCGGAACCCTACACTGAGCATGGTCCGACAAGCTCTTACCCGGTTTTCAGTAAAAAAATAACGTAGGTACCAACGGGGTACCTAAAGGGTCACTAATTCGCGTTCTACTAGCGGTCCCGGGATGATTGCCCGAATAAGGGCAAAATATTTGTGTGGTGACCGCGAGTATCGTTACAGAGTCACGCACTCAGTCTATACATTTTGTAAATTTGTTGCTATCTAGTACCCATAAAGACCAGTGCTTAGTTTGATACTGGGTGAGTACTTACGTGAAAAGTCGTCTTCTATTTATTTAAAACTGGCCTTTGTCTCCGTCCGCGTAAAAGTCGTTTTTCGCTGCCCCCTCGAGAACTGTACAATTTTCCGGAATAAAAACTATCCTATGTCCATCCCATCCCTGGTACTCAAACCATCTCGCAAACCAAATTTCATCTAAATCGGTTCGGAAGTTAAAGCGTGAAGAGGTAGCAGACGCACTTTCGCTTTTAATGGATTTTAATTTGAAAGAAAAAAATAGTCTTGACTACACTTTTTTTAGGGTTCCGTACCCAAAGGGTAAAAACGAGACCCTAATTACTAAGACCCCACTGTCTGTCTGTCTGTCACCAGGCTGTATCTCATGAACCGTGATAGGCTGATAGCTAGACAGTTGACATTTTCACAGATTATGTATTTTTGTTACCGTTATATTTCCCACACAACAAACGTGTTGTTTTTTGCTATTTTTTCTCGATCTTAATACAGAGACCGTGGTTACAGACAGACACCGGGACAATAATATGGTACGGAACCCTTCGTGCGCTAGTGCTAGTCCAACACGCACATGACCGGTTTTTGTTTAGCGTTATTACAGTAATACTGGGTTTTTACAGATTACGGAATGAGCTGCAATAATGTAATTGGAAATTTTTGTACCATAGCATAGAGCTGATCGAAGTCCTGCCTCGTCTTAGGGAAAGTTTTGGTGATTAGGTCCCTGCGCAGCCGCCTCTGCATGGCTTCCAGCTCCAGGCGTTCTTCTTCCTTCATTCGCGCAATCCTTTCCCTATTTGGAACACAACACTAAGTTGTCATTATATACAACGTGTTACAAAATAATCCGTAATAAAGGAATAACGAAAGTAGTGTCTACCCTAGTATACTGTATACCTAAGATACTGAACTGACGTTATTTAATAAGGGTTTACACTACTATTGTAATTTCTTTTTTACGGATTATTTTGTAACACGTTGTATATCGGAGCAGACAAGGGCGTCGCAACATCCTTGAAACGTTGACCTTTGTCAATTAGAGCGAATGACATTTAAACCGCTAAAAAGAGTGGACGAAGAAAAAAATTGCGCGCTTTGAATAGACCTTTATTCAGAAGTGGACGGGTATAAGTTGAAATATGTTTTAAATTTTATACTAAAAGTAAGAAGTAGAAAAGTATATTTACAATTGTATGGCTAATTATCGTCACCCAACGAAAAAGTTTCATAGAAATTTAATTGCGTGAGTGAGCATGCCAACTTTTTGGACCTTACCCTATTTTTGTTTCTTACCCCATTCACTTACATGCATATTTTGAGCCACCGGTCCACTTTCTGCCTGAACTGGTGGTGTCGGAAGGCGCGTTGGATGATGGAGGCGTAGTGGTCATGGTTCAGCCGGATCTTCATCTCATCATAGGTCTCATACGGCTTGGGGACCAGGATGCGGTCCGTCACGTTGGGAATGAAGACACCTTCTTTGTGCATTTGGGTCGCGCGGCTGTAAGGAGTGTCCTGGAAGAAGAGCTAGTCTTGTAATAACTAGGTCAATTTGTATGAAATTAACCGCTAATATTTATTTACTTAATACACTTGTCCTTACGTAAACTTTTTCCCTTTCCTCCGCCGTCTGTGTGTCACGGCAGTTTTTCTTTTCCGGCGGCAATTTTTCTGGTTTCTGGGGCGTCTGTGTGTAGGCATGGTGATACTCGATTCCTGAAACAATAACCAGATTAGGTACAGTAGCACTGACTGACTGATTGACTGACTGACTGACTGACTGACCGGCGGTCTAAAGCTGGGTACGAATCTGAACGGCTTAGCCTGAGGCATGCTCGCCCCGCGCGGCGAGCTGCTCGCGATCCAAATTGTTGCACAAAAACATGCGCGGGTGAGGCAGCGTGCTCGCCGCGAGCTGACATTTCAAAATGGCGTCGGACACGATGACAGCTGCCGCTGCGTTTATCATAATTTACCGAATTATTAAGAAAAAAGAAGAAATCGCTTCGGTGGTGGAACGGCTCAGCAACTTTATCAAATTTGTACGCGCCTCGCCCACAGACAAGTTAGAACTTGTCGTTCTGCCCGCGGCACGCTCGGATACACGTCCAATATACGCGAGGCACGCGCACTGAGGCGCCTTTGAGCACGGTCAAAAGACCGACTGTCGGCGGCTCGCCGCGCGCCGCTCGCACTCTGCTCGCGCACAGCGCGTGAGCGCATACGAATTTGAGCAAAATAGGTGAGCCGTGCGTACCCTAACCCGAGGCTGCTCTAATTCGTACCCACCTTTACATAAACTTTAGTGGTGTACCTGTGTGTTTATTTTTATATCCGCCCAGGTAAGGTTTCACAATGGGTTCACAAAATACTTCAACATTTAATTTCTTCATGGTATTACCAAAGCGTACTTCGACTGATAAAACCTCGTTTAAAACACACTCTTTGTACAGTTTGTCCAAGTCAAGAACTGCTTTATTCGTGACGAGGAGGTCCACCTCGGCAATTCCGTACTGATCGTAGTCAAGTTCAAAAAGAGGCATGCGGTCGTTCAGAGGATGGTCCTCTACAAACAGCTCTATATTATCCGGGTCAATATTAAAAAGACCGCCTAAACTCTTTTTGACTTCGTGCACTTTCATAATTGAGTGGTAAGATTTAGTAAATATTTCATTCTGATTTCTGATTTTGAACTTGATGGCAATAAATGGTAGAGCGCGCTTTTTCAGGGGGAACGACTGCAACAGTTCATGAACGTAGTATTCCGGTGTAATATTCGCCAAGGAGAAATCCTCTGCGTCTCTCGTGTACACGTCAATTACTAAATTGCCCATAGAGTCGGCCTTGTAATCGGATAAGAGGTTGGTGTCTTTCATCACGGTTCTGTTTTTGGTCAATAGAAGATTGCTGTTGGACACAGATAGTAGTTTGGCTAGTTTACGCTTGATGAGTTTTATAGGTGTTGACGAGGGGAAGATTTTTTTGAATTGGCCGTTGGGGTTGGGGTCGAGAGGGGATCGGAAGGTGACGAGGAAGTGGCTCATGGGGCACTTGTATGTCCCTCGGTCCTTAGCGCAGGGGGCTGTGTACCGCGCCCTCTCGTCGGCGGTGATCAGGTGGTGTATTCGGCTCATGGAGGGCGCCGTGAGCAGCTTCTCCCGGCCCAAATCGCACTGGCACCCCACCATCCACTTGGCACTATCGGCAGTCGGAGCGATCGTCACGATCCCACTTCCATCCATCTTGCATAAAAATAATACACTTAACAAATCAACAATACCGTGTATATGCGCTAAAAATTGCCATGGCAGATTGTGAAGTGTTTATTGTGTTTATGTCGTTGCTAGGTGATAGAGTGGGTAACGATTTGTTTATGGTGTTTGCGTAGGGTGTACTTATATACAAGCCAAGGGAAACTTATAGCAAGTTAAAGCCGACAACAATAGCTGTCTCACTCTAATTCTGTGTTAAAAATGAGATGTCCTTACTATTAACGGGCAACACACATGTATAACAATTTATGAATATATATCAAATGCATGAATAGGCTTCTGGAATTAATCTCTGCAATAGGATTTAAAAGATATGCTATAATTAATTAATTATATTAATAGTAAGATATGACTCTCATTTAACCGCTAAATGCGGCCCGAACTGCGCTATAACATCAATGTTTTTTTTGTGGGTTTATTTTAATAAAATAAATAAATAAATTACAGGAAAATGTCACACAAATTGACCTAGTCCCAAAGTAAGCTCTAGGCTTGTACTATGGGTACTAGACAACGATAAACTTACTCATATAGAAAAATATATATATGTAAATACATAGAAAACATCCAAGACTCAGGAATAAATACTCGTGCTCATCACACAAATATCTGCCCTTACCAGGTTTGAACCCAGGACCGCTAGCTTCGAAGGCACTACCAACCAGGCCAGCGTGTCGTCAAACATAACACTCATACATTTAAAACATATACCTCTAATATTTTTTCATCACACTTGCTCACAAAGGGTGTAATTACACGCAGGCGTATAGAATTGTTACTTATAGCCGATTTATCTCCCGCCGGAGTTATGGATTTTTATAACTCTTAATGGAGTTATGTTATGAGTTTGGTTTTTAACATAGAATAAGAAATAGAATAGAATTTTGATTTTGATTTTGATTTGTGCAGGGTCCGTCCGGATCGCTACCACCGTCTTATCCATTAACCACCCGCCAAGCAACAGTGTTCGCATTGTTGTGTTCCGGTGTGAGGATAAGACAACCGGTGAAATTACTAGCAAAGAGGCAGCCCATCTTAGTCCTCAGGGTTGGCAACGCATTTGAGGTCTTAGGATTATAGTCTTGAGAATTCAAATGTCTATGGATCTCAGATTCCACTTACCATCAGGTGGCCTGAGTGCTCGTGTGCCTTCTCCTTAACGTAAAAGAAAGAAAGAAAAGAATAAGTTAAAAAAACCGGGCAAGAGCATGTCGGACCATGCTTAGTGTAGGGTTTCGAAGCCGTTTAGTTCTACAAACATAAAAATCGACAAGTAGTCTCAGTTGATTTTAGTAGGGATAAACACTTCAATCACCTACATCTCAAGAACCAATGTCTAGTTACTCGTGATAGTTTTCCTTTTAAATTCGTTATATGCGCTTTCATTTAAGATTGTTTTTTTTCCGATTTTTAGTATTTGTAGTTTTGGCTGTTGGAGGGGGGCACTTGACTAACAAAAATTAGCGCTTTAATATTTCATAAACGGATCCTTTGATCGAAAAATTGTTTTTACAAACCCACAATATTTTGAAAGACCTACCTTTTTACACTTTATTGTACCACTTTGTTGGCGTGACTATATGTATATTCATGACAAATTACAGCTTTCTACTACTAAGAGTCTCTGTACTAGGCTGCGGACGGACGGACATGGCAAAAGTATAAGGGTTCCTAGTTTGCCTACGGAATCCTAAAAAGGATTGAGTATTGAGTCCGGTTCTTGCTAAAACTATCCGTCAACACCAAGGTGTTGTCAACTTCTGTAAACTTGTCACCAAAGGGTCACCATGGTTGACACATGTTCATGGTCGTAGATAAGCCTGAACACAGAGCCTATAGGTACAATTTCTTTACACAAAAACTTAGTTTATATTATATGCAACAGTGTGAACAGTGTACGACCATGATATTTTGGCTTATATAACTCTTTCTTTTTGGCACACTGAATCCCAATAATCATTCGGGTTATCGCTCCTTCTATGCCTAAATTATTAATCTATGAATACAGTTCTCTCCATAGACATTTGTTTTCTCTTTCTCTAGCACACCAAATTACTCTTTGAAAAAGGACTTTCTAAGTCTTCCGGTAACCTTCCGGGAGGGAACATGACTAGGGAATGCAAATAACCGGTTAATAACCGATTTTAGTATGTAAAAGACGGTTAATAACCGGTTTTAACCGGTTATTTGCATTCCCTTAACATGACCGATTGAAAGATGTCCTGGTTTTATGTTGATTTATTCTGTTTACTGTTTTACTCTACTCACTTGACATTGGCGAAACCACTGCAGAAAACCGCGGTAGACCGCCATTAATAAAATATGGCGTTTAATCCATATTATTGCTTTGGTTGACAGTGAGAGCAAAACAAATATAAACAACGTTCTGGTTTACAATTCTACTTGGGACTCGTTAAGATCTATTATTTAAAGTTGGGCCAAGACCATAAAAGGAGCGTTTAATTATGTTAACCCATGAAGCACCTTCGCAACTATTCGCTATTAAAGTGCGTTACGTCTCGGTAATAAAGCCCAATGCGGGGTCGTTTCGTTTCAGAAAAGCATTTCAGCAGAAAGCTGCCAATACCTTGCTTCACATCTCGGTTCGTAACACATAAGTTGGCGCATTTTTACGTCTGTAAATTATGCTTTTACGATCGAAAATCATTTTTATGTTTTCGTAGGAATTTAATATCACGCTATGCTCGGAACATTCGCTCTTTTATTGGCTGTAATTTTATTGTTTTCTCAATTTTTATTAACTATCAACTACCTACTTAGGTTTCGTTATGGCCGATCGATAAGCTTTTTACTGTGCGCCTAATACCTACTTATCTACTGTGCATTTATTTTAAAACCGAGGTCGAGGCTTTACGCTGGAAAATATAGTGGTTCAGACAGAAAATTACAAAGAAAACAGATAATTGCTTAGACTTACCTATAGCAACACTTATTTTCTTTAGAAAGCATTTTCAAAGGAGTTAGTTTGTTATGTTGGTACCTACGCATTGTTCACAAAGTAAACTATTAATTTCTTTATTTAATCAAAACCGTTTTGTTTTGAGGGGCGCTTTGTTTGCCCCTCGGCGTTTTCCGAGTTATATTGGGTTTGTGCCACGTTTTTTTTGAACAAAAAGTGGCAAGCGTGATGCAGTTGGTGCAATCTGTGGGCGTCGTGATTGAATTGTTTCCGATTAAAAACTTATGCATTTATAACTAGGCGCGCTAGTAAGTCCGTGTTGTGCAGAATTGAAAATCTACATTACCAGCCCGAAATATTCGGGTTTTAGCATCTTTCAATCAATTTGTCAGGTTGTAACAAAGGAGGCGGAATGGTTTCATTTAATGGCTGACTTAAAAATATATAATATAACAGTGAAATGCCGCTCTTGGTCATTGAGCTGTACCTTTGCGCCTAAATTAATAGTTTATGGACGCTGCTTACCTCATTGCTAGCTAAGCAATCTACACCGAATGTAACCATGTAGATTCAACAAATAAATGAAGTACCTACGAGTATTATCCTTTTAATAACTACCGATTTGTCGCTTATCGGTAAGGACCAAAAAGTTGGCCACGCTAACTCACTCAATTAAATTTTCTATGAAACTTTTCCGTTGTGACACAACTACAAATGTATGGCTAATTTTCGTGTCACAACGGAACTTTTTTTACTTTTGTTGTTTGTATGGTTAACTACGGTCCTTACCCTTATCAAGCTTACTTACACTTTCAGACACGCTCCCCTTAATCCTGGATCTCTATTCTACTTGGCTAAATCGATATTCCGCGGCGCTTGTCGTGTTTTAGTATTGTTTTTAATTCGGCCGCCATTACTGTCAACAATAGGTTATCAGAGCGTTAACAATAAGAAAACACGTCAAAGGCAATATCGTTTTTACAGTGTCTGTTAGAATTAAGTCGCCAAACAGTTCACTTCAGTTCTGGGCCTCTATTCTACGGATTAAAACGACATTGCGTTTGACGTGCTTTAGAATTGTTTATGTCTCAGTCGCCATTATTATAGATGACATAAGAGTTATCAAAACGTTGACAATACGGAAACACTACAAAGACGATATCGTTATTACCAGTGATCGGGGAAAACGGTGCAAAACTTTAACAAAACTTGTAAAGCTGACATAAAGGAGAACTTACAACCACCAAAGATAATAATAATATTATTGGGAAATAACAATATTATTGGCAGATTAGTGTGAAATTTAACTCTATATCAGAGTATCGGATTTGGTATAAGGATATTGATATTTTTATGGCTGTAATGTAAGTTTTGTTAAAGTTTTGCACCGTTTTCACTGGTGATTACCGTGTATAATCCCAGCCCAGATGTGCTTATTTTCCCCTTTTGCTTCGAATAAGCTACACATTAAAGACTACCGCAACTATATGTGTGTGAGTGTGATAATTATGTCGGACGAAGAGACCAACTGGCATATTGCGTCTGAGCCGTGCGTTCCTACGGCAAACACGTGTTTTAATCAAGCCTGTTGCGCGACTTCCGTTTGCTCTGTGACCTACCTATTCTTTAACATTTAAGTCTGGATTTATGTTCGACTTCTGATACCTCAACTGGGTACATTTTCACGCTTGATTGGTTGTTATTAGGCAGAGAACTGTATTATTCATTCTAACGCGTTATTGTGTTCACGGTTTCACGTATATGTTAGTGTTTGGTGGATTGTCCAGTAGCGTTTTGTATTAGATTGAATTAAGTACTGTAAGCCTGGGAGGCGCCTATTCCTAAGCGTAATACTTTACGCACTTTCAACTAAGCTACGTAGAATAAAAGTATACGTCTTGCAGTGATAATATATTCTTTCATTTATTTTAACGTTTAAATATACATTAGTTCACATGTGAATGCCAACGCGGTCCGTTGGAGACTCTCGAGCGTCCCCCTGAAAACCACCGGCGGGCATTCCATATTTCGAAATCTTTTTTATTCAAAAGATTTCGAGACATTTCGACATAACAAAATAGAAAAAGAAAACAATGAAAGGAGTATGTACTGCTACATCCTTCTTTCATTACATCCCTCGCCCCTCTGGAAGCAAGGTCCCTACCTATGCTATCCTATACGAAACCCTAATGACTACCTAAGGAGGGAACAATACATTAAGGGGGATCGTCCTGCTCTACAGGATAATTTCCTGTGACAATATCGTATCTGATGCCAAAACTTGTGTTAGTGACGTACCATGCGTCATCGGCATCGTCTGCGCTACTTGCCATAGCAAACTTCGACTCTTCAAAAACCCTGCCAAAAATAAAAGACGCGATCCATGGTTAACCTTACATATCTACTGTCAAACATGCTTGACAGCCCAAGCACTGAAGGTGCATGGTCAACAAGAAAGAATCAATTCCCTTTATACGTTGCCAGCATAAAATTACAAAAGCATTAAACATCGTACCAAGGAGGTTGGTATCGACATTAAAAAACAAATAGACCCGTGTCTATGATTTAACGCCTTAGGGTTTGGCGCACACAGTCGCCTTTACTTGCGGAACCATAGACATCCCCTCTCATCAGACAGAGAGTTACTGTCTGTGGTGCCACAGGCACTATTTCTAAGTGAGATGACATCAGATATGTCATGTCACTTTGGCATGACAACTAAACTAATATTCTGAAGGAATATTAGTTTTACCTACCTATTTAAGTCGTGATAAGAATTCATGCTCTGAAAGAACATCAATCGTTATCTCCTATCAATACCTACTCACATAATGCTAAAATTTTATTACTAACTACAGCTATGCTAAGATATTTAATTACATGTCATTATATTAAAAAAAAACCATATATCAGTAGTACAGTTTGCGAACGTAAGCGTCGCCAGATGGCAGCTTAACTCAGCATCAGTACATGAAATGAATAAATACTGTTGACGACGTAACATGGCGACAGAGGGGGAGGCGTGCGGAGACAAGGGGCGCGGGCGGCCGGGTAGCCAGAACCAAAGAGACAGCGGCATAGGACGCGCGCGCGCATCTCCAAAAATAAAGCCTTTAGAAACAATTGTAATTTCATCATTATACGTATTAGAAGAATCTGCATCTTTTTATTGTGTTCTATCCTGAACAAAATTGGCGACCGTGACAGGACACACAACGTCGCATGGCGGATATAACGGGACACGTCGATACCGTTACTCAACGCTCATAATTTGAATATCGCCTCATCGCATCAAATTACTGGCTGGACCTGGCTACGTACGAGAGAAGTAAACCAGTGGCACACACGGCGAGATCTCAACACCCAGGGGAGTAGCTCTGTTCTTTATCCTTTGTTCCTAAATGTATACATACGTCCCTCTTTAATTTGTGTGAGAGTGAGTTCGTCTGCGAGTTTGTGAAACTAATAATCTCTTATCTACAAAAGTGATAGGTAATTAGTAATTACACTTAATGTGCTTAGTCTTCGCCCTTAATAACAAAGTGCTTACTTAAATTCAAGCACCGCCTAATGCTACAAGTGTTAAATGCTTAGCTCTCAAATTTTAGCTAATCTTATATCATCAGAATATTGATTATTGATGCGCTGCGTTTCTGTAAATCATTTCTTACTCCTTATAGGTAGCAAAGCTATTTAATTGCACTTAATTTCTGCAGTTTTCAAAAATCTTTTATGCCTTTATTAATTGCATACCTATTTATTTACTTGTCTTCTCTTAAATTGTGCTTTAACCTAAAAATTAAATCGCGAACTTAAACAAGTAAACAACAAGTTGTTAATTGCTATCGCCGAACATTCCAGGCGACATCGATTACGTAACAGCCAAGCGCCTGTGCGCTTGCGCTTTGCAAGTGTATTGTCATCGCTCACCGTGTTGCGCGCGCCGCTACACTGCGTCTCTGCGCCACCTTCGAGGTGCACGGCGCGACGCTGTGTCGCACCGTGTATGCGCGGCTCGCCGCGACCGCTTCTATTGAAACTGGTTTGATGCACATTTACCTTGTTTAACTCATTATTAACGCCGTAACAAAATGCCTTTTGACCAAGATTTGAATCAGGGTGGATGTTCTACCGGTATTCCCGAGTTAAAGAAAAAAAAGGAATTAGTAAAATCGCGAGGAACAATTAAGGGTCGCTTAACAAGGTTTAAAGATTATGTTTTAGCCTTAAATACGGGAAAATCAGAGGATATTAGTGACTTAACTCTTAAAGAATTAAAACTTCGAGTAAATAAAATTGAAAATTTGCTATGTGAGTTTAATGAAGTTCAGTCGCAAATAGAATTGATATCGTCTGACGAGGATGACAGCGAGATAGATACTTTCGAAAATTCATTTTATAGTATATTGTCCTTAGCCCGACATATTCTTGAGACACATATTAAGGGTCAGGAAGACAATGATGACGATCTTCATTCAGCTCGGTCATCGTGCAATAGTTGTAGTCATCATAATTCAAGTAATGTAAAACTTCCAACTATAAAATTACCCACGTTCGACGGGAACTACTTGCAATGGTTGGAGTTTAGGGATACATTTGATTCATTAATTCATACAAATGATTCTATTGTAGCCATAAACAAATTTCATTATTTGCGCTCGTCATTAGAGGGCAGTGCAGCCCTAATTATAAGATCACTTGAATTTAGCTCAAAAAATTATTCCGTGGCTTGGAATTTAATTTGTGAACGTTACAACAACAAAAACCTTCTTATCAATAACCACTTAAAGGCGTTATTTGAAATAGAATGTATCTCAACTGAATCTCACAGAGCAATACGATTCCTAATTGATCATGTGTTAAAAAATCTAAGGGCGCTTAACACTTTAGAACAGCCCACTGATAAATGGGATACTCTCATAATATATTTAATGTCAACAAAGTTAGATGTGACTACCTTTAGCAAATGGGAGGAGTATAAAAATACCCTTAAGAATTTACCTGAACTTACCGATTTTGTAACGTTTTTACGTAATCGTGCTGATATTCTCGAGACTACGGCGATTGGCAGAAGTGACAAACGCGACAATAAAACCAATTTTAATAAGGATAATAATTATAAAAAATGTGAGCCTAAAGCTAAGGAGTATTACCATAATAAAACGTACAAAAGCTTTGTGACTTCGGCCAACGCCAATGGCAACGCCAATGGCAATGCCAATGCCAATGGCAATGCCAAGGCCAATGCCAGTGCCAATGTCAGGCAATGTCCATTTTGCAGTCAGCCACATCGGATAGTAGATTGTTATTCGTTTAAGCAATTATCCCCTGAGAATAGATGCGTCGAAGTTTCCAAATTAAAACTTTGCTTGAATTGTTTGCGCAGAGGTCACGCTTCAAACGAGTGTCGGCTTTTAGGTACCTGTAAAACTTGCAGAAAAAAACATAACACACTACTGCACGTGAATAGTCCCACACCTGAGACGAGCACTATAGTGACTCACTGCAGTCACGTGCCTGTATCCCTACCGGCTCAGGCTACTAGTCAAGTTCTCCTTGGTACAGCTCTAGTAAAATTGATAAATCCTGAAAATAAAAATACTTACCTTGCTCGCGCTTTACTCGATGCGGGAAGTCAGTCGTCATTCATCAGTACACACCTGAAAGAACGGATGGAATTAGTTAGTAAGGGTATGGACACATTGTGCATATCCGGCATAAATAACTGTCAAATGCCTATATCTGATAGTTGGGAAATGACTTTAGAATCACGTGTCAGTGAATATAAGACACGTCTTCAATGCTTGGTGGTTCCAAAAATTACTGGTTTGTTGCCCAATGCCCTAATAAACGTAACAAAACTTAACTTACCTCAAAATATTCAACTAGCGGATCCTGAGTTCTTCCACCCTTCAGATGTTGATTTATTATTAGGTGCTGAAGTATTCTTCGAACTCATGTCACCTGCTCAAATAAAATTGGGATCATACAAACCGGTTCTTCAAGAATCCAAGTTAGGTTGGATTGTGGCAGGTCCTATTTACAGTAATAATCTGAAAGAAAACAAAAAAGTATATTGTAATTTTACTAAAGAGATCAGTGATCAATTATCTAAATTTTGGAGTCTTGAAGAAATTCCTGCCACACAACCTGCCATGTCAGCTGACGATGACTTTTGCGAACGTAATTTTAACATAACTACCAAACGCCTTGACGATGGCAGATTTTCGGTTTTCATGCCGCTTAAGGAGTCTCCAGAAACAGCTCTCGGTGATTCGTTTTATTTAGCAGAGAAACGTTTCTTGAGTCTTGAGAAAAAACTTAACAGGAATCCTAAATTGAAACAAGAATACTGTAACTTTATTGACGAATACGAGAAATTGGGTCATTTAACTGAAATCGTAAAACCCGAATTCGGGTATTTTATGCCTCATCACTCGGTAATACGTGAACATAGCGAAACCACTAAACTTCGAGTAGTTTTCGATGGATCCGCGAAGACATCTTCCCATAAATCCCTTAATGACATTCAATTCATTGGTCCAGTAGTACAGGATGAGCTGTTTAACATCTTAGTTCGATTTCGCCAGCATAAATATGTTTTAACTGGAGATATCCAAAAAATGTACAGACAAATCAGGATTGACGAGTCGCAAAGGCATCTCCAGCTTATTCTTTGGAGGAACGAATCTTACTTGCCTCTTAAAATTTTGCAACTAAATACAGTCACCTACGGAACGGCATGTGCTCCATATTTGAGTACCAGATGTCTCCTCCAGTTAGCAATCGAATGCTCGGATCCTCTTGTTTCTCAAGTTATTAAAAATGATTTCTATGTGGACGATCTCTTGACAGGTGCCTCAACTGAGGATGGTTTAGTTCACATTCAGAAAACGGTTACCGAGGTCCTCAAGTCTGCTGGCTTTCCTTTACATAAATTTCGAACAAATTGTTCTCAAATACATAAAGATGCCGCAGGATCTGACTCTCTTAAGTTATCAAAGGAGTCCAGTGTACTGGGAGTGTTGTGGACACCTACCTCAGACACTCTTCGATTTGAAATAAATATCAACACACATGAACAAAAAATAACAAAAAGAGTTATTTTATCAAACACATGTAAGATTTTCGATCCTTTAGGTTTGTTGAGCGCGTGTACTATCACACTTAAAATCTTATTACAAAAATTATGGAAACTTAAATTAGATTGGGATGACGTTGTCCCACTTGATATTAAAAAGACTTGGGAAAAGGTTATTAAAAATATAAATGTCTTGTCTTCATTATCAATTCCTAGGCATGTTATGTGCTCGGTACCTATCTTCACAGAGCTTCATTGCTTCGCAGATGCCTCACAAGATGCTTACGCCGCTTGTGTGTATCTGCGCTCAATAAACAGGGATGGAAACGTCAGCACCATGTTGTTATGCGCTAAAACGCGAGTAGCACCCTTAAAACCAATTACCATTCCCCGCCTCGAGCTTTGTGCTGCACTTCTTGGAGCACGACTCGCAATTAAAGTTAGTGAAGCTCTGCGTTGTTGTATTGAAAGAAAAACGTTTTGGTCTGACTCAACTATCACATTAGGGCGGATTAAAACGCACCCGAAACTCTTAAAATCGTTCGTTTGCAACCGTGTCAACGAAATCCATGAATTAACTGAACGTGGGCAATGGAGGCACGTGCCTACTGACGTCAATCCAGCAGACATGGCATCACGAGGGATTGACCCTGCTTCGTTAATTGACTCCACCTTATGGTGGAACGGTCCCTTATTTCTCTCAAAACCCGAATCTGAGTGGCCAAAACAACAATGTGTTAGCACAGAACTCAATTTGCCTGAGGTTAAGGTTCACGTTCATCATGCTCAAACCACGAATCCTACACTCATCAATTTTGGAGATTTCTCTAACTACCTAAAATTAAAGCGTATATTTGCGTACGTGTTAAGATTTATGAATAATTGCAAAAATCCTAAGAATAAAGTTACTGGCTCCCTTAATGAAACGGAACTTCATCAATCTCACATAAACCTTCTTAAAATGGCACAGCAAGAGTCCTTCAGTCTCGAGATAAATGCAATTCATGAAAACAAAACCACTAAACTAAAATCTAATATATTGCAATTATCTCCCTTTATAGATGACGATGGACTATTGCGTGTAGGTGGACGTTTAACAAACGCAAATCTTAAATATGATACAAAGCATCCTATTTTGTTACGATCAAATCATCCTCTTACAAACATCATGATGTTGAATGAGCACCTTCAATTGTTCCATGCAGGGCCTCAAATGCTCCTCAGTTCCTTTAGAGAGCAATTCTGGCCCATTGGTGGCAGAACACTGGCTCGAAGCATTGTGCGAAAATGCATAACTTGTGTCAGACTAAAAGCTAAAACTATGGAACCATTAATGGGTAACTTACCTGCGACTAGGGTATCTGAATCATACACATTTCAGGTTACGGGAACAGACTTTGCCGGCCCTTTCATGATCTCTAGCAAAAAGGGTCGCGGCAGTAAGACTACTAAATGTTATTTATGCATCTTTATTTGCTTCGCCACGAAAGCCGTGCATCTTGAAACGGTCAGTGATCTTACATCGCAGGCATTCATTTCTTGCCTCAAGAGGTTTGTTGCCAGACGAGGCCAGCCAGAATATATCTACTGCGATAATGGAAGGAATTTTGTTGGCGCGAGCAATGAGTTAGGCAAGGCCTTGCGATCAGACTTAAGTTGCATAACTGATTTCACAGCTAATAAGGGCATAAAATTTGTGTTCAATCCTCCTTATTCTCCTACGTTCGGTGGACTTTGGGAAGCCGGCGTTAAGAGCACTAAATTCCACCTTAAGCGTATAGCAGGGAATATAAGTCTCACTTACGAGGAGTTGAGCACGCTTTTCACACAAATTGAAGCGATCCTCAACTCCCGTCCCCTAACTCCCTTATCATCTGATCCAAATGATCTTTCTCCCTTAACCCCAGGGCACTTCCTCATCGGGCGGCCACTGACGTCTCTGCCAGGTTTACAAAAGCCTGAAATGAGAATACACACGAGGTACCAGCTGGTGGAGCAACTCAGGTGTCAGTTCTGGGAGAGATGGAGAAAGGATTATCTATCTGAACTACAACAGCGCACCAAATGGCGCCGCAGAAATACAAACCTTAAAGAGGGAGATCTGGTGGTCTTAAAAGAACCCAATTTATCACCACTTATATGGAGACTTGGTCGAGTTCAGCAGCTGTATCCTGGTAGCGATGGAGTGGTTAGAGTTGCTGATTTTTTCACATGTCGAGGCGTCGAGCGTCGAGCCATTAACAAGGTCTGCCTTTTACCCGTCATGACAGACACTTCGAAGAATCTTGAAGTCTTGGAAGAAGCTGCAAGTCCTTCCAAGGCCGGGGAGGATGTTGACGACGTAACATGGCGACAGAGGGGGAGGCGTGCGGAGACAAGGGGCGCGGGCGGCCGGGTAGCCAGAACCAAAGAGACAGCGGCATAGGACGCGCGCGCGCATCTCCAAAAATAAAGCCTTTAGAAACAATTGTAATTTCATCATTATACGTATTATAATTAAAGACATCTGAAAACAAACAATTATACGGGGCCAAGCATCCAAGCTACCGAAGAGCTGGCGCCTATTAAAAGACAAGACATAATAGTTTGAAACAAAATCTCAACGATACGGCTCTACAGAAGGGACGGGCATGGTGCCGTCCAGACATCGGACTTCCTGTGCCTTCCACATCAAAGGCAGGATTGCATGCCAGTGTTCCTTCTGCTAACAGCAGCCGTCAGACTTCTTACATCAGTATTTTCCAACTCAGCAAATGCGCATGAAATAAAAACAATTATACACATTAAATCAAATAAAGTACAGCTGCCCATAATAACATCATGAGAGCATGAATAAGCATCCAACCATATCGCCATCACATAACAAACGATATGAAATACATGACTTGAGCACCATATAAAACATCTGTCAGGCGTTATGTGAGGTGAAACCCATACAGAGTTTCTTCCAGACCTTACAGGCAAAGTGGAATTCTCATCATAAGACCAGACGTAATGTTCCCATGGAGACAAGCCTGCATCTCACTTTCCTCTCCCTTTTCATTGCTATTCACGCTTGCTCATGGGTTAGCAAACTGCAAAGACAAAAAAAAAAAAATATTATACATGACTATACACAATTATATACACCCTTATAACTAAGCTCTAGCGTGAAATTTCTTTAACCTATTCCTATGAACAATAATACATTTTGTTACCGTACCGACTTTCCTGATCTTATAATTATTATTACAAAGCCTTGTAACAATTTCGAATGGTCCCTTGTATCTCCTAGCAAGTTTATTGCTTAATCCAGACTTGCGCTTCGGACAGTATAGCATTACGAAGTCCCCACTATCATATGAGATATCTTTGGCCTTGATATCGTAGTAAAACTTTTGCTTCAGTTGGGCATGCTGTATATTCCGGGCAACTTTTCTTCTTAATATCGACAATCTTGTTATTTTATCCGCTAGCGTATCTGAAACCCGGAGATTATTGATGCGCAACTCGATATCAGATTTATATAATGGTTCCTTACCATACACAATCAAATGCGGCTCCACACCTGTGCTAGCCTGTTTCGCGCTATTGTAGGCATAACATACCATAGGCAAATACGTACACCAGTCTCGTTGCTCCTCCGAGACATACTTTGAGATCATGCCCAACAATGTCCTGTTAAATCGTTCCACTAAACCAACTGTTTGCGGATGATATGTTGTCGCATGTGTGAGCGTCACATTAAAAAGACTTGCGGTCTCTCTAATGGTATTAGAAGTAAATACTGAGCCTTTGTCGGTTATCAGCTGTCGAACTCCTCCAAAACGGCACAATATTTCCGAAACCAAAAATTCATTGATGGTTTCCGCGGTGGCTCTGGGCACGGCTTTGCACACTGCATACTTCGAGAGGTATTCCACTGCGACTAAAATATACCTATTCTGTTTATTCGAAATCTGTAACGGCCCTACCACATCGACGCAAAACTTGTCGAATAAATCTGCAACATTTATCGGTATTAATGGTGCGATCACTTTGTTGACATTCCTCAGTTGACACTGTTGACACGACTTGACATATTCGTTTACTTTTTTCTCTGCCTTGGACATGTAATATCTTTCATTAAACTTTTCATATGTCTTAAACAAACCAAAATGTCCTCCAGACACTGGCTCATCATGCAATTCTAGCATGCATTCTGCAAACTTCTCTTGCGGCAATACTAAGAGCTTTCTCGTTTCTTGTCCAACATCCCTTTTCCTATACAATAAATTATCCTGCAAAAAATAATTTTGACAAACATTCGTATTGCTCTGTCGCATTTGATCCAAAATATGGCGGCAAAATGAATCAGTTCGTTGTGCCGTCCTCATACTATCGCTATTCAGCGCATATAAGACGAATCCGTCTTCTTGTTCGGGAATTCTCTCCGTACACTCTGCACTCGGGTTCTCGATCAACGGATTTCTGCTCAAGAAGTCGGCTACGACATTATCCTTGCCACAGCAGTATACAATATCGAAGTCCCAGGACTGTATTGATAAAGCCCATCTGGCGAGTCTGCCGTTCATGTCACGCTTGATTTTTAACCATATTAACGCTCTATGGTCAGTGACAACCTGAAATTTCATTCCCCACAAATAGTGCTTAAAATAATTTATCGCCCATATTAATCCTAGGCATTCTTTCTCTGTCACTGAATATCTTTGTTCAGCGGCACTTAATTTTCTTGAGGCGTATGCAACTGGCTTCATTTCACCTTCCTTGCCCTGACAAAGGCAACTTCCCAACGCCTTCTCGGAACTATCGACAAACACTCTCGTTATCACATCCTTATCATTAGAGAAATATGCCAATACCGGTGCGGAACACATTTTCTCCTTCAATTTGTCAAACGCTCTCTGTTCCTCTTCTGCCCAAACAAACCTTTTATTTTTCTTTGTAAGGCTCGTTATCGGTAATGCGATCTCCGCAAAATTATCGATAAATTTTCTGTAATAAGAGTACAAACCCAGCACTGATCTAACCTCCTTTACGTTTCTTGGGGTTTGTATCTGCCTCATTGCCTTTACTTTGTTCACATCGGGCCCAATTCCATTTGCTGACACCTCATGTCCCAAAACTGTCACTTTCTGGTACCCAAATTTGCATTTACTCGGTTTTAGGGTTAAGTTGGCCGATTTTAACCGCGATAAAACCTCTTCCAATGCCGACACAAATTCTTCAAACGTTTTTCCATAAACCAAAATATTATCGACATATACAACTACCTTTTTGTATTTCAACCCTGCAAGCACCTTGTCCATCACTCGCTGGAACATGGCTTGACTCGTTTTCAAACCAAACGGCAATACATTAAATTCATATAGCCCCGTATGCGTCACGAAGGCCGTCTTTTCTTTGCCTTCGCCCAGAGCTAACTGCCAATACCCTGAATTCATATCAAGGTCAGCAAAATATCTGGCTCCCTGTAAACAACCAAGCAAATCATCCGTCCTTGGAATCGGGTACGAATCCATCCTTATTTTTTTGTTTAGCGCTCTAAAATCGATACAAAATCTTGGTGGGCCCTCCGGCTTGTCCACCAACACAACGGGTGAAGCATAAGGACTTCTTGACTCCTGTATTATGCCATTTTCCAACATCTCCTGTACTTGCGCATCAATTATTTGCCTCTGTTTATTCGACACCCGATACGGTGCTTTATGAACTGGTTCATCATCCGTGGTATTCACTGAAATAAAAGTATCCTTATAACATCCCAATTCTCGGGTTGCAAAAGAAAAAGTGTCGCGGAACCCTTTCAATAAACCATCCAATTCTGTCTTTTGCTTGCCCGTCAATCCATCATTCACGTCAAAGACAACCGGTTTCTCGTCGTTAAGATTTAACAAATAGTTTTCATTGCGCTGCACCCAATCTGTAAAATAAATATAATCAGTTTTCTTCAAAGAAGATTCATTATATACAAACTCATTAGGATCATGAGCACATATAGAAAAAAATGTTTTTTTTCTCATTATGACGTGAGATGAAAGGCACCGAACTAATTTGTTTCAGTGTCAACTGACTCTTTGCGAAATCGATTGCTTGGTTTTGTCGTAAAAAGTCTTGTCCTAGTATGATTATTTCAGCCGTATCGTGTATAATTAATACGCGTTGCCGATAATATACTGACGCAATTTGCATCCCTACCTCGGCAGAGGCATGCACATTGATTGCATAACCGCCTACCGCTCGCAAGGCCATAGGTTCGTGCGTTTGAGAATCCAAGGATAATTTATCCCACCGGGATCTGGAGATACAAGAGACACTCGCACCTGAATCAACGAGTGCTTCACAAATAATACCATTTATTACTACTGGAATAATCGGTACGGAAACATCCCTAGACTTATCTACAAGGATCGGGTTTGAATCCATGCCGCCTGTCGCATCCCGATCTACTAACGACGCGGCGTGAAGTTTGGGTGCTGCCTTGATGAAGAAGGAGTAACCTCTCGATAATCGGATCGATAACGTTCATTGGCCGTCGCTGCGCCTTGCTGCCTTCGCGAACTTTCTTGTGGTGTCCAAGGGCGTGGGCGTGGACACGGACGAGGACGAAGATCGCGTGACTCGCGTGGTGCTTCTGGTTCAAAGTGCACTCTGCGTGGCGCTATTGTAGCTGGCGTCCCGAACGGTGTCGACTCATCGAATCGTGGTGTGTGCATCGGCTGATCACCGCGGTTCCTGATTTCTTCGAAGTTTACATCTGGATTAAAAACTGGCAATTCTACATTTCTTGCATATGTGTTGTCGCAATTAAATATGTCCTCCATTTGCATTATTGTTTTTCTAAGTTCCTCTTTAGATGCAAATAACTTCGATGCCAACAGCCACTGGTGATGCTGGTTCATAGATGTAATAAAATGCCTTATGAATCTTTCATCATCGATTTTAGCTTTAACAGCTAAGTTTTCTAAGGCGTAGAAATATTCAATCAGCGTTTCCTTGTTTTGCTGCCTTCTGTAGTAAAATTTTTGAGTGACATCACCTCGGCAAGGAAATTGCAGTTTCAATTTTTCCATTAACACTGCGTAGGTCGTGAATTCCTCAAAATTTGTCTTAAACCAGTGAAGGGCTGGTCCATCTAGATATGCGGCGATGGCATATTTTTTCTGCTCATCAGACCATCCTTTGATGATTCCCATGGCCTGGTACTGCATTAAAAAATCCTCCGTATCAGATAGCCCATTATATTTTCCAGTCGCCATTTTGCTATGCTATATGGGAAGGACACGCACAAAAATAAAATACCAATATGGGAACAGTTTAAAGCGAGAATAGGTTAATAAAGATATCACTCAGGTTCAGGTCAGGAGCACTCCACTTCTTGCTTGCGAGAAGATTCTTCGGTTCTCTTATTCTCGATACCCCGCACCTCCACCATGTAAGCCTGGGAGGCGCCTATTCCTAAGCGTAATACTTTACGCACTTTCAACTAAGCTACGTAGAATAAAAGTATACGTCTTGCAGTGATAATATATTCTTTCATTTATTTTAACGTTTAAATATACATTAGTTCACATGTGAATGCCAACGCGGTCCGTTGGAGACTCTCGAGCGTCCCCCTGAAAACCACCGGCGGGCATTCCATATTTCGAAATCTTTTTTATTCAAAAGATTTCGAGACATTTCGACATAACAAAATAGAAAAAGAAAACAATGAAAGGAGTATGTACTGCTACATCCTTCTTTCATTACAGTACCTATTAAAATGCAGATTTATTGCAAATAAACAAAGACATTTATTCATTAGTTAGGTATACACACAAATAAATAGTAATAAATGCCGGAGTAATTGTACTCAATATAGTATAGTATAGACACGATAGCCATTGCCTTAAACCTCAAAGCATAAATAAACAAAAGTGAACTATAGAATGTAGAAAAAGAAAAGATAGCGTGACACCCGACACGCGGTACGATTCTTTATGAATTTTCTTCAAGGCAAAGTCGAAGAAAAGAGAAGAAGACGAAGGCCCACGCTAAATACACACAAGACGAAGGCCTAAGGTAAAAAAATAATGGAAAGGACTAATAAACCAGAAAAAAAAGGGCTTTTAAGTGCAATTATGACCATGACTTATAAAAATACAAATTACTAGAGGCCCTCCAGCGGCTTCGCCCCGCTAGAAATTTCTAACTTTCCCGGTGGATCTTTCAGTTTTTTTCTGTCACAAGAACCTTCTCCTGACAGTAACAAACACAATAAAATAAGAATTAGCGAAATCGGTTCAGCTGCTCTCGAGATTTGCGCTTAGCAACACATTCAGTGATTCATTTTTATTACATAGATTACATTTACAGATATAGTATTATATTTTAGAACCGTACCACAGAACTCACCGTCGATTTCGATGTCGACAACGCTGACGTTAGAAAATAGCACAGCGGCGCTCAGCAAAGAAAAACTTTGCATGCGTTTTATTACGACGGTCGCCGTGCCGGAGGGCTTCATTTCGCCGGCCACAGCTTGATTGTTTTATTTATGCGTCAACATTGAGCTTAATCTCTTGAACCGCTCGCTTCTCAATCCATCTACGAATTATTATTTGACGATTACGTTTATTCTGTAAAGACTGTGTATGAAGCTTGCGTCTGCAATTATTTGTGAGAGTAGCTAGAGTAGTTATTATGTCTTGGATGTTTTTCTAAGTATATTTACAAGTAAAGCGCAGGCACCGCACTTACACAACATAATTAACAAAACACTAAACATTTACCCACTCCAACTTCACGAATGTACAGAAATTATAGTGAACTGGAGAAAAGTCTTAATTGCCTAATTAGACCGAAGTACTCTTAACCACACACACAAATACACATGCACACGTACCTACACACAGGCACACACACACTTTAAATTTCTAAGATTTTGTCTTTGCAGGTCCTCTACATGGATTGACGTTGCATAATTACCCACGAGCTCGTGCTTCGGTAA
This sequence comes from Acleris holmiana, assembly GCA_949316455.1. Taxonomy (NCBI): domain Eukaryota; kingdom Metazoa; phylum Arthropoda; class Insecta; order Lepidoptera; family Tortricidae; genus Acleris; species Acleris holmiana. The sequence goes on from OX438771.1 coordinate 19,927,093, forward strand.
CACCAATATTTAAATACTTAGCTTCCTTTTCATCGTGGTTGGAGAAAAATTACAAATGGGGGGTGATTTGTCGATAAAATTAATAGTTGTTTATGACCAGACCCCGTACATGGTGCCGTTGACACAAAATCGACGTCACTCTGCATATAGGCTGATTCAAATTAGTATTATCGTAGTTATTTATTACATAATAACCTCTTTAGTTAATCTTTATCGTAATTAAAAATAAACGAAGATGAGATATGGAACGTCTTTGATTGACTTTGATTGTCATTCACTTAGAAAATTAAATAATATAAACTAAAATAGTTACTGTAATGTAACACAAAATATATATTTTTATTTAAGTGGATTTTTTATGCATTGATATGTTTTAGAATATTACAATTTGGTAACTTAAATTATCGCTAGTGTTATAAAACAACTTCCTGTATATTTAATTACGTCACTTTTACGTCAGCGGCACCAAATGTGCGGGGTCTGTTTATGACATTAAAGACTCCGACACCGGCGACCAAACAACTGTATGAAACACAGGGATTCCTATCAAAGGGCATCGAGTGACTATTATGGTATTTGTTGGCTAGATGATAAACGTTTTGAAATAGTTTATACAAATAGCAAATGAGAAGAACGACGCCCCGTAACCTGTGGGGCTAACACGCCATATCTAGTGTCAAATACGTCAAATAAAAAGTATATTATAATGAAATTATTAAAATGACAGTCACCCGAGGTTAAATTTCTTATTTTTAAGACTTAGAAACAAATATTCGCGCTGATCTCACAAATATTTGCCGATACCGGGAATCGAACCCGGGACCACTAGCATCGTCAGCAGGGTCACTACCAACAAGGCTAACTCGTAGTCTAACTAAGCATTATACCTAACATATGTGTTTTTACCTTAATCTATAACCCAACACAATCAAGATCAAAGCTAGTGACAGAATTAGCTATTCAAGGCGTCATTCCGGCTGGTGTGTTAATTCTCTCACAAAGCAAAGGTGAACGAATGCACAGGCGATGCCAAAGTGGCGAGTTTAAGTTGTCCTGTCCGAGTGAACAAAACACATTTTAGGGCGTGCATTTTCAATTTGGCAGCATGGCTTCTCGAACGTAGAAGGCCGCCGAATTGAGAATGCACGCGCTAATATGTGTTCTGTTCGCTCGGACGGGACTACTTAAACTCGCCGCTTTGGCATCACCTGTGCATTCGATCACTTTTGCTTTGTGAGAGAATAAACCCAGATTGCACGCTGCGTTGACTCCAGCATCGGAGAGATCTCATCTCACTGATTGGAATTACCTTTACAATCGGCTGTTTATATCTTAGCTTAGTTTTTAGGGTTCCGTACCCAATGGGTAAAAACGGGACCCAATTACAAAGACTCCGTGGAGTCATCTCATGAACCGTGAGAGCTAGACAGTTGAAATTTTCACAGATGATGTATTTCTGTTGCTATAACAACAAATACTAAAAAATAGGATAAAAAAAAATAAGGAGGCTTCCATCCAACATATGTGATGTTTACCATGCAACAGATACACGCTTGAAATAATCACATAATATTTACATACTTAAAACATATGGCATCCTATCATTTCATAACCAATAAAAATATCATTTTTGACAACCCGCGTTTATTTCCGAAACTGTAAATAATTCTGGATTTATTTCAGTACCATCGTGTAGAACCCTATATGTTAGGTTAGGTTAGTTTTATAAAAATCCTGAAATATTTTAAGTTACAGCAAAAAAAGCAGGTTGGCAAATGAATAGGTTGCGTAACGATGCATTTGTCAAAGATTTTGTCGGCGAAAAGGCAGAGAACCAAAATAAATATTTAAGGGGGGGGTCCCATACGACCAACGACAACGACACCGTAGTTACAGACAAACACCGGGACAGGTGAAAACAAAAAAGGCACTTGGCCGGGTTTTTTTAATGGCTAAGAGACGGCAATCGAGCTAACGTTGATATGACACACCGATAAATGGGATATGAGAAACAGGACACATGCATTTGCAAGACCAAGATGGAATACTAGTAATTTTACCGGTTGTGGTGCCTTATCCCCACACCGTAACACAACAATGCGAACTCTGCTGCTTGGTGGTAGTTTAGAATATAGTTATTGTCTATTGTGTAAGTATATTAAAGTATTATTGTACGAGTATTTATAGAGATTGGTAAAGTTACGAACTAACTGACTAATAAATTCGAGTATGAGGGAAAGTCACACAGTCGTTTGTTAAAGACAGCGTAATCAAATCAGATCAAATAATAGTAGATTATACACCGAGGGGATAAAGCACAGTTTTATGTCACGGGCGCGATATTGAATCCTGAACGTAACGAAGGACTCCAGATTTAACTCCCGAGCGCAGCGAGGGTGTTACGAGTTAATTCCCGAGCGAAGCGAGGGAATTAAGAAGAATCCTGAGCGCAGTGAGGGGTTCAAGCGCGCCCAAGACGAAAACAGCTTTATCCCCGAGGAGTGTACCTACTGTACTTTTCTCACCTTTTGTGAAACAATAAAAAAGCGAGTCTACTAAAAACAGCGTTTTATTATAGTAAATTAAAATTAAAAGTGAAAATTGATATTTGAGACATTAGTCCAGTTGTGGAAAGACAATATTTATTTAAAACTTTGCAGTTATCACCAATGTATTTTATTGCAGCGTCTTACAATACTCGCGGCTTTTGTTTAATTTCAAATGTGTTCCATTCAGCTTGCCGTGGTCAGCTCGATTTTAGAAAATGTTCGATTTTCAAATTAGGTTCGACGCGGCGGTGGCGGCGGCGCCGCGCCCGGCCTTCGAGTATTAGTTGATCTTTTATTACGAAATTAGACTTTAAGGCCATTGTAATAAGAACTATGAAAAGTGAAAATATTACAACCCAGCGAGTTATAATCAAATCAAATCAAATAAATTTATTTCGGACTATACATCCATAGGGTTAGTAAATACAGCGGCTTATTATTAGGGTTAGTGATACACAACAACAACATAAAAATTAAAATCTGTGAGCTTGAGTAGCAGGTGGCACGTGTAGGCGCACGTGTCGCTGCAGCAGCGGCGCGTCCCAGCGCCGCGCCAGCGTGCTCAGGATGCAGTTCGTGCTGTCGCGGCTGCGGCGGAGCAGCGACGCGCATCGCTTCCTCATTATTGCGTGGAAGCCGTCCGTTCGTGCCTCGGCAAACATCATTGAGGCACTACAATACCGCGGCAGCCAGGACAGCATCCTGAACGCGTCATTGTACTGGACGCGCAGCGCGCCATATGCCCGCTGCGTAAAGTTAGTCCACAGACCACACGTGTAGAAAGTTTGACAGAAGGCTTTAAATAAAGTTAACTTCACTTCTTTACTACAACGTGCAAATCTGCGGACCAACATGTTACAGCGAACACAAAGCGCCCGACGCTCCCGCTCGATGTCTATGACATCGGACAACGATTCAGTGACCCAATGACCCAGGTACTTAAATTTATCTACTCTCTTTAAGGGAGCCCCACAAAGCATAACCGGCTGCATACTGTAGCTCTTGCTACCAGCTTTAAATTGTAAAAGCTCGCTTTTAGAAGCGTTGTACCTGAGCCCATGGGACTCAGCGTATGCTTCACAAATGCCTAACATTTTTATTAAACCCCCCATCGTGGGGCTCAACAACACCATATCGTCAGCATAGCTTAAATTGTTGACGCACACATCTTCTATGTGACATCCGACATGACTGTTGCTGAGCTCCTCGATCAGGCCATTCATGTACAAATTAAATAATTTAGGTGAGCTTATACCTCCCTGTCTAACCCCGCAAGTTACCACATAATTATCTGAGAAAGCACCTGCCCATTTGACACTATTCTTTTGATTTCCATACCAGAACCTGAACAATGAGGTGATTTCGTGCGGTACCTTTGTATCATTGTAGAGTTTCCTCCATAACAAGTCATACGACACCGTATCAAATGCCTTCGATAAATCCAAAAAACAGGCGAAAACAGGCGTCTCGCGTGACGTATAATAATGGACAGTCTGCTTGAGACAAAGGGTCGCGCTTTCAGTAGATAAACCCGGCCTGAATCCGAATTGAGCATCATGTACATCGATCTTTTCTCCTAAAATATCATCAAGCAGACTATCCAATACCTTTGCTATAACAGTAGCGAGCGATATTGGCCTGTAATTGGAAATGTCGGAGGCATCTCCCGTTTTATTTTTTACAATGGAAACAACCAATGTATGCATAAGCTCGTCGGGCAAATAACTATGACTGATACACAAGTTGAAGAACATCGACAAAACCCTTGGAAGATGCACACCCGCGTACCTGAGATGCTCAATGCTGAGACCGTCATGCCCGGGAGATTTTCCCCTCTGCATTTTACTAATTTTACTAGCAATTTGCTTAGCAGAAAACCTTACTGACTGACGTTCACCTTCAACCTCAGCACCGGGCATCCCAGCCGCCGATAGCGGAGACTCAACTTTAAAATACCGCTGAAAAGCACTCGCGATGTCAGTCGGCTCATGATTACCGGCCACACTCACCGGGAGACCCGGCCTAGGATTTAACTTGCCGGTATTCTTCCAAAATCTACCAAAGTTCTTAACAGAATGGTTTTTAGCAATAATATCCATCTTTATATCTTGCTCGTGATTTTGAGCTTGGATTTAAAAAAAAAAAATATAATGAGATTCAGTACAACATTACACCCCGGCTAAAGCCAAGGGCTTTAATGAGTTGGTTTGCGTAAGGTTTGCATGATATGTAATTTGGCATTGTCGAGCAGGTGGTGTGAAAAATATCTTACTCAGATGATTTATATGATCGTTAACTACGTCGGATAAAATATATGCCCGTATGAAATTTACACATTATTTTTCATTTGAATATTCAAAGTTTTAGTAGGTAGCTTCGTATTAACAAACTCCTGTCGTATTCATTGATGCAGTAACCATAACAGTTACAGCGGTTAGTTACAATGTAGCAGTACCGACGCATTTGACTCGTGGCCAAACCGATCACGATTTACGATAGAGTTTTAAGTAATCGGTTTGCATAGAACGGATAATTTTTATAAATGAACTTGCTTATATTACACCTGGACTTCAATTCCACTTTGTAAACCATATCATTATCGTCTTATAAACATTATGGTAACTGTTTATGATGATATCTAATAGCTAGTATGTTGTTAATTAAGACGGTTTCTAAGTTAGATTTTGTGTTTACAAATAGGTACATTAAATATTAAAACAATTCATCTATACAGGTGGAAGGGAGCGAAGCCACTTTCCGGAAATGCACTGACGTAGGTATATTTGTTGATGCGACAACAGAACGTTTATTAGTATTTTTTAATTAATTGTAGTGTACAATGATTATTTATTACTTTGTTACCTTGTGATGTGACTTTCTATACAATAAGCTCAGATAGATTCACTCCATATTATCGACGTGTGACCAATTGACTGAATAAATTTAATTAAAACCCAGTAAAATCAGGTACTAATTTCCCACCAGGTACTACAATCAGTATACTTTACGAATTAACACTTTCCGCGTCGTTAGCGGCAGAGGTCCGAGTACGCACCCAAACGCAAAAAGCAGTTAAAGCGCAGTCATTTATTCAGTTACAAAAAAACTGTCCAATTGTTTACACGTGTTGTTTCCCGAATCCCGTTGTCCGGGATAATCGAGGTGCACAATTCTGCGCCCCGGGGTTCATACGTACCGAGGTTCATTCGATTAAAGCTGCCCGAACACGGAAATTATCAAACGAAACGCACCGACAAGTCAGCGGGCCGTGAGCGCCCCTGGCTACGTTTATAGTTTTTGTTCCGGCGTGTTTCGTCGCGGGGATAAAAGTTTGGAGCACTTTTTCTTTGTGCGAGCGTATTGCACCTCTCATTTTGCATTAGCCTGTATCAGGTGATGAGTTCATGGAATTTGTTTCATAATAAGCTGGAGTTGAAAACGGTTGTGAGGACTACCCTAGGCTGTTATGAAATAATGCAAATGTTACTACTTACGCCAAAATTAATCATTGAGTGTTTGCAATCAGGTTAAGTTGTTCAACATGAAAACGCACCACAGAATAACAGTCCGTCAGACGATATTGCGCGATACGCTAGCCTAGTTGGTAGTGACCCTGCCTTCGAAGCTAGGGGTCCTGGGTTTAAATCCCGGTAAGGGCAGATATTTGTGTGATGAGCACGAGTATTTGTTCCTGAGTCTTAGATGTTTTCTATGTATTTAAGTATATATTTCTATATATATATGTAAGTTTACCGTTGTCTAGTACCCATAGTACAAGCCTTGAGCTTAGTTTGGGACGAGGTCAATTTGTGTGACAATGTCCTGTGATTCATTTAATATTAGCCTGTTCGTTCATCGTTTCATCACAGGCAGTTTCACTTAATTTCATTTGTTTCTTCACAGGTTTAGGACTTACAGATTAGAGGTAATCTGTTAGTGTCGGTTGGCTGTGGAATCGTATACCCTGTGGGCCTAACACACTGCCACGGGACAAGATTCTAATTCGTCTATTCCATATTCCAACGTAAGAATAAAGAGTTAAGGTTTAATATAAAGTGTGATTTGTGTGACTTGAGTCCTTTTATTACTAAGCAACGTAAGCCCCGGGTGGCTGTCATTTTAATAAGTTCATAATAAAATTTGACACTTGTTCCCGTGGCAGCGTGCTAAGCCCACTGGTGTTTTCAATGTAAGAGTGAATAGACTTTTTGCCGGGTAAGCGTGTACCACTTTCGACCTCGTCGTCACTTATTAACATCGGGTGAGGCTGAGGTTAGCAAAGGAGTCTGTGTTAACCTTGAAAATCTGTTGCCGTTGTGTTTTTGGGTTAAAAATTCTGACATGTAGGGTGGCCAAATATGTGTCAGCCTCCTAAGGAACAACGAAAAATTCAGCATGTAGTCACTACGGCCCGTAGTCCTTCCAGTAGTACTATTGTTTTATACTCATTCAGACCCAAGTACTTAAAATACTTTTTTTTATGTTATTGTACTTGTGTAGTCATAGCGTACCACGGCCCTACCAATTGGATTTCTAGTAAGTCCTACTGGTAGAAAGAAAGAACGAAAGAAAGAAAAACATTTATTCGTGACAAACAAAACTAACAAAATTCTGAAATAAACAAAAGACCTGGGCCTCTATCCTGTGGAGCTAGACAAGTTGCATTCGATAATCGTTAGCGATTATGTTTCGATTGATAAATGTATGGAATTGACGTAAGCCACCGAGATAGTAACGTGACACTTACGTCAATTCCATATATTTTTCAATCGAAACATAATCGCTAACGATTGTCGAATGCAACTTGTCTAGCACCACAGGTGCGTTAAAACGATATCGTGTTTGACATGTTTTAGAATCGTTTATGTCACAGTCGCCATTATTGTAAATCGCAAGAGTTATCAAAACGTTGACAATACGGTAACAGGTCAAAAACGATATCGTTATTACCTTGTAGAATCCCAGCCCTGTGCTGTCACAAAATGGTTCCAACTCAGCGTAATGCTGGCATTCAAACCACGGTAGCTAACGGCGGTAGGACCGCGGTACGCTTTGAATACACAACTGTCGAAGGAGCTGGGTCTGAATGACAAAGTTAGTAAGTACGATGGGTAGGACCTTGGGCCTTAGGAGGTAGGCCATACTTACTAGCAAGGTGTCCGTACTTTTGACCAAATTATCATTTGGCAAACTATATCATTATACAAACTTTCATTTCACAAAAACGTATTTTATATTCTATGTGTTACATGGCCTTAATAAATATGTTACGTTAGGTTAGATATTCATCTAATGACCACAAAAAAAATGCGGAGGGATCTCTTTCCCAAATGTAAGTTTGTAAATTGATATCCGCCAAGCAACAGTGTTTGCATTGTTGTGTTCCGGTGTGGGGATAAGACAACCGGTGAAATTACTAGCATAGAGGCATTCCATCTTAGTCCTCAGAGTTGGCAACGCATTTGAGGTCTTAGGATTATAGTTTTGAGAATCCAAATGTCTATGGGTCTCAGATTACATATTTTCCTCCAAAGTATGTCCAAAGTACTGAAAGGAAAAGTGACACAACCCTCTAACTTCTGTAGAGAGTTTTGTTCAAGCATAATTGCTGGTTTGATAAACATTTGAGAACATGAAATAATGAGCACGTGTTTAATTATACCGACTCAAACTCATTATATTCCTAAGAAAAACACCCTTCAAAGTTGTATTTTTCTCATCGTTGAATTTTTTTTTCGTCTGTGTGGTTGCCGGGTTAGAATAGTGCCACTCCATGTCTTCCCGTAGATGTCGTAAGAGGCGACTAAGGGGATAAAGGCTTGTAGTACTGTTAGGCGATGGGCTTGCAACCTGTCACTAATACACTAGTAAACTTTTTGGCCTGATTGTGCAAAATGTGGTTCCAGAATTCATACAAGTCTTTTTGGGGTTGTTGGTATTTCTGTAGCTCTGCCTACTCCACAATGGGAATGAAGGCGTGATTTTATGTATGTATGTATGATTCTTTTTTAATAGAAAGTTTACCATAATTGGTCTTTTTTCAAGTTCTCAAACATATAATCAAACCAGCAATTTGCTTAAACAAAACTCTCTACAGAAGTTAAAGGATTTAGTCACTTTTCCTTTCTAGTACTTTGGAGGAAAATTTCTCTGCATAGGTTGAGTGTGAGCAGCTAAAAAAAATGTGTCCGTTATTTTAGGCTACTCTCTAACATATATCAAAATAAATCAAAGTGGAGCCAGTAGAGTACCTTTCCTTGTAAGATTATGTTTCAAACTGTGTCAAACACAAATAAACACAACTATTTAATTGAATACAATCTTGACAAGACAGGCTTATCTGTTGGCGAATCAGATTGGCATTAGCGCTTAACTTAGCAAAGCCTTGAACCCTGACGACTGGCAGAGGGTCTCGAAGATAATTGCCTGTAACGGAACCGTCAATCAGAACGATTTGCGCAAATCTTAGGCTAAGTACCACTTTCACCATACGATGTTAACCACTTAATGGACGATTAGAGCATTAACAGTTGTCAGAATGTATTAACTAACAGTCGATTAACATTGATTAAATTTAACATCGAATGGTGAAATTGGTACTTAGCTTCAAAAGGAGAAATAATTACCACGTTTCAATAATAACTAGGAACAGTTAAAGTTAGCAGTGATGTTTTATAAAAGCAGCTAAGTGCAAGTTCGATGAGCGCTCTGATGGTTTCGTATCCGTGCTAATATTGTAAAAGCGACTCACGCTTAAAATGCTGAACCGATTTAGATGAAATTCGATATGGAGATAGATTGAGTCCCGGGAAAGGACATAGGATAGTTTTAATCCTGGAAAATTGCACAGTTGCCGAGGGAGCAGTGGTAAACAACTCCTACGCGGACGGACTCGCGGGCAAAACCTAGTATATTGTAAGTTGACCTATTTATATTAATGACGATAAAGTCCTTACTATTTATTAACTTTCTTTCGAATGCGAAAATAAATTATAGACCCCACTTAATAATGTTGGGAACAAACTACATCAGTAATTATTTCAAATATTGAAACTTAATAAACACCGAGTATGTACACAAATACATATAAATGCAAGTTAAACGTATATTAAGAGTTTTTTTTTCTGTCAGCGGTCAAAAGTACGAGCGACAGTAAACTAATGCGTTCAAGAATAAGGAAAAACGTCAACAAAAAATTAAAATGTTTCTTCCGCTAGCTCGGAAAATATTTATAATTCCATCGCGCTAAATGCCTTTCGCACTTCTAAAAACACTGTAACAATGGCCCAAGTTATAATAGTGCGGGTTTTGCAATTGGCAGCTAATTTCAAGCAGCGCATTGAACGTTCGCGTTTTTTCAGTCGACATGTCGACACTTGCATGGAGAGAAAAGTGTTTAAAACTGTGTCGACTGAACGCGAACCACTTAGCGACAATATATTTTGATTAACGTTTGATTTTCGTAATACAAAAGCGCTTAGAGGTTTTATTATTTATATTGAACGACGATAGTGAATTAACAAATGCTTTAGCTCTTAGAGTTGAGAATTGATAACCTAGGGTCTTTCGACCCTGTCTTAACAGTGTTTTGCTTTATTAGGGTTCCATACCCAAATGCCAACGGGACCCTTTTACTAAACGTCCGCTATCATATAACTATGCTGTGAGTTCATATTTTTACAGAATGTCTATTTCTTTTGCCACCAGAAAAAAACAGGGAGACCCATAACAAAAACGTACCTATGGAATTACACGTGTGCGAGTCCAACTTGTATTTGTCCGGTTTTTTTATACAAAGAAGACTGTTCGATAGCAGCCATTGTCTGGAAATACAAGTAAGATCCAAAATCCATTCCCTAGCTCAAAATTTATACGAAGCAAAGAAACACTTCGTGCTAACGAATGGAATTCCAATAGCAGAAATATGAAACCGCTACCTCCGCCTCGACGTCCGATGACCGAAACTGACCGAGTGGTTGGCGGATTTAAGTCATACATGTATGTATGTATGTATGTAAACACTTTATTGTACAAAAGAAAAACCAAAACAATACAAAGAATAAAAATAAAAAGATGTACAAAGGCGAACTTATCCCTTTAAGGGATCTCTACACATACATACATACATGGGATACATGTGGTTAATTCCTGCGTACAATTTCCAAAGTTCATTCTATAAAAGGCGGACAATTGTTTTCTATAGCGTTATGCTCTATCCAAACCTTGTTGTGACAAGAATGGAAGAAAGCAACAAGCACAGCAATAGATATTTAAAATTAAGTAACCTACCTTAGGCGGCTTATACTAGGATATAGTGACTTAGAATGAGTCTTTACTCCGAGACGAGACGACACCTTCTCTTTATAATTATATATTCATCGTCAACGGAACGGAACGGAACTCCCTCTCTATCTATTTATTTATTTATTTATTTATTTATTGAAACAAAATCCACAGCTCAATATATAACAATTTTAAAAAAGTATCATGTATACAAATCACCGGCCAGTAACGGATTTACATTTTATAATTTTTAACTGCTAAATAACACACCAAACATTACATTAACTAAGTAAGAATTTAGAAAATTCAGAAACAAACAGACTTCTAGAGATCTAGTAAACATGAAAAGAGACGCACTGAGAGAACTAGAAAATACTACTTGTGCTAGTACATTTCCCATTATTTTTGTACGGAAGCCATGTAATGTTTGAATTTAACTACACCAACAACAAAGTCAAATACACTTTAATCCAGCGAGGTATTTGCATGGAAAGACTGGACAATATTAGTTCAGGTAAAAAACTGTGAGCTTTCGTTAGGTAAATATCTACTGAAGGAATTACCTCACGAGTTTATTCCTGCAACTTAGCAGTCTACAGGGCTGGGATTTTACACGGTAATAACGATATCGTATTTGACGTGTTTCCGTATTGTCAACGTTTTGACAACTCTTATGTCATTTACAATAATGGCGACTGTGACATAAATGATTGCTAATGGAATTCAGAGCCTATGTAGACACAAAATTAAGCTAGAGAATTAAGATTTAATTTGTAAAGTTGATGCACACACTACATAGAATACTTACGGTCTTGTATAATCAAATATAATGTTTAATGATCAAACTTTTGTAATTGTCTAAAGTTTTCAATGTAATTTTAATATTTATTTAAATGTAACCTCTCCATGGCTGACGTTGGGTGAGCTTAAATCCAGCCAAGCTGTGCTCACGCCTTTTTCATTTCTCATTTAATGAAATAAATTATTTGAATTTGAATTTGAATTCTTATACGTGTCAAATACGATATCGTTTTAACGCACCTGAATAGAGGCCCTGATCTAGTGAAAAATCGATTCCCATCGTAATTTCTCGGAAATGTTCGTATTTGTCATGCTACTTCAGTCAGACTCAGTAGTCTCAGTACCCATCAAGACAACGTTGGGGAAGGTCGCATCGCGAGATTAATTATCGATATGGAGTGGGTAATACCAGAGTAAAATTTTGTTTCCCTTCGCCTTTTCTCTATATAATTTGATCGTTTTAACATCTCAGTGGGATATAGGTACTTCAAACTCGTGGTTTGACATTTGAGACTGATAACTAAAGTACTCTATTTATTTAATATAAACACGTCACAATAAAATAATTCATAGGCACGTCGGTATCATTCGGAGGTAGTCATGTGTTTCACTACATCTTTCTGTTCTCAGTTGTCTATTACTTTTAAGCTCTCTAGCATAATAATAGTAGTTTATTCACCAAGGGGAGTAAGGTACGGATTACTAATCGAGTGTGCATTTGCGGCCCGACGCAAAGCGGAGGGCTGTAAACCACACGAGTTTAGTAGTCTGTACTTACCCTCGAGTGCGCTTTATACACTTAAAAATAAATAAAATACAAAAGTAACTAATTAATTATTTTGAGGAAAAACGGGCGGGCCATCAAACAGGGGCTCTACTTTGTAATCCGTAATACAAACTTGGTCTTTTGCTATCCCTTTTGCTCTCAATAGAGCGATCCGAAGTTCGAATTACGGATTTCAAAGTAGAGCCGCAGTAACAATTTTTTTTTTAATTGTGAATGTTAACGCTTCGTTGGTGGGAGTGAAATGCGTGAATACGCCCCGATTTCCTGAGTCCAACTTGCGTGCGTGTCAAAGTGGGTTGATTGACAACGTCATCTAGAATTAAAAAAAACAAAACGGATGATATTATGATAATGGATTTTTATACAACATTACTGCCCTGATAACAGGGCAGTTATGAATATCCATTCAATATTACTACCCTGCTTTTTGAGAAGGATTAATGAACGGCTTTCTCGCCTTTTATTAGGGTAGTAATTATGTACTTACTAACAAAGTGTAGTATAAATATATATACTGACAAGTGCCAGAGAGGGTATTACTGCGATGGACAGCAGGGCCGAGATTCTACTTCCGTATTGTCAACGTTTTGATAACTCTTATCTCATTGATAATAATGGCGGCCGAGTCATACACGATTCTAAAACACGTCAAACGCGATATCGTTATAAAGCAGCAGAATAGAGGCCCTGGGTGCTGGGTAAATACTGTGGGTTTACTACATACAAACGCTATATTCTACTGTGTAAACCTATTTTGTCTTTGACTTGTTATCTTATTGTCAACGTTAAGATAAGTCTGAGTTAAAACTATACCGGGTGTTGCCTGTAATAGGAGCAATAAATTTTGGGATCGTTTCCACACCACAAACGTAGCAACATTTATTCTACAACTTTTGAAAATAACTTATTGTTAACTAAATATTAATGAATTTAGATTTTCCAAGCAAGCAATGTATTGCGAAAACGAAGTTTGTAGGATGACAGTAGATGTCAACTACACTATTGGATGGAGTACATTGAAAATGGTATTTAGTTTGTTTGAAATAATCCCAAATAATAAAATAAATGTTTTTTAAATGTTGTAGAACAAATGTTGCTACGTTTAAAGAGTAGAAACGATCCCTCAATTTATTGCTCCTATTACAGGCAACACCCGGTATAATTAAAACAACAGTTTAATATAATTCAAACATTACTCAAATCATCATAAGTCATAAACCAAAAAGCATATTCAGAAACTTTTAAAGTCTCACAATAAACGCGAAATTAACAGCTACCGTCATAAAGGTAGCCAAGGCGTTAAAAGTAGTTGGGTTATATTATATCCAAGTCGCAAAGTCCCTAATACTTCCATCCGTGGCGCAATAAACGTCCTCATAATATGCATATGTGATGGACCCGCGTTGCTAAACTTGGCGAATCGGTCTCCGCGGCGCTTCAATGCGGAGCAGGTTTAATGTGCACGTAAAATATGAAGAATTTCCCCGCATGCATTTCTTTATTACACGACGTTATGACGAGTGAGATGAGTTCATTAAAGTTGGATGAATTTTAATTTGGCTCTCAGAAATTTGACCCATTTTTTTATAAATAAAAAAATATTAGGATATGACACCTCGAACTGAGTAGACCACGCACGATAAACATAATAATAATATTAAAGTGAAATAAATAGTATATAGGTTCGATTCTTAACTTCGAATGGTATAGAGAACTCTGTCTTAAATACGGGCTTTAAGGATTTGTAAGTTTTGATTTCGTATTGAAGATATCAAGAAAAGACATTCATAACATCACGCCTTTATTCCCAGAGTGGGGTAGGCAGAGCTACAGAAATACCAAATACTCTAGAAAGACTAACTTGTTTATAATCAGGCCAAGAAGTTTACTAGCGTATAAGTTGCAACAGTTGCGACAGGTTGCAAGCCCATCGTCTTACAGTAAGTACTACAAGCCCCTATTCCCTTAGTCGCGTAAGAAAAGACTTGCACTAATTTTCAACTTCCAAATCTTTAGTCCTCATGCTGCAAGATTGAATATTATTCTTACAACCGGCAATCGAGAGCTTGCTTTTTATTATTGCCTTAAACAGTGCGATTCAAAAGCTTTTAAGCCACGTATTTATACTTATAACCAACTTAATAATTCATAGAAATCGCAGTCCGGTTCGGAAAGGGTCGCGGACCGATGATATGTGCGCCCCATGTTTTTACCAATGGGATTAATTTCATAAATAATTGACGGCAATATTCCCGCGCTGAGTGAGTCGATACAAACGCACTCGGCAAATTGACTGCCGACCGCAGTCGGAATCGGGAAAAGGCTAAATAGCAGCTAATGATAGTGCCATTGCTACTTCCGAAACCTCAGAGCCCACAACACTTTCCGAATTTGTCGGATATGAAAACGTTCACTTAATTTAATTAACTGGCGCGGCTGATTAAGTTTTCATTGGAATTATTGTCGTAATTTTATGTTGCTACCCGCGTGAGGTAATGAGGCATCCGTAGTACAATTCTAGGTATAACGAAATCGTTAAAATATTGGTGGATATGAATACAAATAATAATTTAAATTGACAAGTGTGTAAGTAGTTATTGTATTAGGTACAAGAAACTTTTTGCTAACCATTAATGGCAACCGAGTTGAAAACACGCAAAGGCAAATTGATTTTACCTATTAGAATAGCGCATTTGTATAAATATACTAAATAGGTACCTACTGGGTGTATCAAAGGTACGGTTTCAGACAACTTGTAGTTTCTAACCCCCGACGCAAAAACAGGGATGTTATAAGGTTGATGTGTAAGTGTGTCTGTGTGTGTGTCTGTCTGTGGCACCGTAGCTGTTAAATGGATGAACCGATTTTAATGCGTTTTTTTAAATTAAATCAGGTTTTCTAGCGGTGTTTCTTAGACATGTTTTTTGAGATATGGAGCTTCAAAATAACGGTGACACCTACTTTCAGACCTGATATCTCTTAAACGGCCCAATTTCATGAAATCTTGCTAAGAACCATCCTCATTTCTAATTTGTTGTTTTCAGAATAACGATGCTGGGGGAGAACGCCTTAGGTTGGTCTTGCAACTTGTATTCAAAAGTTGAACTTATAACACGTTCTTAACTTTTCATTACGGATTAGAAGAAATTGACCTTCAAATAAATCAGTAAACAGTTCATATTAGTAAACAAATTATGTCCATTCAAAATTAATACGTACATACGTCGAGTACGAGATATGTAAACACTTTTGTGTCTTATTTATTTTGACGACACGCTAGCCTAGTTGGGAGTGACCCTGCCTTCGAAGCTAGGGGTCCTGGGTTCAAATCCCGGTAAGGGCAGATATTTGTGTGATGAGCACGAGTATTTGTTCCTGAGTCTTGGATGTTTTCTATGTATTTAAGTATATATTTCTCTATATAAGTAAGTTTATCGTTGTCTAGTACCCATAGTACAAGCCTAGAGCTTAGTTTGGGACTAGGTCAATTTGTGTGACATTGTCCCGTGATATTATTATTATTATTATTCCATTGAAATAAGGTAAAAAAGTGTATACATAATAATATCTTTCTCGTGGACTCAAGCATTTACTCTATTCGTCGAAGATAATCAACTTTCTTTGGGTCCGGTCATTGACATATTATCAACGGTCGTATTTTTATATTTTCGGGCCGGGTTAGTTAGAGCGCCATTATTGGATTCCCAGCGCAATCCCGTTGCGACGTAATGCGGATCTCATTCCCGACCGGCACTAAATGAATACTAATCAAACACGACCAGCTAGCTAGCACTTATATTTTCTCGCTTGACGCACTGTGCGTCTCCGACGTTCAAATTAATTACACAGGGATAATCTAACGACAAACAAGCCTGAAGCCTGGGCTAGTTGTCCACACTTAAATCAATCCAGGTACTGTTCAATTTTACTATAAGTACCGGGTGTACAATCCAAATGGGTCAGTATGGTGAAGTCGGAAACTATGAGAGATAGCGAGATCTGTTCTTAGGAACCATGACGTCGATTTTAGATTTAATAATATTAAAAATAAAAATAAAAATATATATTTAATATTATATTTTTAATATTTCAATTTTGTTGTGCTTCTTGCGACTTGCAGAATTTATACACATTGATTTTGACCAGGTTCGATTCCCGGTTATGTATGAGAGTTAATAAAAAAGTTTGAATGTAATTATTATTAAATCTAAAATCGACGTCATGCTTCCTAAGAACAGATCTCGCTATCTCTCATAGTTTCCGACATCTCCATACTGACCCATTTGGATTGTACGGTCGAACTCATAAGTAGTTGAACATTTTAGTACCATGTCGCAGCTATTGATATATTAAATTCGAACCACTCTCAGTCTAATACGTTATTGCGACAAAGTACTAAAACGTACAGATACTTATGAGTTCGACTGTACACCCGGTATAATCTATGAAAAATTAAGATGACTGAAATGGCTTTGTCAATAATTACAAATTATTTAATTAACCTTTCTAGATTTCCAAATTGGTAAGTAAACTATTAGAAATGTACTTACGCTTCGCTGGATGATTCGCTTTGTCGTTGGAAACTCTTTCTGCCGTATATAGACATGTTTATTTATACACCTTATCTTAAATGTCTCACTGTGTGAAAAAACTGCGAATTTGGTATGAAATACTATGTAAAATAATAAGTTTTTTTTTTGTATTAACAGGAATTGGTTTTTATTTCGGTCGTAAGAATTTGACCCAAATATTCGTAACGCGGGAATCACCATTGTATCACCAACAATACTACCATGAATTGCAAGATCTCATTCATTCGAGAGGGCGCCCGCGACTTTGTACGCGTTCTTCTCGTTAGAGGTCGATTTTCGAGAAACTTATTTTTGTGGACCCCTAGGGTACCTACCCAAGGAATACTCCTCCTAATTCAAGTCCCTAGGTTCAGCGGGCTATCCTTAGCGTTGTCTATTTGTCAGTCAGCCACGGAAGAATCTTATAGGTTTAGTGAATAATACTATTTTCATCCCACAGGCTCAGATCTAGCTAGGAACCCTTATAGTTTCGCCACATCCGTCTGTCTGTCTGTCCGTCTGTATGCAGTTTAATTCAGAGACTCTGGGTAGATAATACAACGTAATAATTTACTCGTAGCATGGTTATACATTTAAATTACTCCGAAAAGGTAGTTGTTTTTTTAAATATGTTGTTGGGTCCCTTACATTTAAATCACAGGTAACTGAACTCAAGAACTGTAATTTTCGCTAGAGTGTACCCTCCGCCTCCCCCCGCCCCTTAAAGCCAAAACTACAAGTAACAAAAATCTGAAAAATATCTTAAATGAAAGCACATTTTATAACGAAATTACTAGGAAAAATATCATGACTAAGTAAACTTGATGGGTTCCGGAGATACAGGTAGCTTAAGTGTTTATCAATACCCACTAAAAATCATCTAAGACAGCCACCAAATGAGTTTAAACAGAAAACTAGTGATTTTTCGAAATATATTTTTGTGTTTCTAGTAACGGAACCCTACGCTGAGCATGGTGGACCGGGTCATACACAGATTCAGGTTACCGTCTTACCTATGGACACACCGAAAGTTAACGTTTTTAAGCCCTAATTTTCTGGCTAAGCCCATTCCCGCAAAAACGCCGTCAGGACTGCTTTAGACCTATCATATAAAAACATAACTTATTTTTGCACACAAGCTTTTAAGTATTGACCACAGGAGAGACAACTTTTGTTTTTAAGAGTGTGTATGACCCGACCATGCTTTCTTGCCTGGTTTTTTTATGACATGGATATATGTTGCCAGTTCTCTTATCCCTATACTGGAACGCAACAATGCGAACACTGCTTCTTGACGGTAAGTTAAAGGATCTGAGGCACTATCCAGGATGCGTTCGCTAACTAGCGTTTCTCTTCGTTTTGTTTTTAAGCCAATAGCGGCACTGGTAGATCACGTGACTTTTCGTATCATATGATCTACCAGTGACGCGATTGATTGCGAAGATGTTGGTAGCGATCCGGACGGAAATTACTCAACGTCCTACCACTACTTAATACAAAGCGAGTTTTAAACAAACCCCATCTGGGTCTCTATTCAACTGCGTTATAACGATATCGTATTTGACGTGTTTCCGTATTGTCAACGTTTTGATAACTCTTACGTCATTTACAATAATGGCGACTGCGACATAAACGATTCTTAAACGAGTCAAACACGATCCGATATCGTTTTAACGCACCTGAATATAGGCCCAGAAACAAAGTTTACATGTAACTCTATACACAGGACATCATTAAGCAAATGTCCGGAGCGCTAATCAACTCAACGCCGGGTTCAGTTCCAACATTACAAATTATTCTTGTTTGCGATTCGGTCATGTTATGTACCACATCGTTTGTCACGGGTCTGTGCGGTGATTCACGTAAACTATTGGGTTTTCAATCGACTAATGATATACACCTGTGAGTCTTAAGTTGACCCGTTAGACATTCTTGTAGGTGTATTTTATACCACAAAAAAATAATAGACATAAATAAAATCAAAACATAACATTACGCCTTTATTACCAGAGTAGGCAGAGCTACAGAAACACAAACAAATCCAAAAAAGAGTTGTTGGTAATTCTGTAACAACATTTTGCACAATCACGCCAAGAAGTTTACTAGAGTATCAGTGACAGGTTGAAGGCGGGAATGAAGGCTTAATTTATTTTTTATCACACGATAGACTTATTATACAAAAGACGGAGTTTGTTGTAATGTGTTCGCTCGCTACCAGTTAATCTTTGGGCAAAGACAACACCCAAAGCCGTTTTTGTGATTTGATGTAATGGACATGACAGGGCTCCGTAGCGGCTAATTGAAGTCCGTGATGGTACCTCTCTCACTGAACATCTAATTATAGCCGTTGGGTTAGGGAGAGTGCCTAAGGGTAGTTCCTCCTCCACCCTTGCGGCTCCCTTAGCCCTCTCCCTTCACGTTTTCCTATTTATAACGGGTGGGCCATCAAAATGGGTTAATAAGAAGTTCTGATACTATAAGATATCGAAAAATATGTTCTTAGGAACCATGACTGGCACATTCTAGCACGGTGAAACCATATTGTTTTTGACGTGTTTACGAATTGTCAAAGTTTTGATAACTCTGATTTATTGACCATAATGGCGACTGAATTAAAAAAAATACCAAAACACGTCAGAGATAATACGGTTTAGCTCATCTTTTCAATTAAAACAAGTAAAGATATAGCCTGAGATATACTCTGTCAAACGTTTTTCATACATCTTGCAAACATTTGTCTATTAATCTAGTCGTAAAAACAAACCCCGCAATCAATCGACCCAAACCTAGATTACAATAGCTTGCGGCTCTGAATACCAAACCAATATGCATAAATCCGGTGAAAATTTACCGTGTGTTTGTTTAGATTTTCCGCTCGCATCTAGCGTTAATTTGTTTGTGCGAATTTTACCGGCCACGTTCAATTTAAATTTGGTCTAGTCCATCTAGTACAGTTAGCACTTGTAATATGCTGCCTTGCGAAAACCTAAATGGGTTTGCTGTGTAGATTTTTTTTCTAGTATAAAAAATAATGTTCGATTTGAATATTTTTTGTCAATTTTATTTTTTATTAACCCATTACTAATTTTTCTTTTTTTCTTTTATTGGATTGCATTTAATGGTTACATTAGTACATAAAAAAAAAACTAAAATGTTGATAATGTATTTTAACATTGGGATTTCACAACTTATCTTTCTTCGAATCCGATCGATTTCGATTAAAGATAACAGAAAAGTAAGTTGCAACGTTTGCTCAAAGTGCTTTATGTTCGGATTATTTTCTGTATGCACCCTGTAGCTACGCTTCGAGTGCGTCTAGTCACTCGGTGCTCAGTAGGCCTTTCACGTGTTATCGTATTCGACTAAATAAGAGAAAAATGAAAAGAAATGGTTAATTCGGTGTCAATAAATAAAATAAAACGAACGTATTAACACAACATAAAATGTCAAAAGCATTAAAAAGAAAATAATTTTCAGTGGTAATTAATGCACCGAAATGGTTGCCACTCAGCATGGTGTCAGGCTTACATGCCTTGACGCAGATTTTCAAGGACTTCGGCATTCTACAAAGGGATGAACATATTACTCGTAGCGCTTCTCCAAGAGCAAACGTTATAGTCACTTGGCTATAAGGGTCCGTTCACACAGACCGGCTCGGAGAGGAGAGCAGATTTTCATCTCGTTAAAAACAGAGTTTTGAGTCATTTTAATGAGGTTTTTTTTTATATTTTGCATGTGTCCTTGTCATTAAGAATGCTTGAACGCGCTTCGTGTAAAATAATAAGAGGAGCCAACCGGCTGCTTGACGTGCTCTTCCGCGCTCGTTCCGCGCTCGCGCAGCCGACCGGCTCCGGTCTGTAGGAAAAGAAGAACGCGAGCCGATGCTCTCCGAGCCGGTCGGTGTGAACGGACCCTAGGCTTAGTTTTCATATTCATATTTATTGCATAAAAATTAATGCTACTTACGAACTATTCACATACAAATAGGCAAGTAAATCATATGAAACACTTTCGGGCATGGCAATAGTAGGTAGGAGAGAGACTGAGGTTTACAGAGCTTTATCTTCAAACAAATCGTTTATTGAATAGTATCATTTTTGTACTAAATAATCTTTCAAGGCCGTTTTAAATATTTTAATTGATTCTATATTTTTTTAAGTTATTACCTAAATGGTTATATATTTTTATTGACATTAAGTTGGGGCTTGTGCCGTGCAATTTTAATTTTGAATTTGTATCGCCAAGTAATTTTTTAATCTTGTTTGATACTTTCTTCGTTGGTCGATTTTTTAAACATATACGTGGGGATATTTTCGCACGAATTTGCATATCTCTAATATATATATTGATGCTCGTTTCAATGGGATTTATCCCGCATGCTTGTGGCATTGCATTGCGACGTTGCAATAGTTAATAACGTGATTACTAACGCGTTAATGTATTGCTACAAGCATGCGGGGCAACGTTCAATGACAACGCCTATAGGGTCAGAGCGCTGCTAGAGCAAAACGTCGACAATACGATAACACAAGTTTTTATCGTGTAGAATCTCGGCCCTCTATTGACAGTGTTCGATTCTCTCAAACATATTAGTATACCGGGGTAAGTCCAGGGCAAACCCGGCGTGTCGTGCGTGACAGCCGCGGCGCGCCCGGGATCTGGTCGGCGCTGCTTGCTCAACACTAGGCCGTGAAGAAACTAGAAACAAAAGGCCCATCACTCTGATAACCTCTTATAAACACCCAGCCTTATAGCCTCTACAGAGGGTTGAGGGTGGCTTGGTTACGCAACGGCTGATGCGACCTTTTGAGATAGGACACAACAACGCTCAAGGATGAAGCTCCATTTGTTTTGATTTCGGTTGCAGTATTTGCATTCGAATTATGAACTGTGTCGAGTTTTTTGATGACGATAACTGGCTGGTTGGTGTTATATGTATTTATGACTGGGCCTCTATTATTATGTTTTGTATTAGCTCTTCTTCTTGTAGTAATCATAAGTTCGTTTTCGACAACAAATGTTTACTATCATAATGTTAACCGGTACGATATAAATAAATACTATCTCACAAAAATGTACTTAGTATCCAACTAAGTACTAAGCTTTTACTAAGGGTACTAAGTAGACAACGATAAACCTACTTTTATAGAGAAATACATACTTAAATGGTTAGAAAACATCCAAGACTCAGGAACAAAATTTGCGTTCATCGCACAGATACCTCCCCTCACCGGAATTTGAACCTGGGACCATTAGCTTCGAAGGCAAGATGGGTTAAACCGGGGTCTTAAAAGGCCAGGATTATTCTTTCAGCCGTTAACGCGTGATTGAAATACAGACAGACATCATAATTAGTTATTTTAGCTCTGATTGTTATCTTAAGAATGCAATTGTATATCGGTCCCAGATCCATTTACCATCTTCACTGAAAAAATCTTGGTTGCTTCTAACAAGATTGTATTAATGTGTATAAGCGTCTTGATTCTGCAGAAGCCTAAAAAGACGTAAGATATATCAATAAAGATGTCAGTTGAATCACTAAAGAACTTACTGTTAATACAAGCTTTAGTTATTTAACTAATTTCAAAACTATTATATTTAATTGGCGTAATGCGTAGTATGTGTGGTGTGAAACTGATTGATAGAGTAAGGAATGAAGATTAGAGAGAAATATGGAGTGAAAGATGTAGTGACCAACATTTAAAAGGGTTTTGATGGTTCAGTCTGTGCGTGCGCGTACTTTCTTTAATTAAATCAGGGAAATACTGGAAAAGAGCTGAATCCTAAGTACCCGAAACCGACGTGCATGTATGACTCGATTTGGACTCGATGTATAAATTTGGAGGAAGCAAACAGATTTTTCAGGATTATAGCAGGTGGAAAGAAGTGGTCCCTGCTTACCCCTCTGGGAAACAGGCGTGATTTGATGTAAGTAACTTATGCGTGTAAATTTCATTTTTGAGAACTAAAAGAAATACCACCTGGTCACCTATTTGGAGTAAATGCGTGGCAGTCTGGAGGCTCGTGGTAGGAAGAAGTATTTGCAGACCACCAGCTCGATGGTCCGATGATATTAGAGAGAGTGCTGGCCCTCTATGGACCAGACTAACTCAAGATAGGGCAAAATGGAAAAAAATGGAGAGGCTTATACCCAACAGTGAGCATGTAAATAAAATGCTGCAGAAGAAGAAGAAAAGAACATCTCTCTTGGTTGGCTCCCATTTTTGGTGTTGTTCTAAAACAAGTTAACGCACAGACCCCGTAACCGACCAGTCCCCGGACCCTGGATCGAGGAAACGGCACATAAAGAAGCACGTGTTTACGGACCGCAGGCCAATATCCCCGGACTGATTGCTTCTTTACTGTTACACGATAAAATTTTATTAGATCCACATAAAATGTACCCGGCGGGACCTAGAGTCCAATATATTTAAAACTGCACTGTAAACTGTAAGTAACCTTTATAAAACTTGAGCCGTTAAGCTGATCGTAGAGGAATTAACTGCGTTTGGTTTTAAAATTTGCAATGTCTAGTTGAAAATAAATTCCAGATGATATAATGGGAAAAGATTCTCGTTTAATTGCACCTACCTACTATGTGCATGAAGAGGATGATGAATGCAGAGGAAGCGAAAGTTGTATGTTTAGACCGGTGCAGCTGGTGGTCCAAAGTCTCTGCCTACCCCATTGGGAGACAGGCGTGAAGGTATGTATGTATGTATGTATGTGTAGAAATTAAATGCATGTTCCCTAGTAAGACATATAAGCTAACTCCTTCTTAAGTAGAACTTGTAAGAAATATAATTATGAACTTGTTGAGGCTGATATTTTTTGTATGTCTCTATCAAAACTTAAGCATACTCTTATTAATCTTACAAAATAACTTTGAAATCTGTTTTCTCTCTTTGTTATAGTGAAGCATGTTTTTTTGTATTTAGCTGGTCTCTTGTTTGCCGTTTTAGGTTACCTAAGACGTAGTTTTATTTTGATTGTGTTAGTAAGTTGTGGCAGCTTTACTGGTCGTTTTAAAACCACCTGTTTTATAATTATGAACTATTTGTGCCGTTGTTTGTTCAAATAATCATTAAAACATAATGGTTAAACGGTACTCGTTCGGTAAGGACTGATTCTGAACTGACTCTGAGAGCGACCGAAAGCAATTTTAAGGTACAATAAAAAGCCGGATCATACCTACATTACGGCAATATTACCGTGAGTACATTTTGTGTACAAAAAGTCCGGTTGGTTGCGCGCCCGTCGAACCGTTCAAATCGTTTAGTAAACGCCGAATAGGAACAAGTGTACAACAATTTTAATCGAGTGGAAATGGAACGAAGTGAAAATGTACACCTCAATTATTCCGGCACCGGGTACAAATAACATCGTGTCAACGCCGACGCCCAATATTCTGGTTGTGCGGTGTTTCAGGCGCATTTACATTTTGTCTTATATATGTAGATTGACCGAAGGATTTAATTCTAGATGTAGTAAAAACGAACCTTGATGAACCATTTACATAATAGTATGACTGGACAATGCCACACAAATTGTCCTAGTCCCAAACTAAGGCTTGTACTATGGGTACTAGACAACGATAAACTTACTCATATAGGGAAATATATACGTAAATACAAAGAAAAAATCCAAACAAATACTTGTGCTCATCACACAAATATCGGCCCCTTACCTGGATTTGAACCCGGAACCGAAAAATAATAAATAGTTTGCTTTTAAATGTATTCGAAATCAGTAAAATTTATCCGTTTGCACTTTTTTTTTGTAAATGATCCTAGTAAAGAGTTAAAGTTTTCTTGCTCTTAAATATAGTCACGAGCAGTGAAAACGGGTCATTTAGTACAGAATTTACAGGAAAGCGACCCGTTTTCATTGCTCCTGAATGTACTTGAACATACATACATACATACATAAACTCACGCCTTTATTCCCAGAGTGGGGTAGGCAGAGCTACAGAATTGCCAACAACTCTAAAGACCTTGTTGATAATTCTGTAACCACATTTTGCACAATCAGGCTAAGATGTTTACCAGTGTATTAGTGACAGGTTGCAAGCCCATCGCCTAACAGTATCTACTACAAGCCTATATTCCCTTTGTCGCCTCTTACGACATCCACGGAAAAACATGGAGTGGCACTATTCTAACCCGGCAACCACACGGGGTAATGTACTTGAACTTGAATAGTAAATTGCTTCGATTTGACTGGTTTCCGCCGTACTCAAAGAAATTACTTATACGAATGCAGCCGTTAGTATGATATAGGTAAGTCGGCCTAGCCAAGATGCAAACGTTCCTAACGTTTTTCTTTTCTATCACTCAAAACGTATGGGATGACATTCTCGTGCGTTGCGATAAACCACGTGGTCGACTGTCATCCCATACATTTTGAGCGATAGAAAAGAAAAACTATACGAGCGTTTGCATCTTGGCTAGGGTCCCAGGTTTACGTCCGAGTGCTCGACATGTCAAGATAAAATATTTATTTGCGTCGTGATATTACGTTCATTTATATATCTACCCAAAACATTTTCATGTGTTTTAGGAGAAGTGACCTTTACTTTTGTTAAATCGAATTTGATAAATATGGTGACCATATCGAAATTACTCAAAATGAAAAAAAAATGTCAGTCGATTGGACTGTATGAGTAAAGATCAGGAAAATAAGTTCAATATTTTAAAATTGGCGTGTGAGATACCAAAAGTCAAGCCATTTCTCATCGCTAAAATGAGTTGGTGATGAAAGTAATGTTGATCTTATTTCATTTATCGCAATTCAAAGTATGGTAACAAGTTCTAGTACAGCGACGAGCACTGGGACATCTACCTTATCATGTATTACTTGTTCACTTGATAGTAAGAGCTTTCGTTAAGTCAACAGTGATATAACGATATCAAAGCAAGATGGGCAAAACAAAAGAAAAATAAAGTCTCCCGGTCTTAGGCCCCTAGTTTTCCATTAACATAACGTAGCATACCGAAACAGGGAAATACGAATTTGCCTCATCCAATCGTGCACAAGCCGGAGTAATTTCAGTAAAGTACCTACTTCGTTACACTACAATCATTAATGAATTGCTACGGGTATTTGTGAATGAATTCGCATGTACAGTAGTACGCGAGAAATATCTACAGCCAACCTAATTTATAAAACTACCGAAATTACAAAATATTATCGTAAAAAGCCGCTTATTAACAAATCTATGTTAATGACGGCGCATTGAAAATTGCTTTTACACTTGGAGCTTTAATTTATGGATTAAACACGAATAGATGTAAAAGAGCTGTTAAAGGGGTGTTGGTGATACATTAAGGCTGTATTTAGGCTATATCAGCGGTAGTTAAAACCTTGCTAAGAGTTCCGAATTGATTTTAAATACTTGTATCCCAAGACTAATGATTGAAAGTGCTTTTTTATTACTAGCGCCTGCGACTCTGTCCACGTAGAAGTCGTTTATCGCAGAAAGATTCCGATGAATTGAGAACTTCCTCCTTTTTTGAAAGTCTCTTAAAACACAGAAGTTACTTACGTTGTTAGATCTTTATTTTAATTTTAAAAGTCCATCTTGCGTCTATACAGCAATCCTTTTTACGACGCATTCAACTTTTAATGCCAAGTAAATAATAAAGAAAGAGAGGAAATCTTTTATTAAATGCAAGACCAAAAACTTATTATAATGTAATTAAAAATAGAATAACAACAAGAACATGCAAGCACTTAAAAGGCGACCAGCGCAGCAAGATGCTGCGACTTAGGTCGCTTCCTGACTTGTCCGTATGCTTGCAGTAAAACGTACAGGCGGCGTAAACGCTGCGCATTGGTTGGTAGATGCCACTGGTTGCCTAGCAACCCTTGCCGATTCCATGTTTTACTGAAAGAAAGAAAGAAAGAAAATACGTTTATTTGGCAAGCATTTTAAACTAGAGTATAAATTTAGAAAATTAAGTTATTATAATCAAAAAGAAAAACTTAAAACTAATATTACAAAAGCCTACCAAAATGGTCTTCTCTCAGCTAATGTGATAAAACGTTGGGAAACTTTCATCACGCTGATTTTCAGAGAAGCCAGAAATAATAATTATAATATAAAACTAAGTGGGTGATGGCGCTAGCTCCAAGCTAGACATGCTATGAACCGTCAAATATAACAAGCAACAGTGACTTAAAAAAAAATTAAATAAATAAATATACGCAGCTAGAGATACTGCAAGCATACCGACAAGTCAGGAAGCGGCTTTATAGTCACAGCGCTGATTTTCAGCTGGACCAATAAGTTTACTCGGAGAGCAGGCCCGTGTCTAACATACATCGGTGCATACATTCGATGAAGTGAAATTCGATAAAATAACAAAAATATTGTGTAAATTTAAAGTTGAAATGGACATAGTACTAACAAAAACAAAAGGCAAGGTAGACGGTGACAGTAAGAAATATAATATAGCAGGGTTTTAATACAACCGTGCCGCCACCCTGATGCGAAAATATATGAATTTTAATGCTAACCCAAAAACTACAAACATGTACTAGGTATACCTAACGTTAATTGGGATAACCAAAAAAAAATACTCCTAGTTTTATTTTTACTTTCGTTAAAATAGAGTAATTGAAGACACAAAATTCGTGATTTTTGCATTTAAAAAAGTATAAGTACTTATAGTAAATTGCGTTATGTATCTATGTACGTCACTATCAATTTGGTTCTTTTGACACATATCGCACCTCGGTAACAGGACAAGGGCACAATTTCCCCTTTAGTCACATTGTACATTGTGCCCTTGTTCTACCGTTCTACCTATTCGTTTGGGTAGACGTTAGTGATTGTAGCCTTCGGGCGGAGGGTCCAACACGGACTTATATTTAGATCATTCCATTTTTTTTAAAGATGTTGTATTGTCATGTTTATAAACAGTTAAAAATTGTCTTTAATTCAATAAGCGTTAAAGTAAAACAGAAATAAAAAAGACAAAAATCGATAAGTATACATTATTTGTATATTACTGCATTGCGGACTCGTATTACATGCAGTACTATGGTTGAACACAGATTAAGTATAACTTACCAATCTAGATCTTGACATCACCATTAGAGGTCAAATAATGTCAGATGACTACCTTTGTTAAAACTAACTTTGTTAAAAAAACAGGAAATGGATCTACAACCCTTTTTATTCCCGAAATGGTTTTTGAATCACCATACATTATTAAATTAGGGGATACAATGTGGATAACAGTCACATGTCAACAATATAATTAAAATATGAAAGCAAGATGTGCTAGATTTATAGTGCAAGAGAAATCCCCGGTTTTAAATTACGTGTCGATTTCAACTCTCGCTAGCAAGTGAGAAATATTTATGAACGTGGTAAATATTGCTCGAAGCAGCCATGATTGGTCTTTGTGGGTGACAGCCAATGGCCTGTAATTAAAGCAGTGTAAACAGTTTTCTGCGCGGAATTGAAAAAGTTAATGAATTCCGGATTTCAGCTGCCATCACTGCACCCTTAGAAGCGCTTAGCGAGCTACTCGCGCGAATTTAAAGATTTTATTGCCTGTTAAGGAAATATAATAAGCAAGTGGTTTTTGTAAATAGATTCGAAGGAGTAAAAACTAATTAGAAATGTAATTATAGGTTAATAAAACTAAGTTAAATGGGCGGGTTTCCAAAAAAAGTGCACGTCTCGTAGTTAAGGATTAAAATAAATATCGGTAACTTTTACATTAAGTCACGCACATTAGTTATACATTCAGAGTCAAAATTGACGCCATGCACCTAATTAGTATGATCCATTCTTTAGTTAACGCAACGACACCGTATTTTACGCAGTAGGCGGTATCTCAAATTCAATAACCGAGGCAAATTGAGTCTTCAATCGTTAGTAATATGGTCGCATTTGCTACTGCTCGTAGGCCCAGTGTACATTTGCATTAATTCTACCAGCGCTACCCAAAAGACCACTGCTGAGAAGAAACATCGCAAGAAACTCTAAAGTCAGTATTATTTTAAATAAATATTGCCTTTGGCAATGTTTGAACTTAACCTAGCATTATAGGAAGGGGCACTCTAGGCGTACTTTTTTTAAATCAAATCGGGGAATTCTGGAAAAGGGCCGAATCTTAAGTAGGTACCCGAAACCGACGTGCATCCATGACTCGATGTATGAATGTGGAAGAAGCGAAAGAGCTTTGTCAGGATCGTAGCAGGTGGAAAGAAGTGGTCTCTGCCTACCACTCTGGGAAACAGGCGTGATTAATTTATATAAAACAACAACAATGTACATACATACATATGATACATATGATACTTTGAACTATGTCGATAACTTTGGTTCTCTGTCGCATGTAATCGGTACGAATCATCATAATGGATAAGATAATAATATTTATGCTTACCAATGCCTGCAAGAATACATTTTAAAAAAGTTACGAATTTTTCTCCTACAGAAACCGTGTCTCCTAGACAAGATACTCGTACAAAGCTAACATGATTTTATGACTATTACATTATTTACGTGTCTGGTTTAGGCGAAGCATTTTTGTAGCTAATCCTCCTAAAAAGTATACCTACTAACGGCTGAACTCCAGAGTTAGTTAATGACTATTAGGAGGCCACATAATAATTAAAGTTGGAAGTTTTCAGCGATCTGGATTTCGTTAACCATAACGCCTTTGTCTCTGTTCTTTTGATATATTAAACTTGATCATGTTTCCTTGAGACTGATGAACGTGATAACACTTTTGGTGGAATCTTCGAAACCCTTCGATCTATAACGATGATTTTTAATTAAATAGTTGAGTACTTACTTCTTAATGCTGGTAAACCATTTTAACGATAAATATTGCAGTTTTAAATTAAACAGCAGTTATTTGAATTTGACCCCGCTATCAGGACATGCAAAAATCTCCATTTCACGTTCTTCGCGCGGAATCTCATAAAGCCATCCCTTTTCTTTCTTGTGTGGGCGTGGCAGCATATGTGGCCGTCATTCCATTATGGCCATTTCTTTATGAAAAGGGAAATGATTTAAACAAGTTGAAATCATTTCCCTCTGAGATTCTTGCGTTGAAACCGTTCAGGACCGAACAGTTTGAATTAACGCAATAACAATTTACAGGGACGTTGAAAAAAGCAATCTTGGGCATCGCCGAGGCATCAGTAAACAGACCGCGCTTTTCAATCGACTTTAGGTATTTGTATTTTATTGGGAACGAGTGCCGCAAGTGCTTTATGCTTATTGACTTCTTTTATAGACTGAGATAATGGCGACCGATATTGAGGAGGTTTCATTAGCAAGTTATTGGAAATTATAATTGCTTTGTTACGTCATTCAAATCTACTCTAGCCATTTTTGTAATAACAATAGTGTCAAAGTATATACAATTTCACTGCTAAGTTTAAAAAGATGACGCTATCTTCGTTTAAAAGAAACCCTTATAAGTATGTGGTTACCCCACAAAATCTTAAGTCCGAGAAAAACGGGACTAAACTTTTGACTTAGAAAGTTAAATTAACATTATTATTATAGGTTCGGTTCTTGATTTAAAAATTAAAGACAAATGGTTATCTTAATATATGTACTATAGAATCCAATTAAAAACTTTGCACTACAATTTAAAATAATTTTAATGTAGTTAGGGCCTGTTGTTTGATCAGTAGTTAAACTAACCAATTGTTAAAAATCGTAACTAATGGTTAAATCTCAAGGAAATGTGTCAAATTTTCGATTCTTTTTTCGAATTTTAACCATTAGTTCAGTTAACTACTGATCAAACAACAGGCCCTTAGTGATCTTTTGTTAACTTACAATTAGTTATTTTTATTTTAATCACAGTTATATCGGGAAACATAGTTTTAAATGAAAAATTGGGTTCATCTGTCTTAATTATTACCTTTGAAACTTTATGAACATTATATGTACGAGTATTATAGCATTTTTTTAATGTAATAATAAATGGTGAACGTAAATATCATGGTCAAATTCATTAATATGTATTTTTAAAATATGTAAAATGTAATGTTATGTGTAGGTACGACCTAGATCTAAATCTATCTACATCATCCGTTATAAGGTAGATGTTGGAGACACTATACTAATTATGCTTAAGAGTCTTCTAACCCATTGTCAGTCAATAAAGATATCTAATAATATGATGTTGAAGTGTGTGTGTAGACGGTGCAGATGTTCCGCAATAAAAACAAAGAGTAAAGCTCACAAATAACGTTTAATTTTTGGAGCTTTCCAACAACACGTGTACAATATCAAAAGGGCGTAAAGTACGTGTTCGTCGCGCGGTTAGCCAATGACAACTCCCGTACGAAAGATCGTTGGTTCTAGAAACGCATCGCTACGTCACACACGCAACCCACCTGCCATACGTTCTTAAAAATAAATTTTACGTACTGTCCAAATGGTAGTAACAAAGTACATAGTGACTGCAATATAATAATAAAGAAAAAACATTACAAATTAAACCCTAAGAATGAGCTCGTCGCTAACAGTGTGTTTTTAGATCAATGAGGAGAATTTTTATAACCCAGAGAGTCACTCGAAATACTGGTTAAATCGGAAAAAATAGAAATAAACGACTTCAACACAAATGGAGTGCCGGCTAAAGATAGTAAATATGATTATCTATTGTTTGCCCGAAATTCATATGCTATAATTTTCACTTGCCCGAATTTCTTTTGCCCGAATTTTATATGCCCGAATGTTACATTTCCCAGAAAAGTTATTTAACATACTCTTGTTTTCCCGAAAGTTAGATGCCATAATGATACTGATGCCATACGTAATGTTTTCCATATTATTAAGTGCAATAATTTTATTTAATAGAATATTTAAACGCCATACTAAAAAGTTTATTTCCGAATCCATCCTGGCTATGGATTTGCTTAAAAATTTCATACAATAATGGCAAAATGTCATCCCAATTTTTATATTTTCAGCACAGAAATTATAAAAGAATCGCATGTAGTAATGCTGCAAATTGAAACCATTCTCAATGGTGAACCAGAAATGAACAGAAGAAAAAAAACTATTAATCGTACAAATAAAATAAATGACATATTATCCAACAAAAGCGAGTATTCAAAAGAAGAATTTTTGCGTGCTTTAGCGTCAAATCTGTATTTACATTAAGTATATATTTGTTATGTTACACTTGGTCATATTGAAATAAATAAATATATTGATTGAATAACATTTTTTATTATTATATTACTAATGTAATTAAACCTAGCATACCTATTTGGGTTCATTCACGACTGATATGGACATAAATGATCGAAACTAATGTCGACGGAGCTCCGCTGCGCGGAGCTCCTATTCCGCGTGGTTGAGGCGCTTCGCGCCTTGTTGCAACTCTAACCTACCCTAACCTATGTAGGTAAATATTGCCTAATTCAAACATCACCATTCACCATTTACACGGATGGCAAATGACATTATGGCATGTGACAAATATGGATTAAAATGATTATGAAAAATGAAATTATTGAAATTAATATTATGGAAAACAAAGATTCTGTTATTTGACTACTATGATAAACAATCTGTATATCATATGTAATTATAAGATGTAACATTATGCCATTTGTAAATTATGGCTGGTGAAATTCGGGCATATGAAATTTTGGGAAGTAAAGGTATACCCTTAAATATACTAAATAGATGGTTAAGTAATAAATAATTAGTACAATAGATATTAAGTATAATATCTAATTTAAATACAACACTTCCCCGACACCCAGACATTATTAAAGAGACCACCATATTAAGCAAATTAAAACTTCAACCAACAATTACTACTAGATTCAAGGTCCCATACAAAATCAAAGCGAAAAAGTGGCCGTGTTGCTTACACTTATAGCTATATCTGTTTTACCTTCTAAATTAACTTAAAATATACCTTAAGTCTAAGCAACAAAGATCCAAATAATAATTAATAACGTTGGCTGTGGTTGACGCGGTCTGTCAGACATAAGAGCACAAACTTATTTTGTGCTCTTATTTCTCTGGCCGTTTTCAGAGCTGTCACGTTGAATATAGTAGTAATTGTTGATCAAAGTATTAAAAGGACCCCAAGGTCCGAATTTTTTAATTAGCGGGGGCTTTTTACGGGGATTCTACCTGTTTTTTTTAACTTTCGTTACATTGTTAATAAAATCGTTCATTCATAGAAGCATCAATATACGTGTAACTCTAGCTGGTTCCCGCGTAGAAGTGATTTATCGCTATTACCTCAGGAATTGACCAATTTTTCGGGGTTTTAAAGTACCCTATGTCTTTTCCCGGGGCTCAAACTAACTCCATACCAAATTTCATTTAAATCGGTTCATGGTTTATCCGTGAAAGCGTAACAAACAGGCAGACAGAATTACTTTCACATTTATAATAAGTAATATTAGACTATAATATAAGTGTAGAAGTATAGATTAATGATAGAAGCAAATCCACCGTTATAAGTGTTATATCACACATATAATGTAAAGAAACCACTATTTTTAATACAATTTAAAAGATGCAGCACTTTAAAATTAGGACGGACGGACGAACATGATCCCGTTTGGCACTCTTTGTATGTATGTATATGCATATATAAGCTCTTCATTTCACATATCAATAACATGTAATAGGCGAATTTATCCTATATGGAACTCTTCCACTGAACCCTGAAGTAAAATACGCAAGTACAATGCAATGGCGATCAGAATTTATAACGCTTTACCCATGACATGGACAAATATTCCAAATAATAAATTTTACGGACTTTTAAATAAGTTTTTAATAGATGAGTGTTTTTATTTTTAAGACGATTATTTTATAAAATGTGCAATGAATTAGGTGTTTTTTTTAATGATATATAATTATTTTTGTATTATTTCTCAATGTATTTGACGCTTTTTGGTATATAATTTTGACATATTAATTTTAATAAAATAATGGCAGGAAATAAGTAATATTAATTATGTAAAATCATTATATTCGTAGCTACTGATTGGTTGTTAAATAACTAAGATCTAAGTTTATAATATTGTACGCCTCTATGAGGTAGAATTTGGAGAACTCTAATCTATTTATAAGAACAACTGTAATATCCATAACCACGCAATAAAAAATTTAATTTGAATTTGAAAACAAAATAATACAATAATAACAAACAGTACATACATCCAAGAAGCAGATAATAAGAAAAAGTAATCTGCTTGCCCTTTGGATATCAATTCCTAAAAAGTAATTTCCATTCCATGTGCACTATTGAGTACTTATCCAAAATACTTTCTCCGGATAAGTGTTAAAACCGGTACTCATGTAAGAATTGGTTT
The DNA here is from genome assembly GCA_949316455.1 of Acleris holmiana. Taxonomy (NCBI): domain Eukaryota; kingdom Metazoa; phylum Arthropoda; class Insecta; order Lepidoptera; family Tortricidae; genus Acleris; species Acleris holmiana. The sequence continues at coordinate 19,961,421 of OX438771.1, forward strand.
TTCGCGTAATTAACGATCTTTACAGCGCAGTGGAGTTAATGAAGTCGGCCGACGCGGCATCAAGCCGATAACACTTAATTAAGCACCGAATATAATTGAACCAATATAAATCGCATTTCGCGCGAGCCGGCGGCCACAAGCGACGGATATGGAGCCGAATCTATGTAAGTAGTTTCAATTATTGCTGACCAATATAATATTCAATAAATCCTCCGAACTCACTATATGTTATTGACTTTACAGTTGTCATCATAGCGTTTGTGATCAACATTAAAACTACGTTGCAAGGTAACCAAGAAAGGACATTTAACGGTACATCTTTAGACAACTTCCATGAGATAGTCAACACCTTAGTAGCTGAAAATGAGAGAACTGAAGCTACAAGTAATAAAGTCAATGGTACGGTTGTGCACGTCGCAGAACGAAGAGGTGATAAACTAATGACAAATGGAGAAGAAGTCATAAACTCAATGAAGGAATATACAAACATAAACGAAAGCAATTTGCATGCAGAAAATCGTGATTCGAAAATAACTTATTTAAATGAACTATTGCAAGCTCTTCCTCGAGGTAAAAATTTCGATGAGTTAGACTCAAGTGATCTAGCAAAAATCTTAAACAGACGAAGATCTAATGGCGAACCAGCAGCATCCAGTTCAGAGCGAACTATTGTAATAACGACCACTCCGCAACAAGAAATATCAGATCTTGTTTCGAAAGAAGAAATAACAGTGGAGATTGATGACCACAGCCGTGCGGGACAGCCTATACCATCTAGGACAATGGTTTTTAATAACACTTTAGCAAATTTATTTACAAAAAATAGCAATAATAGTGATGGTATGAAGCCTGAAACCACCACACAATCGCCACATAAAGAAAAAACAACAGTTTTAAGTGCCAGAGCCTCCGATGGTCCTAAAATACCCTTTGACTCGAGCTTCTCTTACCGCGAGGAGACAACGAATTCAAAATTACTAACCGAATTAAATAAACTGAATGCGAAAATGGACGATGTGGAGGATTTGTTGAAGGGAAACATTTATAGAGAGAATGATAAAATTACTAATAGTCGAAGGTCAATGGGTATTCAAAGATCGGGACGAATTCAGGAGCCGAGTTTCAATGTACCGTATCCTTCAAATCAGGGAAGCCCATCTTATGCTCATGCGAATGAATACCAACGAGTTAACGTGCCAAATGAATACCAAAGAGTTAGCGTGCCAAATGTCGCCACCAAAGCATCTCCGCTTCATGATGACTTAACAGTAGCAGCACGAAATCAAATGCTTCTATTTCAACTAGGAAGAATGGCGCAAAAGAGGCAAGACATAGCCCTCGTGGACAATTTACCTCGAACCAGCGGAGTCCTTCTGCACGTGCCAGCCGTGTACAGGCGGCGCTTGATTGTGACCCGTTAGTTATACCACAGTTTAATGTTTTGAGCTGCGAATTGTGCTAAAGTCGGTTTTGCAGATTCGAGTGGGTGAAAGTAAGTGGTGTTTCCTATTAAATTTCTGTAATCGAAGTTAAATAGAAAACAAATTCATAATATGAATTTGTAATACATGGAACCAATCAATATTATTGATTGGTTCCATGTATTTTATGACCACTGTAATACAACAATGTTTGAAGTTTAATGGATAGGGATTGCAATAGAATACTAAGATACAATATAATAACTTTAAATACTTCAAACGTTATGGTTTTATTTTAACCTACTTACTTATTACCAACATGTAATTTTAATTAACATTCGTTAGCCGAGTTGAATATGAGAGGAAAGTTGTTTGGAAGTTTTACCTCAAATTTTATTTTTACAAAACTATTGGATTATTCTAACGCTTTTTTAGAAATGTAGTACTTACATAATAATATACACGACATCGCATATGCATGTTGCATAAGTTTTATTAGTTTTTTTAATTTGCTTAACGAACGTACCTACTTTTCCGATCAAATACGATGCATGATTATTTATTACTCGGACGGTATGTGGGTTTGAATGTATCTATGATTGCGTTCTATTTAACAGACAGTCCGTTTCGTCATGGCGTCGCAAGTATTGTTAATTCAAAAGAAAAGTATATAACACGGGTACACTTAGGTCTATTAAATAAATTATCATTTTAATGTTCATTACACAGCCACAGGTAAACGGACGACAGCAGACTCATGTTTCGTAGCCGAGAATGAGGAGTGACTGGTGACTGACCGGTGGCAATTCGAACCATGATATGTAATATATATGCGTGATGTATGTTCTGTCAGCTCCACAAAAGAAAACACTATTTAACCGAACAATAATAATTCTCCTCGCGCGTGATATGCATGAAATTATTTTTCTTACAAGTCCATGGTAATTGTCTATCGTCATAAGACCCAATCGATACTTATATTAGTAACATTGTTATTTCAACCTTATTACTCGTAAATTAGATATAGGGTACCTTGTTATCTTTGGTATTATGTCATCAAGCGAGTATCTAGGGATTTTGGAGGCTATAAATAACTCGACATTGGCGAAGTACAAAAAATAAATGGAATTGACGTAAGCCACCGAGATAGTACCACGTGACTATCAACGACTTGTCTAGCTTCACTGTAACGATAAAGACGTTGATGACAAGCGAGAAAACGCAACTTGTGCTAGCCCAACTGAGACCCTAGCAAAGGGGCAAACTCTACTAACGTTTTTCTTTTCTATCACTCAAAATGAATGGGATGACATTCTCGTGCGTTACGAAAAATCACGTGGTCAACGGTCATTCTATACTTATAGGCAATAGAAAAGAAAAAAGTTACGAGCTTTTGCAACGGCTTTAACGCAAGGCTTCATCTGTTTAAGCTACGCAATATATATCGAATTATCTCTCGTAAACTTTATGAAATGGGGGGCAGAGCTTACGCGAATGCTATACTCGTACAAAGTGTTCGATTTCTTCAATCGTTAAACTTTACGAAATGTCACTCCTAGCCAACGCCAAGTGACAAGACATAAGTGATCACTTACTTATCTCGATATACAATCGAATACAATTACCAAACTTAGTAATTAGCGAATGTTATCCAGAATGTACAGTCGGCAGCTAGTTAGCGAAGTTAGGCTAATACAAAGAAGCAGTGACGGGCTAACTAACGGCAAACGGGATCCAACCAAAGGCCGAACTGCAAAGATCTAGTTAGCGCTGTTTACTGCTGCACCGAGGTGTTATTCACAAAGGCGGGACCAGCGTAACGTGATACGTGCGCGCGTAGTTGTCGTGCGGTGGTACGTGTCTACGCCCTTGGTTTGCGGCTACGCAAGGTCAAACGTACGTGGGTTGGAATCAAGATTTTAAGTCGACTCTCTGAAACAAGTCACTTTTAATTCGTCGATCTTTGTTTACCGTTGAGAAAACGTTGTCCATTCTGAGTATGATTAACATTTTACTGCGCAAATGTAAAGAAAATTAAATTATTAGGGTTCCGAAGTCAAACTAGGATCCCTTATAGTTTCGCCGTGTCCGTCCGTCCGTCCGTCCGAAGCCTAGCGCAGAGACTCTTAGTACTAGAAAGCTGTAATTTGGCATGAATATGCATATTAGTTACACCGGCAAAGTGGTACAATAAAATGTAAAAAAGCATTTTTTTTAGGGTACCTCCCCTACACGTAACGTGGGGATGTATTTTTTTCTCTCGTCTACCCTATAGTGTGGGGTGTCGTTGGATAGGTGTTTCAAAAATATTATATTAGTTTGTCAATAAAGTTTTTCGATTAGGTAATCCGTTTATGAAATATTAAGCTTTAAAGCACTAATTTTTATTAAACTCAAGTGTCCCCCCCCCCCCCTACAGCCAAAACTACAAATACAAAAAATCTGAATAAAATCTTAAATGAAATAACATATAACGAATTTTAAAGGAAAACTATCACGACTAATTAGACATCATTGGTTCTTGAGATACAGGCGATTAAAATGTTTATACCTATTAAAATCATCTAAGACGGCACCAATTGACTTTAAATAGAAAATTTGTTATTACTTGTTGGTTTTTATGCTTGTAGTACTTAACGGCTTGGGAACCCTACACTGAGCATGATCCGACGTGCTCTTGCTCGCTTTTTAGAGTTCAATATCTTCTAAATACATACATACATAACATCACTCCTTCACTCCCAGAGTGGGGTAGGGAGAGCTACAGAACTACCATCAACTCTTAAAATACTTGTTTATAAGTCTGTAACCACATTTTGCACAATTGGGCCAAGATGTTTACTTATACACTAATTGCAAGCGCATCGCCTAACAGTACTGCAATGGTCCCCAAATTTAATATCAGTGTCCTTGAAGACTATGGAATCCTAAAAATTTGTTGTTTTGAAAATAATACACACGACACGTTGGCCTAGTTGGGAGTGACTCTGTCTCCGAAGCCAGCGGTCCTGGGTTCAAATCCCGGTAAGGGCAGATATTTGTGTGATGAGCGCGAATATTTTTTACTGAGTCTTGGATGTTTTCTATATATTTAAGTTTGAGTTTCTCTATTTAAGTATATTTATCGTTGTCTAGTACCCATAGAACAAGCCTAGAGCTTAGTTTGGGACTAGATCAATTTGTGTGACATTATCCCGTTTTATTATTATTAATACTTAAGTGGATGCAGATCGGATTATCACGCGACCTGGGGCCCTAGCCAAGATGCAAACGCTCTTAACGTTTTTCTTTTCTATCGCTCAAAATGTATGGGATGACATTCTCGTGCGTTTCGATAAACCATGTGGTCGACTGTCATCGCATACATTTTGAGCGATAGAAAAGAAAAACGTTAGGAGCGTTTGCATCTTGGCTAGGGCCCCTGAGTTTTAACTAACCTAAACGATAATTTTAAACGGTGTACTTTTTACAAGCTTCTTATTCATTTGCAAATGTATGTATGTACTTAAGTATGTTTGGGTTAAATCTTGCAAGGAAGATTTAAATTACTGCCCGGGACCGAATGAGCTGAAATTTGGTATGTTAACCTGCGTAACTTCGATGACAATAAATAATATGGTATCAAAGTACTGATCTGATGAAGGAGTCGGAAGGTAGCGACAGGATCTCTGTTTTACGTAACGTATACCCACCGTGTTGGGACTCTTTAGCTGATAAGTAGAAAAAAGTACAGTCAGCATTACCATAAAAATACATCTAATAGGCAATTCCTTGGCGTTTCAACCGCCCGTCATTGTTGACTTCAATAATATTGACCAAAATAATGATAACTACGAGCAGATTTTGATGTAACTAGAAGCAGTACCAGGGATAGTTTATAATTCTTGTAAATTAATTAAAGAAGTGTTAATTATATCTGAAATAATGTGCAAAGACAACAATGACGGTTGTTAAAACGCCAAGGAATCACCCTAATAGGTTTTTAAAAATATTATATCCAGAATCGACTCACATACTTTATAAATTACTTGAATTTAAAAGCATGTCATTTTCGTCTATTTTTTTTAAATTTGAACTTTATTTTGTATGAAAATTTAAAAACTTCAATCTGCGAGCAAGGCAACATCTGTTCAAAATAAAAGCCACATTAACATGAATTAATTAAAACAAAATAGTTAATTCGCGTCTTGCATCCGTCTACAGATGCTGTTGCATCGCGTGCAGATGCAGCCGAGTTACGGAACGCAATGAAGCTATTGCAATATTGCATTTTACACTTGCACTCGTTTGCGCCCGCTTTATAAATGTTTTGATTGAGTAGCTCTTTAAATTAGATAAGAGAACTAACTTGTAAAATAAGTTATACATTTTACAAGTTTTATGTCTGTTAAAACTATCTTACTTACTATACTTAATACGTGTTGTTATATTTATAAAAAAACCAGGCAAGATCAAGAAGGGTTCGCTCACGTAAGTTTTCGTACCAACGTACCATTATGATCGTGCAAAAAACGCCGAAAATACGCGTTAGTTGTCTGGAAGAGGTCGCTATTTAGCGATAAGACGCTCTCTTTGTATTTTTTTCTTTGTATTATTATTATTGTATGTGTTTCTGTTATTGTATGTGGTGTGCTGTTATTGAATATTTGTATTGTATTGTACCTATTGTTTTTTGTTTGGGGTTTCAGGACACCTTTATTTTTGAACATTATTATGTTTTTATTATTTGTTGTTATAACGGCGACGTACTCTGTAAAAGTGTATATTTCAAGGGTCTAGCTATTACGGTTTAAGAGATACAACCCTGCGACAGACGGACGGACACCGAAGGCTTAGGAATAGGGTCCCGTTGGCACCCTTTGGGTACGGAACCCTAAATGTGATTTCACCAACGACTTCGTCCGCAAGAAAATCGTTTAAAGAATCCATCAGATTAATGCAATCTCCAAAAAAAACGTCAAAATTACTTAATCGGTTTAGCCGAGAAGTCATAACGAACAAGCAGATAGATAAACAGACTTTAGTGATAGAAAAGATAATTAGTATAAATTGTTAACAGTGCTATAATTTAACCGTTTAATAATGGTATTAAAGTATGTTATAAAACATTACAACGGGATCAAAGGCGCTTAGATTCCTGTATATAATAGACCGAACCAAGCTTTTATGTGACATTCTTTTTTCATTTTTTAAATGTACTGTTCCATGTTCTGCTTTATTTTTTTTAAATTTTTGGTGTTCAATAAAGAGTATTTGTATTGTATTGTATTGTATTCTTTCTTTTGTAACCAACAAGAAGGGTAAGGTTTTTTCTTGTGTGTATAGTCAGCGTTATAAGTAGCTGAACTTATTTAGTGCTTTGTCACTTAAACGTTATTTTTGGACTGCTGCAGTAATCTCTAAAAGGCGTTAAAGTGACAAGGTGAACAGTTACTTATAAGGCCGACTGTGATAAAAAAACCGGCCAAGTGCAAGTCGGACTCACGCACGAAGGGTTCCGTACCATTATCTATACCTACAACCACGGTATCTGTATTAAGATCAGATAAAAAGATAAAATCACGTTTGTTGTATGTAAATATTTATTTTATTTTGTTTTTAGTATTTGTGGTTAAATACATAATTTGTGAAAACTTCAACTGTCTAGCTATTTCGGTTCTTGATATACAGTCTGATGAATCAGAATCAGAATCAGAATAATCTTTATTCAAGTAGGTTTACAAATAATAAACTCTTTTGAAACGTCATAGTAGCGACTTAGCTTAAATTGACTGCAGGTTCAAATCGCGACCGATCAGAGAAGAACCTGTAAGAAACTCTGTCGGATGTCTTTTTTTTTCGACGTTCGCAAATTAGTTTACGCTTAACGTAACTCTTAAATTTATTTACTGATAGTTCAGTAACATTACTTGGGAGCTTATTATAGAACCTAATACAATTACCCATAAAAGAGTTTTTTATTTTATGGAGCCGCGTGAAGGGCACTGCGAGCTTATGTTTATTTCTGGTATTAGCATTATGTATGTCACAGTTCTTTCTGAATTTAGCGATGTTTTTATGAACATACATAATGTTTAATAAATAGACTACACTCAGGAACAATGACAACGGGTCACTTTCTATGGAAATTCTGTAATTAGGTGACCCGTTTTCAATGCTCATGTCTTGAATATAGATTTAAAATTTAAAAATTTAATAATTTTAAAATTTATGAGGCGCTTGTAGTTTGCGAGTAAAGAAGGCGCGAAACAAACAACTTATGCGATGCCGACTGCCGACGCGATCGGTTAAAATTTTGACAAGTTCCAATTCAAATTCAAGGTTTGAGCGTTTACAAATAACACTATTATTATCATCACAGTTTTAGGCATCCATTCGTTTTTGTTTATTATAAGTTATAAGTAGTATGATTTTAACCGGTTGACTTTATGGATATTAATTACGATAAGGTACTCATATTTAAACGTAATATTATTCGGTAATAATAATTTATAATAAATTCAAGACACGCACTTGCACATATATTAACCAATTTGCTAATTTAAATTCTATAAACTTATTTTCATATTCATTATAAATCTAAACAATTGTTAAAAAGCCACCCAATACCAACTTTTTCAGAATTGTTTATTTTGACACTTGAGGCCGTAAACAGAACGTCAAATAAGACCTCATAATAGGTTTATACGCCAGGCAGCGTCGCTGCCCGGCTAAAATCGGATATTCGAAAACAGAATGGCGTTTAATGAGCTCGTAATACGAATTTGACATGCCATTCTGTTATCGGCGAGAACTGGCTGGAAATAAGGACCTCATGATAGGCCCCCAGAGCTATGTAACTGCCATAGCTCTGTCCTTTACGCTCACCTTAAAATGAACTGCATAGCTAGGTCTTAATAACCCCTGAACTAACAAATAAACTGCCAAGTTCCAGGCAGTAAAAGAGACAGCGCTACGGAAGTCTAATACGATTTAGCTGTGTCCCTTCCAATGCCTCATATTTAGCAGGTTTTAAAGTGCTGTACGACGCAACAAGAAAGTCTAGATCGCGGAGTATACGTCAAAAGCCTTCGTTCAAAAGTGGCAACCCTGGTATATTAATTTTTCGCCTCCGGCAACACGGTGCATATAATAAGACAACTCCACACTCGCGTAATCCTTCAGGTAATCTCCGTTAGCGGCTTTCAATAGAGATGCTCGGAAAAGTTTCGAAATGTTTGAAACTTCGTCTGAGTTAAGTGGTACGGGCAGAGTTAATGTATTTGCTCTTTGTTGTGCCTCGTTTGTGAAATAATAACATGTTAACATTTCCGATGGATTAACGTGCACTTGGGAAGAGTTTCCTCAATAGTGCGATCGACAGTATGAATAACGATATACGACATGGTGAAAGATCAAGCCATGGCTTAGGCATGGTGAACTTCCCTCCATGAAGTTTCCTTAGCGACTTAGATGAGCCGCTTTTCATCGCCGTCTGCTTGTTTTCCTTCTCATTTTGTAGGCATGGTATATAAGTATAAACTGACCTAGTCCTAAATTAAGCTCTAGCCTTGTACTATGGGTACTAGACAACGATAAACTTACTTATATAAAGATATAAATATTTAAATACATAGAAAACATCTCAGAGAACACAAATATCTGCCCTTACTTGACGACACGACACGATACGATACCTTGATTTGACGACACGATGCCTTAGTTGGGAGTGACCCTACCTCCGAAGCCAAAGGTCCTGGGTTCATATCCCGGTAAGGGCAAATATTTGTGTGATGAGCGCGAATATTTGTTCCAGAGTGTTGGTTGTTTTCTATGTATTTAAGTATGTATTTCTCTATATAAGTATGTTTATCGTTGTCTAGTACCCATAGTACAAGCCTAGAGCTTAGTTAAGGACTAGGTCAGTTTGTGTAAGATTCTCCCCTGATATTTATTTTATTTTTTTATTTACTACTACATGCTTTGAAGGCAGGGTCACTACCAACTTGGCCAAAGTGTCGTCAATGTGTAGGTATGTAAACTCTTTATTATACAAACAAAAGAGATAACAAATATAAAATTGACAAAAGTAGGGATTAAATGCATCACTTTAGTCCGCCTATACGTGGTCGCGTGGAGAAGTGAAAAATATAATATAGGGTAGGTACCTAACTAATAAATATAGATAACAGTATCAAAATATGCAGTTGGGTTTTAAAAACTTGCTTTTTATTCGACTTGTTAGTAATCTATATAATAAAAACGAATCGCTGAATGTGTTGCTAAGCGCAAATCTCGAGAGCAACTGAACCGAATTCACTAATATTTTTTTTATTGTGTTTCTGTCAGGAGAAGGTTCTTATGAAAGAAAAAAACTATAAAATTCACGGGGAAAGTCAGTAATTTGCAGCGGGGCGAAGCCGCTGGCGGGCCGCTAGTATTGTATAATTGCAACTTTATCGACTTGCCTTATGTGTTTGGTAAAATGTCCTCAAGCGACAAACCTGGGGACTTAGGAGGCTATAATGCTCTACCTATGGGTATATCCAATTTTTTAATCAATATAAATTGATATGACGGTAATATTTTAGATTATAAAATTAATACGTTTAGCTAATCAATTATAGCCTACAAAATAATTAAATCTAATGATGCGAAGTGATTTAAGGGGCCTGCCTAATAAACGTATATTGTTGTAACAAGTACATAGTTCATCTAATAGTATAACAAAATGTCGGTTTACATCTCCGTTGTGGAAGGCGGTCACCCGTAAGTTTCCGCCGGCTCGGCGCTAATCCGAAGCTTCAGTGACCCCGGCAGTAAATAGAGGAACTAACGCCCTTACAACCTATGGCGCCCTAGTAAGAAATAAAATTTATTATGGTAATTACTTACGCAATTTTGAGTTAAAAACTATTAATTAACATGCAATTATTGACATCATGACACATTTGGATCTTTATTCCTTTGGTTTATCCCTTCTTGCATTAATATCGTAATTACACTGTTGACGTTATGACAGCTCTGACTGTCAATTGAATAGCAGCTGTCATAACGTGAATAATTAGTGATTACGGTATAGCAGCAAGATAGCTAATATTATGTGGAATAAAGGAGTAATTCGGAAATCAATTGACTGGGGAATAACTAAAAAGCCGATATTATTGGAGGGACCCAGTGTTTAAAAAAACAAATAATTATTAGATATTAAAAATATATTTAGTTTAAAAAGTTATTTACCGCTTAGTTTATAACATTACCTTTCAATGGCGTAAAGACATTACAATTTGAACTTATTATACTGACAAAGTAAGAAATAAAAAATGACACCTTAAATAATAACTTGTAACTTACTTAATCTTCTTTCCACAATGATAAATTAGTAATAAAGTACCATTATACTCGTACACCTTAATCTTATGATCGTGTACGTATTTATTGTAATGGATTTTATGTGCAATAAAGAGTTTACATACATAATAAAGTCCTAATAATAACTGCAAAACGGAATAAATATCTCCCCATCTTAGAAACTCATACAGATCCAATTTATTTTCCATTTCCTCACTTCATGAAAACTTAAATATGCTCGCTAGGTAAACCACTTTGAGAGCAATCCTTTGATACGGGTTATCTCTTTATGCGAAAGTATATCAAATTCTGACGTAGTTTAAACAAAACCGTTAGCAAAAGGAAACAGTGTGGCGCGATGCGAGCGTCTACATTCGATTAGCTGTTGCCCGCGACGCCGACCGCGTAGAAAAACTAACATAGCGTAGCGTGGAGTGGAGAGCTTTGGTGCGCAAAATTATGGCCTCAAGTGGTCACGACCCTCAGTCATGAGGAAGCGACGAAGAAGAAGAAGAAGAAGATTTCCTCTTAATGAACGAAATTCTGGTTCTAAATCAGCCTATAACTTTCCTACGAGTCCTTCGTGGAATAATCATACTCGTAGAGTAACAATTTGTTGATAACGACATAAGCTTTCTGTATCTAAAATATAACATACTGATTAACTGCCAATGTTTCTTTTTATATATGTGTGAAAATTTAATTAGGTATTTTATATGCTTAAATTTAAGTTCTCGTAGAAATTACCAACATATTATACATGTCATTTAACACCATATAGTAACACTCTAAGCACACTAGACTACCTTGAATTTATAAAAAATATATACAATCAACTGTGTCCCTAATAATTTAAGCTCAATATGCACTTGGTATGCACCGACCGGGCTCACAGCGTACGTCCCGAAACAAATATCAAACTTTATTTTCTTTGAGAACAAGGACTTTATCTTAAACATGGATCAAATTGTTTGTTATCAAATCTTTAAGGAACCCAGGTACGTTGCGAGTTAGTAAGAATGGTAACTAGAGCCAAGTCTCTTCGGGCTGACGTACGCATACGTGTGTGTAAGCGTGTGTAAACAAGCATCAGGGCGTGTGTGTGTCAACTTTGTTCTGAATCATTGTTGTTTTACCTTTGCGACTACACACAAACAGCGAAACCCTCAAGTGATTCACGTCTAACAGGCGTTTCGAGACAATCGGGGCCACGTTTTCATCTTTTCATACGAAATTGGGATCCATATTGTGTTTCTGGCATCGAAAGTGATAATTCTGTTTCAGCGCCAGCCTCGCTTATTTCCAAACAAATTGTAACGGGTATTGAGTTTTTGGTGTTCAATGAGTTTATTCTGATAAGCCAGGAGGAGGATAGTCATTACGTACTATCGAATCTGTAAGACAAAAAGCGATAGTTTTGTATACAATAGATTAAATAGATGAAGAAGACGGGTATACCTTGGTACTTATTAAAGCTTAGTACCTACAATGAATTCCCTCTTAGAGCTTCTTGAGTGTGTTTTAGTGATGGTTAAAATATCTAGAATGGCGAGAGTTAAGTGGCAATACTCGGAGTTTGAATGCCGACGGGGTGACAGAGTTCTTCAATGGTGACTAGGTGAACGAAGAATTTATTTTAAGCTCTTAAGATTGCATGTATCTGTCTGACGAGTTTATGTTTGTCGTTAAACTCTTAAAATTATTTATAATTATTTTATATAAATAATGTTTCACCCTGTAGACCTTCTTTCACCAGGTATACAGGGTAAAAAAAAAAGTAAAGTACACATTACATAAATACTTAGTTAATAAATCTTTATACTTTTAAGATAATTTGAGTGCAGAGGACAGGCCCCCTGCATACGTATTTGTTTTTACATTTATTGATGTAGTACCTAAGCATATGTAATCACACATATGTTGTGCGTGTATAGGTACGTATGCCTATCTACATTCTTATTCAATGGGTATCAAGTGCTTATCTTTTCTAATAATTAAATATATTTGTTTATAGTTTTTAAATCTTTAGTTGCTTATTCTATAATATTAACAAGTGCTTGGATAATTTAACACTTTTAAATTATATGGCTGTTGTGGGGTAAATAAGTGGTCCAAACCCGCTTCCCATATTCATTATTTTTCTTTGGTATTTTAAGTAGGGTTCATTGGGTAAGTGTCTGTGGTTGGATGGTCTAGTATATCTATCCAGACTCCCTATCATGCTTTTGTATTCTAATATCACAGCTAATCTTAAAACAAACAAAACACATTTCAAACAAAAATTTATTTTAGGCTCTTAACATTATTTAAAATAATAAAATAAGTATTGCTAAATACCTAAATACGTAAGACAGATAAGTGGAATTCTAATAAGGATCCACGACAATGCTAAATCCGTCGACAGTTATTTCGAAATACGAGTAGCAACTTAGAAACAAACTAACTTTTTGAAGTAACAACTGCATATTTGCAAGATTTCATCTGCATGTTATATTATCACAAACAGGAAACTTGCGAAATGCTAGTTAACAAATCATATTTTTCATTCAAGGCAGGCGTCGTTGGCACGAGACACTCCAAACTTTATGGATCCGAGACAGAAATTTAGTTAGAAAAGGACTTCGACACACGTCACGGCGGAATCGCAAAGAGCTAAACATTAACACGAGCTAGTTACTTATCTGAAAAGCTATTGCGAAGTTTTGTACGCGAGCAATTTCTGAGCAACTTAATATTCGCAACCCTGACTCGGAATCAGCGCTACATTTTTTTCACTTTGTGCGAGAGACTGGATTTAATTCGCTGTGCGTCACAACTGAATTAGTTATTAAGTTTTGAAATTAAAAAAGTTCTAATATAGCTTGCTTACGGTTTTCGGTTTATTATTAGAACGTTTGTTTTAGGAATTGGAAGATTCTTGAAATTGATTGTTCAAAATTAAATGGTCAGCGTGTTACTAATCCGTTTTGTTTCCAAATACCATAGCATTTAGATTTTATAAGGTTTTTGTTTTCAGCAAAGTTGGGAGGAATTGAAATTTTATTATTAACTGCATTATACAGCAAGTAACAAAACCCCGTTCAATCACAAAACCATATATTTAAGTTTCCTAGTAAACAGGTACTTAGGTACAGGCACCAGAAAAATACATTGGAATTCGATGAAAGTAATGTACTTTTTATATCGAATATTTTTTTTATCACGAACAAAGAAATCATTCTGCAATTAAATACGTTTTTTTACATGCTGTATAAAAATATGACGAACGAAATAAAATTTTCATTTAAAACTACTTTGACTGCTACTCATACCTAATACTCTTTTTGAGTTTCATTTTACCTCCCTTTTCTGTAAAACCGATGGGAGTCATGAATTTTCCTTGCGGCAGGCACTTAATCCGTCACCTTTGACGCTGATTGTGCGGCTTATGGCGACAACGCGTCGCTTTGCCCCTAATCAGCTAACCCCCCTGGGTTACACTGATGTTGACAAGGAAATTTGCAACCTCTTACGTCGTACTTATTGCGTGGCACACCACACCCATGCTTTTTACATGAATAAAATATTTTATAAGTAGCTTACCGCTTTGTTAGAGGTTGGACTATGGGAATTGGCAGTCTGTGGTAATTTCGCGTAAAACTATGAGGGTGTGTATATTTTTGACTGGAATAATGACGTAACACACATATACTTATTTTTCCCTGACTCTTAGGGAAATTAAGTCTATTTTCTTGAAGGCACCCTTGGTTACACAGATTCACCGTCTGAGGCAAAAAGTCCCTCCGTATCTATAGTAAAGCGTACGATGGAATAACGCTATTCGTCGAGGAAATGTTGATGGAATTTGCACATTCGACTGCACTGGTGGAACTCTTCGACACAAATCGGGAACGAGTGCAAAATTTCGGTTTTGGAATTCAAATCTAAAAGGGCACAAGTACCCTGAAGCTCGTACTTTTTTAATCATTAACATCTCAATAACTGTGTTAATTTTGTCTTATTTCTCGTAAGCACATGTTTTGAGGCCATAACTCATGAAACATCAACAAACATAGCACGAGAAAGGTAAACGGCGGTCTTAAAGAGATTGCCGTTCTTTAAACCAAGCACTTGTTGGCGGAGCTGCGGGAGTTAAGCTTGTTTTACAACACTTTAAAACATGCCCGTGCGGAACGTAAACAGCAGGAAGTACACACCAAGACTGCCTGATCTTGATCTGCAATACTTTACGTAGGTGTTAGTAATTGGAGTTCAAGAAATGGTGGTATTGTGTGCAGTTACGACGTTTTAAGTTCCCCACAGCAAAACACGCTACTTACGCCTCAAACAGGTTCCTGCAGGAAAGAATGCATGCAGGTTTATGTCTGCGGTCTCCGGACAATTTCCACCGAAATAATTAAAAGTTTTTACGATCGAACCGTGTAGAACCGTGTAAATGATCTGAACATGTAGGTATTAAACTCGCCGGAGGAATACGGAATTGCGCTAGGTTTCCAGGCGCGAAATAGGTGATTTTTGCTTGCGAAAAATAAGTCGGCTTGTACCTTTTTTAAAGAGCAGAATCTGTGGGCACGGCAGTGCATTCTCAAGACTACAATCTTAAGACTGCAAATGCATTGCTAACTAAGAGGACTCAGATGGAAGACCTCCATGCTGTCATTTTAGTAGTTATACTAATATAACTACTAAAATGACAGCATGGAGGCCTGTGTGGTTGCCAGGTTAGAATAGTGCCACTCCATGTCTTCCCGTGGATGTCGTGTCAAGTGATGGGCTTGCAACCTGTTACACTAGTATAGCATTTGCAAAATGTGGTTACAGAATTATCAACAAGTCTTTTTAGAGCTGTTGGTATTTCTGTAGCTCTGCCTACCCCACTCTGGGAATGAAGGCGTGACATTATGTATATGTATGGTATCCCCACACTGGATCACAACAACACGAACACTGCTACTTGGCGGCGGGTTAAAGGATAAGTTAAGGTTGTGGTGATCTCATCACCACTAACAATCAGGCCATGGCCAGGCATGGCCAACATGGACTAGCGTAAGGGACGGAGTAATAGGTGAGATACAAGATAATATTGCTCGCTCTAAGTTAAAAATGCGTCTCTTACGCTGGCCCATCATCAGGCCCAGGAGGAGGTTCTCAATTCGTCGGTTTTTTTTATGTTTATTCCCCGACTACCCAAAGACCACTTAGACCGATTTAATTTGTTTTTGTTTGAATGAGTATTCTTTCTAGTTGGTTCCAATTTCTTAAAGTTCTGATGATGGGATCTTGGAGAAATCCAGAGAACTCCTCAAATGTTATTGGAATACATATAGCGATTTTAGTGATTTTAGTGACAAGGCTAACATTTGCATTAAAAAAATATCATTCCGTGAAGTAGAACTGATGATGAAGACCACTGATTCAACAGAACTATTTCAAGGGTGGCGATAAGATATCAGTGGTGCTAGACAAGTTGCATTCGACAATCGTTAGCGATTATGTTTCGATTGAAAAATATATGGAATTGACGTAAGTGTCACGTTACTATCTCGGTGGCTTACGTCAATTCCATATATTTATCAATCGAAACATAATCGCTAACGATTGTCGAATGCGACTTGTCTAGCACCACTGGATTGAGATATTTGAGCGACTATGACGAAGCACATTCAAATGGTTTAATGATTTAATGGTTGCCGCGGTGTTGCCTGTTTCTTATTAATTGAAATATGGGACTACATATTATGTACTATGTACTACTTATGTACTACATATTAAGTACTTAATATTATGATCACTAAAAGGTATGATATAAATAAATGTTTAAAAAAACTGACACCCCGTCTTCAAAAACCAATAAATAACTTCTTTTAAAATTATACGTAATAGGTCTGTCCAGCTGAAATCGGCTTTAGGTTAAAAATATTGCGGGACGCCGACTTCAGTTGGACTGGCCTATCATTTTAAAAGAAGTTATTTCATGCATTTAACGTTTTTTAGTTTAATATAACATTTTTTTTTTCGCACAAAAATACATTTAATTAACCTATATACTGATTTGATCCTGGACAATTTTGGCTAAAGCTTTGTGTTTATTAATTTAAACGCGTCGCCGCGGGCAGGCGAAAAATGCAAATGCATCTGCTCAATGTCGCAGGGGCGGCGGGGTTAGGGCGGGCGCAGAAAGACGACTGGTCGTCGGATGTCGCAGTCGCAGTTATGGCTAAAAAGTCGCTCCGTCCGTCGTTTGTTTCGTCAGTATGCCGTGGACCGCAGGCTGTTATGGCTACTATACTACATTATGTAGGGTTTATTTTGCCTTACCTTTCGACTCTTGTGACATGTTAACACATGACAGTTTTTGCATTTATAATCCGAGTGTTACAAGTACTTGTAGGTGTGGGGCAGAAAGCCTGATATCTGAAATTATCTATTTACTTTTTTGTAATGCTTGCCTAGCCTAACTTAAACTGTTATTAATAAGGTTCAGGAGTGCTAACGGGACTCTATTACTCCGCTCTCCGTCTGTCTGTCAGTCTGTCAGCAGGCTGCATCTCATTAATGTAATAGGTAGTCAGTTAAATGTTTCACAGAGTATATCAATATAACACAAATAATAAAAATAAAATAATTCGTGCGCGAGTACTTGGCTGATTTTTTTACAACTTGACTCTTAAAAGAAAACTTAGTAGCCTTTCCTTCATCTCATCAGTTAGGTACCGATTCGAACTCCAGCGGTCACCATATACCAACGAGTTTTTCTAACTTAAGTAAATTACCCGATGCTCTTACGGTGAAGGAAAAACATCGTGAAGAAACCTGTATATTTTAACAGCTGAGTGTTTACAGGGTCATTGCACAAAAGATGCTAAAGGGGTCGAAGTGTATCCGAAAGGGCCCATCTGTAAGATAGGATATGATAGTATTGTGTTTCCTTCATCTGTGACAATATTCGCGGCGCAAACGCTGGTCTGCCGCAGATCTACTCACGATAGGGCAATTTGTTTTTGATGCGCGAACACGAGATGATGCCGATATCCTCGGTTTTTGCAAAAGCCATGGCGTTTAACATTCAAACCACGTTAGTACCGTATTCCCGAGGGTTATAGCACAGATTTAAAAAACGTTCACAAACACTTTGACGTATTTTCACGGAGTTGATTATGAAACGGTGAATATTTAATGTGGATTAATAGGTCGTCAATATTTTTTTTGAAGAGTTTAACTTTTGAAGTGAGCTACTTTGGATTGAACGCGAATCTGCATTAAGTTTTTAAAAATAAAATGATTGGATGGCGTTTTAATATGAGAATGGCATATTGTAGGTTTTAATTGCTGTTTACGTATGTGGTAGTATATATTAGTATATCTAATTATCTATGTGTGTATTTTCTTAAAGCAGTTTACTCCTGCTTTTCGGATGTATGTAATATTAATTATTTTTGTTTTGTTCTATTAATTTGTCTATGCTCTTTCTTTGTCCTTGTTTATTCTACTTCAGGGTTGACTGGAAGAGATCCTATAAGAGATACCTAAGTACAGTCAACCAATTTGATTTCTATGCCGCTATGGACTATGTCAAATGACGTTGTCAACCTAAACGTCAAAGACTTCATGTAATTTGAATAACAACGTCGAGGTCTTCCGGTAACCTTCGGGGAGGGAAGTTGGCCGATTGAAAAATGTCCGGCTTTTGATTTTGATTTATTTTGTTTACTGTTTTACTCTACTCACTTGACATTGGCGAAATCACTGCGTACATCGCGGTGGACCGCCATTAATAAAGAAGAAGAAGAATAACAACGTCACCTTGAGATAGCCTAGGGATCAAATGGTCGACTATCTATGTTGATGCAAATCAAGATGTTGTGTAATCAAGTGTTTACATACTTACATTAAATTACCGACGTGAGCCCTTTCCATAAGGTTTCCGTACCCAATGGGTGCCAACGTATAAGACCGGCCGTCCGTCCGTTTGTCAGCAGGCTGTATCTCATGAACTGTAATAACAAGACACTTGCATGCATGACATAGCATGTTTTACCATAGAAACTTTAAAATCTTATAATAAAAATAAAACAAAGTTAAAAGTTAAAGGGATCCTGGCCTGGGATTCTACATGGTAATAACGATATTGTATTTGACCTGTTTCCGTATTGTCAACGATTTGATAACTCTCATGTCGTTTACAATAATGGGGCCGAGTCATAAACGATTCTAAATCACGTTAATCTAGATATCGTTATAACGCAGTAGAATAGAGGCGCTGATCTATATTTACATAAACCTGATGGTAAGCTGGATCTGAAACCCTAAGACATGGCCTTAGGATTGCAGTCTTGGGAATTCAAATGTCTGGGTCTCAGATTACTTTTACCATCTGGTAGCCTAAGTGCTCGTGTGCCTTCAACTTATTTTAATAAAAAGGTATCTATTGGAGGAGTTTGTCTTTTTTTGCGTACTAATGGACATGCATTCTATGACAGTACCCCCATCACCCTTAAACTAAAATGGGTTTATTGTGTGTTTATGAATGAGAGGGTAGCCATTTTACTGTAAGTATGTTAAAACAAAGAACATAAAGCCTGAATACCGCTTAAACGTCGCGCTGTAAAGAATGCATATGGTTTATGTGAGCTCGGGTCGAATATCCTCGTCAGAAATAATTAAAAGTCTTTACGATGGACGAACGACGCTGTAAAGCGGCCGGGAAATTATACGGAGGCGCAGCACGTCACTTAGCGCCGTAAAGTGTGACGACGAGCGATACGCGCACTGCGGATCTTCAGAGGTATAGCTGATGTCGAGTTGTAACAAACCTGGTGATCGTCATTCTAACCGTGTTGTGTCTTTGATCGTTTCTATTTATCTGTAGTTAAATCATAGATATCCCTGCTAGGTTAATTGGTACCTATCTTTCATTTCCATGGAACAACGAAGTTACCTATTAACAAAAAATAGATTATTTTGCGACTCGTTTCTCGGTTGCTTATGCTTACTTACCCTCTTATATTTTGTAGATTACCCACATCATAATGTACCAAGTATGATTTTGGTTCACAAATAGATATTTTGTTAAATGCCGTGTAAAATATGTTGTGTTCAGCACTGTTTTTCTTTTTTCTTTTCTTAATTTCAACTTAGATTAATTTGTTTAATACTATAATCATTTAACATTGTACTTTATTTTTTATCCTTTTTTTTATGAGTGCTTCGGGTGCTCACAGATAAATTTATTTTAAATTTATTTTAGATTAAGCATGTTCTCAATAAGTGAAATGTATAATTTCTTTTGGGAAATAAAGTTCTATAACCATAAAATAAACCTACAGCAGCAGTGTTCACATGATTGTCTTCCGTAGGGATAGCACAACCGGTGAATAACGGCATTTGGCCGTTGGCCACCTGTCTTACGATTGCAATCTTTAGATTATAGTCTCGAGACTGCAAATGCACCCCACAGATCCCACTTAGGTACCATCAGAGAGCCTGTGTGCTTGTCTAGTGGTGGTAGGACCCTGTGTAGGGTCCGTCCGGATCGCTACCACCATTTTATCCATTAACCACCCGCCAAGCAACATTGTTGTGTTCCGGTGTGGGGATAAGACAACCGGTGAAATTACTAGCATAGAGGCATTCCATCTCAGTCCTCAGGGTTGGCAACGCATTTGAACTCTTAGGATTATAGTCTTGAGAATCAAATGTCTATGGGTCCCAGATTCCACTTACCTACCATCAGGTGGCCTGAGTGCACATGTGCCTACTCCTTAACATAAAAAAAAATGCCTTTTTCATGCCATAAAAAAGTTCACGTATGGACATCGAAGGATTAGTAATAAGTTACCGTTGGTAAGGACCTCTGAATATAGGAGCTAGTCAATAATCTCAGACGCGTGTAATCAAACGGTTTTACTTTTATAAAATCTAACATCTAAACTAACTTTGCTTTTACGTTACTGGAATTAAACTCCAAACTTACTGTTTCCGAACTGCGTTGCTGATGAAACATTTCTCCATAAAACAGGTCGGAGTGGTTGAGTGCAAGCCGATTATTTGTGTTAAAATAGAAACAATGCACATGTTTCCGTTTACCTACAGAATATAAGTCGCTTTTGTGTGCTGAGTTCTAAATAAGTCCTTCATTATTTTGTCACACTTGGTGTCTCGAATAATAAACGTGATAGAAACGTTGGTATTTATGTTAATATATAAAGGTATCGCTATAATGATTAAGTATATTTGTAAACTCTTGATTGTACAAAAAAATAACACAATACATACATAACATCACGCCTTCAATCCCAGAGTGGGGTAGGCAGAGCTACAGAAACACCAACAACTCTAAAAATACTTGTTGATAGTTCTGTAACCACATTTGCACAAGGAGGCTAAATTGTTTACCAGTGTATTAGTGACAGGTTGCAAGCCCATGGCCTTGCAGCACTACAAGCCTTTATTCCCGAATACGCCTCTTACGACATTCACGGGAAGACATGGAGTGGCACTATTCTAACCCGGCAACCACACGGGCTCCAATACAATATATGAATTGTAAATAAAATAAATGTATATCAGGGGGCAATCTCACCTTGACTCTTATTTAAGACTAACTTTAGTTTATTAAAAATACTTTTTCCTTTTACGATCAAGTTTAATTTGGAGATGTCTTGCTATCACTAATACAACCGGTGAAATTACTTGCATAGAGGCATTCCATCTTAGTCCTCAGGGTTGGCAACGCATTTGAGGTCATAGGATTACAGTCTTGAGAATTCAAATGTCTACGGGTCTCAGATTCCACTTACCAACCAACTTACAGGTGGCCTGAGTGCTCGTGTGCCTTCTCCTTAACATAATAAAAAAGAGTTAATTATGTTGTAAACCTACTTGGATAAAGATCATTCTGATTGTGATTCTAATATAAACGATGCACGACTCGTCCGTCCTGTTCCTACAACCCGACATCCTCAGCGTTCATAATAAACTTAAAACTTTTGCTGGATTCCGGCAAATTATACATGTTCCGGCTAATCGGGTGAAGTGGCCGCCTGACTACATCGGATTCTAATCTGACTTTATTAGATTTGACCGACATTTAAAATACCTGCTCAACTCGAACTAAAACAACTTAAACCACTCGAAGTAGAGTTTCATGGTAATTAGGAGAATAGTAATGTGTTTAGGACGGTATAAGGTGGTTTTGTTAGTTAATAATGTTATTAGATTAGCTACGTAATTTAATTGTGAATGGACGCAATTTTACCAGTGGGCTAGACTGTTAGTTGCGTGCTACCTGCAGCAGACACTTTATATGTTTCTGTCACTTAAGACTATCGCGTGCAGATGGAATAGAGAAGGGGAGCCTATCATTGAATAACCAATGTTACACAAATGATTCATTTTACAAACATATCACTTGACAACCCGCGTTTTGTTCCGAAACTGTAAATGATTCTGTTTTTTTTTCAGGACCATCATGTAGAACTCTATTGTGTTCAAAAAAAACTGAAATATTTGTAATTACAGGAAAAAAAGCGGGTTTGCAAATGAATAGGTTGCGAAACGATGCATTTGTCAAAGATTTGTCGGAGAAAAGGCAGATCTATAGAGAAGAGAGCCTTTGGATTATTGCAGGGCCTCTTTGTTTTAAAGAATACCTTTATCGTCAGATCTCGGAAAGGGTGAGCTATTCTTATGTGATATAATTGTGTTGTTGTACTATAGATATTAGTATGGATACACCCTGGAAATAAACTGGCAACTTGACTAGCCCCACAGGGCTGGGATTCTACACGGTATTAACGATATCGTATTTGACGTGTTTCCGTATTGTCAACATTTTCATAACTCTTATGTCATTTACAATAATGGCAACAGTGACATAAACGATTCTAAAACACGTCAAACACAATATCGTTATAACGCAGTTGAATAGAGGCCCAGGTTATTATTAAGAGATATCTATGCAGTTCAATTTACGCTAAGAGAAAGAGCTGTACAGGGTAATTTTTTTATCAGAGTACAAATTTCAACATATGATTTTGTATCGTTAATATAATATATTACGACAATAAAACGAGTTCATTTTTTTTTTTGCAAATTATCTCTCTTTTACCTTCTCGTGTGGACACAAAGTCACACTAGAAATGATGACATGGGTTGTCAAACTGTAGGTATGCGATACACTGTGTTGATATTCGAAATTTGAAATTTCATGTATAGCTTATCAGACAACAAGCCCCTCTCCTACTGATATTCTAAATTTTAAATTTCATTTATTAATTTCTTAATAACACTCCCCTCTCCTCGCACCCCTGCACTAGAGGGTCCATGAATATCGTTAAGATAGTGGAATCATTGAATCGGCAATATCTCTAATACTTTTTTAAGCTAGAGTAAAAATAACACAACATGTGTTATTGATTAACAATAGCGAAGCAAATATTAAAATTTGTGCGCCTTTTAAAAAATTACCCTGTATATCTGCTATAGACCTGGGCTGGAATTCTACAAGGTAATAACGATATCGTTTTGGACCTGTTTCCGTATTGTCAACGTTTTGATAACTCTTATGTTATTTGTTGTTTAACAACCTGGGGGGGTGCTATTAAAACTAAATTCTTAGATATAGAGAGAGGTCAACGCAGCCTCTTAAAAGTAATGTTTTTTAAACCGCTAAGATTTCCTACCGACGAGCTGTACACAATATCTGGTGTACTGACGGTAAGGCAGCTGTATGTCCTGTTAGTTGCTATGAGACTCCACAAAACTGTTCCCCTTAACCAAGCGCAAATAACAAGAAGAAGGAAACCGGAAGCTATTAAGACATTGGCAGCAAATACTGTCTTTCTTAAAAGACAATTTAACACACAAGCTACAAAAATTTATAACGTACTGGACAAAAAACTTAATTTTAATAAACTTACATTACGGAAGTGTAAAAGTGTCACAGTTGAGTGGCTTAAAACATTAAATTATACACAAACAGAAGAGCTGTTATTGTAATAAAACAGAACACAAAAAAAACTAGAGAACGTACACTCGCACGCGCACACACACACACACACACACACACACACACACACACACACACGCACACACACACACACACACACACACACACACACACACATTCTTACTTTACTTTATTTATTTTTAGTTATAGCTTTATTATCCTGTCGTATAAACACAATTTTTGAGCACCCATGGAGGAGCGGGATCTCCTGACACAGGTTTTTTGTAAACTTAATAGGAGGTCTCACATGTTTTTCATTTAATGTTGTGATTTAAGACAATAAACAATAAACAATACCCATTTACAATAATGGCGACTGTGACATAAACGATTCTTAAACGTGTCAAACACGATATCGTTTTAACGCACCTGAATAGATGCCCTGTCCTTTACGCTGGCCTTAAAATGAACTGCATGTCATAATACCCCACTGGGCCTCTATTCAACTGCGTTATAACGATATCGTTTTTGACCTGTTTCCGTATTGTCAACGTTTTGATAACTCTTATGTCATTTACAATAATGGCGACTGTGACATAAACGATTCTTAAACGTGTCAAACACGATATCGTTTTAACGCACCTGAATAGAGGCCCTGTTCTATTTATGTAGAAAATGTAACTCGTAGCGGGTCTACGTGTGCGTAGCCCCCTACGCCCGTAGCAATTAAAAGTTCACAGTAGAAAGATTCCCCGCGCCGATGCTTGCAAGCTCCCCATGTAAACATTTCCTAATTGGAAAAAAAACTTCTCTGACACGTATTGAAAAGGGTTTAGACTAAGTACCAGTTTGACTGAAATAACTTTGAATTGTAACTAACGTAATAGCACCAGTGTTCGACACTGTTAGCTGACATGCATCAATCATAGACAGAAGCTTTTAATTCAATGATCATAGGGTTATAAATTGATTGTTGCAAAACAAATGAATAACTCTGTTCCTCCTTCAATAAGAGTCAGTGTCAAACATCGATCCTTTGTCGAGTACTGGTGGCGTTACCTTAGTTCACCTCTATTACATACACACATAACATCACGCCTTCATTCCCAGAGTGGGGTAGGCAGAGCTACAGAAATACCAACAACCCCAAAATTACTTGTTGATTATGTAACCATATTTTGCACAATCAGGCTAAGATGTTTACCAGAGTATTAGTGACAGGTTGCAAGCCCATCGCCTAACAGTACTACAAGCCTTTATTCCCTTCTATTATTCCCAGTAAATCGATTTTGCTTTTAACTTGTTATATAGTATAGTATTCAATTAACAAATTACTTTTAAAAAATACCTGTTAATAAGTTACTGTGTTCCTACCTAGTAAAATTTACAGCTGGAGAAGGTGGCTCTTTTGTATAATAATTTGACGACACGCTAGCCCAGTTGTTAGTGACCCTGCCTTCGAAGCTAGGGGTCCTGGGCTCAAATCCCGATAAGGGCAGATATTTGTGTGATAAGCACGAGTAATTTGATCCTGAGTCTCGGATGTTTTCTATGTATTTAAGTATATATTTCTCTATATAAGTAAGTTCATCGTTGTCTGGTACCCATAGTACTAGCCTAGAGCTTAGTTTGGGCTTAGGTCAGTTTGTGTGACATTGTCCTGTGGTTTATTTATTTTAATTATAACTATCTATTGTAATAACCCTTTTTCTATGCAAATAAAGATTGATTTGATTTGATTTGTGTAACACGAGCCGTATGCTCTGTCCCTCACAGTATTGAAATATTTGTAATAGAGTGAGAGACAGCGTTCGTTGATATTTATAACTAATATCATAAGTAATTTATTCAACTCATGCTTACTAGATATAGCTCTATATGTTAATTATTTTAGTGTAGGTATGCTAACCGCAAGTTCTTAAAAGCCCATTTACGTCAGTTTAAATGTATTTTTGTATAAGAAACAGCGAACCAATATACCTAAACAGCGATTCATTGGCTAATCAATATTCCAGAGTTTTTAACGCGACGTTCATTGAGATAATTATGAATGTCTGAGTGGGGTTTCATTTCTGGTGATCACAATATCCGATCGAATTATAAATGTGACATGCTGCGATTGAGAACGTGGACCAATGGTGGCCGTTATACTCGTAATTATTCGCGTCACACAGTACAATTCAGGTGGGGAAAGGCGGAAATTGTAAGGTACCTTTTAAAATAGTTTTGATAGCATTTTTTCCATTTATAGAGCTGAGAAATGAGCTCACATTCTAGATTTAGATTCTACACGGTGCCTTTGACGTGTTTCTGTACAGCCAACTTTTTGATTACTCTTATTTAATTGACTATAATGGCGGCCGGTAATACGATTGCACGTTAAAAGCAATCTTTTTACGGCATAGAATAGAGGTCCTGGTGTACATTGATCTCGTTTTCTCAAATGTAATTGTTCGAAAGAATAATTTATTATACATACATACATACATCACGCCTTCATTCCCAGAGCGGAGTAGGCAGAGTTCCAGAAATACCAATAACTTTAAAATAAATAAAACATTCTTAATTAAGCTAACATACACGTAACATCACGCCTTCATTCCCAGAGTGGGGTAGGCAGAGCCACAGAAATACCAACAAAACTAAAAAAAACTTAATAATTCTATAACCTCTTTTTGCACAAGTAGGCTAAGATGTTTATTAGTGACATGTTGCAAGCCCATCGCCTAACAAGCCCTTATTCTCTAAGCCTTATTAATTAAGCTTATGAAGCTAAAACGAGCAGTAACACTCTAGCTAAGCTTGATTTCGTTTTACATGGTTTTCGTGTATCGGATTTGTCGAATTCGAATTGCGGATAGCAACCATCGAGACGGGATTATAGCCTTTCAATTAGTGTTGTGTCGATCTCGATAACTCGCGGCGGCGCTAGAGCTGCGATTATTTGCGTATTAATCGATATGTGAACGGAAAATAAGTGAATGGTCCCGTTTCTGTTTAATTAAGGAGTTTATTTATTAAATACTCGATCAACAAAGAAAGGTTATAAGTTTGATACAAGTGGCATATTCTGGATTATTCTGTGGCTTCATGGCGTGCGAACGGACAGACTGATTTCATTGCGATTTATTAATAGAAAGGAAGATTTGGGATCGTTTTAGCACCCTTTGATGGATACGAGTATCGTTTGGATCGTTCCAAAGCCAATTAGCTCACAAAGTGGGAGTAACTAAATAAACTTAAATATTTAAGAGGGCGTCGCGCGTCCAGTGGTGCCCTAATTAATTTTATTGTGTTTTCTAATATAGTAAAGTATTATCTTAATATCTAAGAGTGCTTTACTGTTGCACAAATGAATACGCAATATATAGCATACATGACACAGTTTAATAACCTTTAACCTTCGTGTAGTCAACTTAACGGAACAAGGAGGCCACGTTTTTCCGTTAAGTTGCTCACTCATTGTTCAATTGTTGATTAGTTGTGTCATATTCTCAGTAAATTGTGTATTCATTTGTACAACAGTAAAGCACTCTTAGATTTTAAGATAATACTTCAGTTTATTAGAAAACACGATAAAAGTAATGAGGGCGCGACTGGACGCTCGGCGCCATCTTAATCTACTTCAAGTTTTAATTGTGCTTTCGATATTTTCAAATTCAAATCTTTAATTTCATTAAATGAGAAATACCTAAAAAAAGGTGTGAGCACAGCTTGGCTGGATTTAAGCTCACCCAACGTCAGCCATGGAGAGGTTACATTTAAATAAATATTAAAATTACACTGAAAACTTTAGACAATTACAATAGTTTGATCATCAAACATTATATTACGTTACTAGCGACCGGCCCTCGCTTCGCTCCGGATTAAAGTATTATACATATAAACCTTCCTTAAGAATCACTCTATCTATTAAAAAAAAACCGCATCAAAATCCGTTGCGTAGTTTTAAAGATTTAAGCATACATAGGGACAGACAGCGCAAGCGACTTTGTTTTATACTATGTAGTGATACTCGTACAAGACCGTAAGTATTCTATGTAGTGTGTGCATTAAATTTACTTGATTTTGTGTCTACATAGGCTCTGAATTTATAATACTCTGATATTCAAATTTGCCCCTCGTGGGCAAACGCACAGTTTCAAATGTTTGTTGTATTAATAAATATAGTCCTTTAGTTATTTTTAATGGACTTCATTGTAAAGTTAATGTTTAAAGACAGCTACATCAGTTTCTCTCCGAAAATAAGCTGTTTAGGCTGCATTTCCACCAGAGCTGTGCGAGGTAGCGGAGCAGTGTGCGAGGAAAAAATCCACCAATAGGAGAGCTGCGCTGAGCGAGGGTAGGAATTCTATTGGTGGATTTTTTCCCCGCACACCACTCTGCAAACTCGCACACCTCTGGTTGAAACACAGCCTTAAATAGGCACAAAAACATCAAAAATACAGTAACGAAACCGATGTTATCAATGCAGTTTATATTTAGGGTGAGCTAGATTAGTGGTATGAGACAAATTTATAGGTACGGGAAGAAGTCAAACGAACACGCATACCACTTAGTGGTAATTTAGCGGTGTCTTAAGTCTCTTAGTAAGTTACCATTAATCATTATTAATCATGAGACAACTAACATTGACAGCCTCGACGCTAGTCTTTCAACGACTGTGCTTGGCTGTATCAGTCCGCTATATAACCATCTTGATAATGCCACGTGACAGGTGACAATTCGGTATACATTGCAAAGTTAACACACTGCTAATCATTGGGTTTCATGCAAGCTGCGCCATGTATACTGAAATAATACCTGTCACCTGTCATTGTCAGGATGGTGAAATAGAGGGCAGAACGGTAACTCATCACTAATCTTCATCGAATGTTTAATTTCATCGAATTTCATATCATTGAACGCTATTTTCTGCGGAAACCGTAATATTTTCAGGGTATATTAAATATTAATTACGTAGGTTTAGTTATGTTAGATGAAATGAAATTCGATGAATTGATACATTCGAATTATTTTAAATCTATTAGAGCGTCCCATAACCTTCTCCTGTCAGTTCCTTTTTCATCCTCTAAATTTTACACAAATCCATTTACCATCAAGGCGATAAGGTTACGGAATGGTTTGCCCGTGGAGGTACGACGTGCTAAGTCTGTTGCCATTTTTAAAAGCAAGCTAAAGGATAATTTTCTATCACTTCCGTAGTTTTTCTATTATTTCCTTTTCTTTTTTCTTTCTTCTATCTCATGCTTCGTCTGTTGCCATTGTTTGGCTGTTTTGGAGGATGTATGTATGTATAGTTATATGTATTTAGTATGTATTTATTAAATTATTTACTTTATGTATTTATATTTAGTCTATA
Source organism: Acleris holmiana (assembly GCA_949316455.1). NCBI lineage: Eukaryota > Metazoa > Arthropoda > Insecta > Lepidoptera > Tortricidae > Acleris > Acleris holmiana. The sequence continues at coordinate 19,990,483 of OX438771.1, forward strand.
TATAAATAGATTTAATTTCAAAATTGAAATAATTTAATTGTTTCTTGTAGTTATTTAGTTTGAGTTCTAAACGAATTAGTTTACACCGCCTGCCATGAATTTCTGTCCTCAGTTATTTCTCTTACAAGGTTGTCTGGAAGAGATCGCTATTTAGCGGTAAGACCGCGACACAACAGTATACCTATGATTTTAATGTACTGTTCCGTGTTCTGTTTATATTTTATTTTTTTGGTGTTCAATAAAGAGTATTTGTATTGTATTGTATTGCATTCGATGAAAGGTGTTTCGATAAAATGATAGTCACCCGGGCAGAACACATATCGCACCTTCGGTAGAAAAAGGGCGCAATTGCCCCTTTAGTCACATTGTACATTGTGCCCTTTGTTCTAGTGGACAACGGCATAATTGCTCCTTTATGCACATTTGCCTTTGTTCTACCGAAGGTGCGATATGTAAATTAAATATTGCTCTGCGACTAAGATGCTAAAAACGATCCAAACGGACACTGCACAAGGCCCTGCATCCATATAATCAACTTTACTAAAAAAAGTAAAGTCTAATAAAAAAATGATCTAAAAAGGCTAAAAATGAGTCAAGGTTGGAACCTTCAGTGGGCCTAAAATACTGCGACGGGACCAGATTTTGACATAGGCTAGGGACTTTAATGACTTTAATCAGTCTATTCCAATCTCCAACGTGAGAATAAAGTGTGTTTTGAGTGACTTGAGTCCTTTTATTACTAAGCAACTTAAACCCCGCGTGGCCGTCGTTTTAATAATTTCATTATAATAGCTACTTTTTATTTGACACTAGTTCCCGTTTCACGTATTTGACACTAGTTCCCGTTTGACGTATTTGACACTGACACGCAAATATACTGTCATACTTACCAGGAACTCCTGGTAAGTATGACAGTATATTTGCGTGAACTCGCTCTTCCCTCGTTCTTCCAACAATGATTTACTATTATACCATTACCAAAATTACTTTAAAATAAAAGTCTAATCAGATTGACATGTACTAAAAACAAAATAAACTTAACTAATATTTGTGAACTTCACGCAACCCCCTACACGATAGCTAACCAAATCTCTATTTTAGACTTCAATTGTTTCCAAAATTGACTATTCAAATTTCGAGCCGGCATTTACTTCTCATTGATGGGCGACCAGGGTCGGCGCACGAAATTAGCAATCTACTAACGTGTTACCTCTAAGCTGCTTTGTCATAAGCACTCGATAATGAATCAGGTTGAAGCTATTCACTCAAAACACTGGCTAGTGAAACAGCGGCGTTCACAGTGGGTCGGCCATCTTTTCAATTCCATTAAATATGATAGATGGAACCGCTTCAACACTACTTTATAATCATCGCTTCTAAACTATGTAAATTGTAAGTCGATTTTAACCTATTTTTAATTGTAGAATTGACTTGAAATACATAAATATGTAATTTTGATGTCATACAATAATATGATACCGTAGATATACCAAGCCGGAAAATGGCCTCAGAAACTCCTTTTCTGTCGTCTCAAACCTATCTCATATCTCACGAAACCTAGTTTTGAGAAATCGGGGTTCAAAGTTTTTTATCGTACGTACTTTGTATTTTTTATAATTTGGAAATACTCGTAATTAAAAAAAAACATAATAAGTTTTGTATTACGCTAAGAAATATGATAATTGATTAATTTATTTTCTAACATGTATATTTCTTAAACATAAGCTGACAGACTCGCCATACAATGTTTATCAATCGACCCTCTGTATTCTAAGATACATTACTTAAGCAAATCACGGCCAAAACATAATGATATGTCTTTTACAGGTAAGATACGAGTATCTGTACTGGCGCATACAGAATATCATAAGTACTTAAAGTATGAAATGTAATCCTACTTCTTCATCAGTCGGTAAAAGTACAAGATCGTGTGCACGCGGCCGCGGCCGGAGACGCCCGCGGCCGACCGCACTTAATTCTGCTCGGTGATGGCGCACGCAGCCAGCGTCCGATCTTTGTGGGAACTGCCGCTCACTGCGAGGGCTGGTCTACCGAGGCTGGACAAATTAAACATATCACACAAAGCAAAATTAAAAGAAACAAGTTATTCACATCACAAAGTTTACAAAACATGTATAACAAAAAGCAAGCTTTAAAAAGCCGATTGTATCCTTTGATAATGTCGTCTATACATGTCTCTGTCCTTGGGGCTTTAAATGTAGGTGTCGACTCCTCAAATGCTACATCTTTTGTTCTACGACTTAGAAAATAACTTAATTTACAGTAAGTTTAAGTGATCAAACTTTCAAACTTTACTAGTCAAATCAGTGAATTAATTTATTTTGTATTAAAAATAAAAATAAAAATTAACTCGTTTTATAAAGTCGTAGAACAAAAGGAGTTCCATTTAAGAAGTAGGATCGATCCCTACATTTAAAGCGCCATGGTCAGAGCACACCTTGTATAAGACCATGTTTACATTTTTTGGAATCCACCATATTGACTTGAAATACGATAGCAGCAACTAGAGGCTCGAAAATAAAACAAAAATGCTATTAACTAATTTAATAAAAAATTACAAGTTAATTCTAAGATATGTGACCATCGGTCGATGAAAATGAAATGAAAATGAAAATGAAAATCGTTTATTCATACAACAATAATTAAGTTACATAAGTTGTTGAGGCCTCCTAGTAGATAATAAGCTTATCTGTAGCAGGAGGACTCGCTCTTCCAAATGTAGTACATTGTTTTCTAAACGATTTAAATCAATTATTACAAAATACAATATTAATATTAATATTAACCGCTTGTGCGTGTGCGTGTGCGTGTGCGCGCGCGTGTGTGTGTGTGTATGTGTGTGTGTGTGTGTGTGTATGTGTGTGTGTATGTGTGTGTGTGTGTGTGTGTGTGTGTGTATGAGTGAGTGAGAGTGTGTGTGTGTGAGTGCTTAAGTGTGTATATTTTAATTTACTTTAGCATATTCGGTGTAAGAATGTCGGATGAGTTCGGAATAGAACGGCGGATGTAAGAATTGAAATTGATTCACATATAAAATAATGCTGTTAAGGTAAAGCTACACGTGTGCTGACGCGGCGGCACGCGGCTGCGCAGTTGTTGTAGCTTCGCTACTGAATGCGCGTTTGACTCGGCGATCTTCCTTGTGGAGCTCTACCTGTAACTAGTAAACAAATAAATACCCCTTGTGGGGGTCGGCTTGGAAAAGTGCCACTCCATGTTAACCGTGGATATCGTAAGAGGCGACTAAGGGACTAAGGGTTTGTAGTACCTACTGTTAGGCGAACGGCTTGCAACCTGCCACTAGTAAATTTCATGGCCTGATTGTGCAAAGTGCGGTTGCAGAATTGTAGACAAATCTTTTTGTAGTTGTTGGTTTCTGTAGCTCTGCCTACCCCACTCTGGGAATGAAGGCGTAATATTATGTATGTAAAGAACAAATTAACTTACTAAGCTTAATATAGATAAATTACATGTTTAAATAGATACATAGAAAACACCCAAGACTCAGGAACAAAAATATTTGCTCTGACCTGGATCGAACACAGGACCGTTTCGTAACCACCACCAACACTAGGCTTAACGGGTCATCATTATAAATACGTACAGCGTGTTCATTATATTACAATTTTGGTGGATTAATATGAAGTGTGAACCCCATTACGCTTGGAATGGTCGAAGTTAATGCAGTACGAATTCAAATCATATCAGTGATTTGCTGTTGATGAGAATTCAAATTTTAATGGAAAATGAACATTAAGTAGCTTGGGTAGCTTCCACTGTTTACCTACAGGCAAATCCTACACAAGTTTAATTTTAGAAGTTATTTATGTATTTTTTGACTAATTGGACGTTTAACCTTGTCTATGGCGTTGTTAATTAGCCTAATGATCTTCATTTCGTTTTATTTTGGGATAAATAACAATTGGAAAGGTTTTCTTCGTTTGAGTTTTGCCCTTGTAAACATAATAACGTTGAAAATAATGAGGTTCAAGTCAAACCGGAATAGACATCAGACTCTAGCTATTCAAACGAGACACCCGGTATAACTTCAACAGACTTTAAGGTTGGATTAGCAACTCAACTATACTATAATTTATTTATGTGGGCTACAAACAGTTACATCACACATATGTAACGGAACGTAACCATCATAACAGGCAACACCGAGCTACCCTCACATAAATATATACAGACTTGGAGCGTTGTGATACGGTCGGACGTTGGTTGGTTAGTGGCGGTCAATTTGAAGAATACATAATTATTGTGAGATAAAACTAAGTGTTGTTTTTCTGAGAACCAGCATCTCCATCAACGAAGATCCTGTGAGTGTTACAGCTCAGAAGTGGGATTCGAACCCACGCCCACAAAAGTGGACTGCGAGCATCGTGGACGCGAGCATCGGAGACGAAGTCGTGCGACGAGAGGCAGCCGCCAGCGGCAAACAAGTCGATCTCGTAGCAGACGTCGTGAACGTGAGCATAGTCGAAACTCGAAAGATCATAGGCCCAGCCGTAGTCGCAACAAGCACGTGACTCGCTGGAGTCGCTATAGCCGTGACCACAGTAATGAACGAGGTAAGACTAGTCGTGATAGCCGCAGCCGTAGTCGACGGGCGTCCGGGAGGCATAGTCATAGTCACCGCGATGATAACCGTAGTCATAGTCGCCGCGATGATAACCGTAGTCATAGTAGAAGGTTGGTTGACAGGCGTAGTCGTTGCGGTAGTAGCAATCAAAGACCAAACTTGTACGAAAGGCTTAGATTACTGGAAGAAGAGGTACGTAGAGAACGCGAGTTAATAAAAACACAATTAGGTAACGACGCTATTAATATTGAACCCAGACCTATTGGAATGACAAACGACCAAAATATTAATCTAAATAGTATAGTACCGCATTGTGCACCTTTACCTGATACCGACAAAGAATTTCAACGTGAGAAGCCTCGATCGGAAGCTACTGATTTTCTTGAACAATTTCAACATTTTGCAAACTTTTTATAAGGTAAGGGAGGGGATAGAGAATCGTTTCCTGTTTTAAATAATGTTATACCGGAGTTCGATCCGTTATCCAAAGAACAAACCATTGATGTATGGATTAGTAAAGTAGACGAAAGTGCAGAAATTTATAGCTGGAGTGACAAGCAAACGATTCACTATGCCCTACCTAAATTGACTGGACACGCTAAAACTTGGTACCAGGGCCTGCCTTCTATTAAGCATTCATGGACAGATTGGAAACAACTCCTGAGAGATTCATTTCCTTCCACTGAAAATTACGCAGAGTTGCTGACAGAAATGCTTGCTAGAAGAACACGCCCTGGTGAATCTCTTGAGTTATATTATTTTTCTAAGATCAATTTACTAAACAGATGTAAGATTTTTGAAAAAAATGCAGTTGACTGCATTATATTTGGAGTAGAGGATAAAGCAGTCCGGTTAAGTGCGCAGGCTGGAAAGTATGCAAAACCTGAAGAGACGTTACAGTTTTTCAAAACTGTTAAAATTCAGAATAGGGACTTTATTGACCATAGACGAGACATCAATTACAAAGATAAACGATTATCTAGTTTTACGCCAAATAATTTAAATAGTACTCTATCTCGAAATAATGATACGACAAAAACACGACCACGAACCGCCCCAATAGTTTGCTTTAACTGTAATGAATCGGGACATCCTAGTTTCAAATGCCCTAAACCTCTTAACAAATGTTTAGAATGCAATTATTTTGGTCATAATTCTAATGATTGTCCTAGGAAAAACTACAATAAAGATAGTGGTAATCAAAATAAAATCAAACATGTATTAGAAGTTATTTGCAATGATAATGACAATGATAAATATAAAATATTAATAAAAATAAATGATACCATGATTTTAAGTCAAGTTGATTTAGGGAGTCAAGCGACATTGATACGGGAATATAATGCTCGTCAGTTAGGTCTTAATTGGGTGGCCGGAGATTGTCCACTTTTGAGAGGGTTAGGAAATGTGCCTTATTTACCGAAGGGTAAGGTTTTAGTTACGGTTGACGTTCAAGGTATTGTAGAGTCTAATGTGGAAGTATTGGTAGTTGAAGACAACCTTATAAACACTCCGGTGTTGTTGGGACACACTTTTACGGAAAGGCCATATATAAAAATAATTAAGACCGCAAATGAACTACAGTTTGAGCGAGTAACTTCGAAGAGTGGTGAAAAGATTATTCTTAGCGCTTCACATAATTTAGACTTGGAAATAGGTGAACTAAAGACCATCTCAGTTAAATCAAGTGAGAATTATAGCGGCAATATTTACGTGGGGGGATCAATAAGGGGGGATTCTGAAATGGTGTATTACCTGCTGCCCGGGGAGTATGAAGTTATTAATGGCAAAGGTCGCCTTCTTGTACAAAACGTAGGTGTTAGGTCTGTGCAATTTAGGATGGGGGCTCTCATCACACGAGCTACAGCTATCGGATCTGAATTGAATGTACTTAACGTAACTCAAGAAAATAATACTACATTGACCCCTCAAATAAATTGTGGTGAGCAATTAAGTGCTTATCAAAAACAAGAATGCATGGACTTATTTTCAAAATATAAGGATTGTTTCTCATATGGTCTTCACGATTTGGGTTATACGGCAATAACAGAGATGGAAATCCAATTGAAAGATTCTACTCCGGTGGTATACAGACCTTATCGTCTATCATATTCTGAACGTCAGTACGTCAGAGGCCTGGTCGATCAAATGTTGGAAAGTGGTATAGTGCGAGAGTCCAACTCACCTTACGCGAGTCCAATTGTCCTGGTACAGAAAAAGTCAGGCGAGAAGCGTTTATGTGTTGATTATCGTGCCCTCAATAGTCGTACAAAAAGGGATCACTACCCTCTACCACGTATAGAAGACCTATTAGACCAATTGACAGGCCAAACACTGTTTACTACACTCGATTTAGCGTCTGGCTACCACCAAATTGCTATCGCAGAGGAATCCAAGGAAAAGACAGCTTTTGTCACGCCCGATGGGCAATACGAGTATAATCGTATGCCCTTCGGACTGGCAAATGCACCTGCAGTCTTTCAAAGGGCTATCCATAAGATTTTAAATAAAACTAAAGTACCGTATATCGTTATTTATATGGATGACATATTGGTCCCATCCAAAACTTTTGACGAGGGTTTGCAACGCCTGGAAGAAGTTTTTCGTTTATTACGGGAAGGAGGTGTTACACTAAAAATGGAAAAGTGTTACTTCTTTCAGGAGAATATAAACTTTTTAGGTTTCGAAATAGATAAAACTGGGATTCGTCCAGGAGAACATAAAACCCAAGCCGTAAGTAAATTCCCTGAGCCGTGTAACCAACACGAGGTTAGAAGATTTCTAGGTTTGGCAGGATTCTTCAGAAGGTTTATCAAACAGTTTGCATTGATAGCCAGTCCATTGACAAACCTCCTAAAAAAGGATGTTCCATGGTTATGGGGCGTTACTCAGCAAAATGCCTTTAGCAAGCTCAAGCAGCTACTAACTGAGAGACCAATATTAGCGCTCTATGACCATGGAGCAGAGACGCAGTTACACACAGATGCCTGCAAATTGGGATTAGCAGGTATCTTAATGCAGAGATCAGGATCGGATCAATGGAGACCGATTGCCTATTACAGCCGCCAAACAAATCCAGATGAACAAAAACTCCATTCCTTTGAGTTAGAAACACTGGCAGTTATAAGTTCCTTAAACAAATTTCGCCCTTACTTGCTTGGAATAAAATTTACTATTGTGTCGGATTGTAACGCCTTACGCTCGACATTTACGAAGAGAGACCTCGTACCACGCATTTCCAGGTGGTGGATCCAATTCTTGGAATATGATTGCAGTGTTGAATATCGCCCCGGTGAAAGAATGGCCCATGTGGACGCATTAAGTCGGGGACCTATTGCATCAATCTCAGACCCTATACTCACACTTGATGTCCTGACCGTGGGTGCCGATGACTGGATATCGACAGTGCAATCAGCAGACGATGAGACGAGGCGAATTAAGGATATATTAGAGGATCCAAACACCTCCAAAATAGCAGCGATTCACAAGGACTACCAAATAAAGAATGGTCGAGTGTTTCGTGTCCTTGAAAATCAGGTCCTTAGGTGGTTAGTCCCAAGAGGAGTACGCTGGCAGATTCTTAAGGCTAACCACGATGCCGTGGGACATTTTGGGTTCGAGAAAACTTTGCAGAGAATTCGACAGACTTTTTGGTTCCCCAGGATGCGCAAGTTTATAAAAAAGTATGTCACCTCATGTCTTGAATGCGCACATCACAAGGCCCCGTCGGGCGCAAAAGAAGGATACTTGCATCCTATACCCAAAATAGATATTCCACTTCACACCATACACGCGGACCACCTCGGTCCATTCCCTCGTAGTAAACGGGGAAACACATATCTGCTGGTAGTGGTTGACTCTTTTACGAAGTATGTGTATCTTTCAGCTGTTAGAAGTACTAAATCAAAGGAAAGTATAAAGGTATTTCAGACATTCTTTAGTTTATTCGGTAATCCGACGCGGTTAATCACTGATAGGGGTACCAGCTTTACCAGCAAAAGGTTTAAGACATTTATACAGTCCGTAGGAATCAAACACATTTTGAATTCCGTGGCAACCCCGCGAGCTAACGGCCAGGTTGAACGGTACAACCGTACAATCCTGGCCTCCTTGGGTGCAATGACTCATGACAAAGGTAGTGATATTTGGGATACTCATATACCTGACGTGCAATTAGGACTCAATACTGCCGTTCATGACGTCACAAAAATGACTCCAACGGAAATGCTATTTGGGCGTAAACCGGGCAACCCTGCTCAAGGCGTACTAAACACAATTACAGACGATATAACTGACGATAACAATAAAACTGTAGATAAAATAAGGTCGGAGGCTAAAGGACGTATTGATAAACATCAAAGACGAAGCAAAAATATTTTTGACAAGCATCGTAAACCACCCACACCATATAAAGAGGGCGATCTCGTTAGAGTTAGGAGAGCTATTGTAGGTGGCACGGGTCAATCAAGAAAACTAGAGTCGAAATTTCAGGGTCCATACCGAATTAAAGCGGTGCTTACGAATGATAGATTTATTATAGTTGATACTCCTCTCACCAGGAAGGGAAAACCTTACGAAAACGTAGTCTCGTTAGACAAAATATTCCCTTGGACGAGTTTTGACAGACCGGCCTGCACTTCCAGTGAAGGAAGTGATAACGATTAGAACAATTACTAATTAAGCGGACTAACTTTGTAATGGATTTCAATTGATGTCGCAGTAGTATGAGCGAAAATAATGCTAAATTAAGTGAATAATAGGTATGCAAATAATAATGATGTGAGCAATATAAATAAATATATACATATTTTAATGAAAAGTGTTAAGTGATAATTGATCTTGTAGTGATTTTGAGGGTGTTTCATCATAGGGCAGGAGTGGCAATGATTCGCCGCCCATGAGTGATTTAACACTGCGGTTAATGCGTTAGTCGGTGAAGGAAGTAACCCCTAATGCTTAACCATATACTTGTAATGATGATATGGATTAATGATGATATGGATTAATGATGATATAGAATACTGATGATATGGATTAATGATGATATGGAATAATTATGATATGGATCAATGATGATATGGATTAATGATAATATGGATTAATGATGATATATATTCATAATTATATTGTTGTATAATTATTTAAAATTTAAGATGATGTGATGTAAATGGATTAGTGATAATATAGAGTAATGATGATATATATTCATAGTTATATAGTTGTATAATGATGAAAAATTTTGATATTTTAAGATGATGTGATGTAAATTTTGAAAGATTTGTGCTTATATTTATCGATGAGATTTAGATATAAGTATATTACAAACAAAATGTCTTGTTTTAAATAGTATACATCTGATGTTAAATTAAAACGAAGGGACTCGTTTTGTGACGGATGGCCGACTGTAACGGAACGTAACCATCATAACAGGCAACACCGAGCTACCCTCACATAAATATATACAGACTTGGAGCGTTGTGATACGGTCGGACGTTGGTTGGTTAGTGGCGGTCAATTTGAAGAATACATAATTATTGTGAGATAAAACTAAGTGTTGTTTTTCTGAGAACCAGCATCTCCATCAACGAAGATCCTGTGAGTGTTACACATATAGAACAACAAGTTATCAGCTATTCCTTTCTTTCTTACAATTTTGGTATTTAGTAGTTATAGAATCAATGAAAATTTGGAATTTAACTTTAAATATAGGCATTTCAAACAAAGGAGAATGAGAAAATTTTATAGAACTTGGTCTATGAGCGGCCAACGATAAAATAAATATCTGATGATGTAGTTAGTCCAACTGAACTGTCATTAGCGTGTTTATTTTTATTAGGGCCACAAAACTGAATGGTACACAAGACAAATATAAAGAGCATAGCACTAGAGATAACAATACAAAAAGTGTACATTCTGTTAGATGTGGACACAACACAACATACATTCAATATGACTTTGCAATTTACAATACAATACAATACAATACAATACAAAACACTTTATTGTCCACCAAATAAAAACATTACACAGAATTTGCACAATTTAGAAGACCCAGGTAAACAACAGGCGGTCTTATCGCTGATTAGCGATCTCTTCTAGACAACCTTATAAGGGATAAGGTGCAAGTTAAAACAATTCAAACAATTTAAAGTTGCAGCTCATTTTAAAATACTCATAAATTCCTATTTTCAATTTTCAACTTACTTACTTGTGACCCGAATAAAACACGGTTTTCTTTTCAGTCAAATCTCAGCATGTAATGATGATCTAACAGTCTCAAAGTTAAGTACTTGGCAACGATCAATGTATTATTTACTTACAATTAGGCAATAAAATACAACTTACAAATATAAGTATATGTATACATTGATCATAATATGCTCATCAAAGCTCCCCTGGGCGACTGAGCTCTACTCGGGTGTATGTAGACGACTTTATTAGATCACGTTCGATAGTATCGTCTCGTCTACATATTATTACAAATACCTCGAAAACACATTTTTCAGTGGAACCCGCATTTTCGGTGGAATCCGAATTTTCCCGCAGATGACGACTCGACAGATCGATTTTTTGACCCGATAAACCCTGAAGATCGTGAGAGCCGTTATGGAAAAAAAATGCTTGTTAAAAATTACAGGATTTATTACATACTGACTTAAGTTTAAATATTTCCTTCAAGGAAATACGAAAAAAAGCTCTTTTCAAAAAGTATTCCATTTTATCAGGCCTTTCATATGATACTAATTTTGTCAGTGGCCGCTACTAGGCCAATTTGCCCATTCTCCATTAAGTAAATAGCGTAAAAAAGACACAGTGATGATTCTAGTGATGATTTCAACATCGAAAAATTTAGTTCGAAACTAAGTAGTTCTGTAAAAATCATTATGATGTCATAATAAGAAACTGCCCATTCATTTAGGTAAAGAAAGAAACATACATAGCTAGATACCTACAGGATGTTTATTCTTCTTTGGTCACACCAATAGTTGACGTTGGGGCAAATCTTACTGTGACGTGATAAAGAGCCGTCATGACGTCTAGAATATGATTACAATATCAATGCAAGGTAGACTAAACCAAAGGGGAATAAACAGGTGAAACATTAGGTACCCTTATCTTGATCCTTTTTATTTTTTTCTGAATTATTAGTAGCAATAAGTATAAAAGAAGCTTTCGTAACATGAGAAGTCCTAAGTACTGAAGTCAGGTGGGTATTGAGTTCTCAACGCCGCAACTTTTCAGGAGCAAACTTAGTAACATTTAACAGGAAACGAATGTGAAACTTTTAAAGTATACTTACATCTGATTGGTGTCTGCACTCCCGGCCAATAACTATAAATATTTATAATAATATTAAAAGTTACAGTTGCTACCAAGGATATTCAAACTTTATCATTTTACGTATGCGCTTTCCATGGTATTGGAATATACGAGTATTGTTATTCTGTTTAGACTAAGGCTGTTCTTGCGGAATGTACGGATATAGCGATGGTATCTTAGGTAAACAGACAGGAAATATTCTTATTCACAGTTAAAAAGCTACTAGGTACGAAATGGTTGGCGTCTTTAGTAAATTTTATAAGCAAACTTTAAATCACTGTAAACAATTGTTATAAAGTAAGACTTCCTGAAATAATATTTACAAACTTACACTACTCTCGTTTTTGAAATGTACCTAGTTTAAAGCCTTTGCAACCTGTCACTCATACACTGGTAAACATCTTGGCCTGATTGTGCAAAATGTGGTTACAGAATTACCAACAAGTCTTTTTAGAGTTGTTGGTATTTCTGTAGCCCTGCGTACCCCACTCTGGGAATGAAGGCGTGATGTCATGTATGTATGTATCTATTGGTGCTCGAAAATGATTTTAGACACTCATTAATGTAATAGGTTGAAATCTCACACGAAACCAAGAACCACACAATATAGAGCCATAACACCAGCTCTGAGCTCTTTCTTGGGCAATAGGATAATCATTATTATGATGTTTTTCATACATAAAATGGACTTGGCAGTGGGCGTTCGAACCGCGCCCATTCCGTGTCTTACGAAAAATGTACAGTAGATAATGAGAAATCTGATTACCATTTAATAAAAGTAGGAAGTTAAGAGAAGACTCTAACAGGATTCGGATATCATCTTTCATAATTTATCGTAAAATACGGGTCTAACGCTTGTGAGCATTACCTAAAGTATAAAAATAATGTATGGTTTTTTGTTGTCCTACGATATTATTGATGTTTGAAGATTACTTGTCCGAAACTGATACCAAATAAGAGTTCCTTGTCAATACCGCTTCACCTCGATTTTGTGTGCGAATACGAATACTTCAAAGCTGATTACGACCCTTCGGCGTATGAATGAGCGCAGTGGGGTTGGGAGGATATTTATATGTATAGCTACAGTCCTGGGGATCTCCGGTCACTGTTCGGGGACGGTTTGTTTCATATCTTAGGGTAAAAAAATAGTGGCAGACAAACATACCCACAAACACAGAACCCACGCCCGCGCACTGAGGACCACGACGCAGCGGAGGTACGTGGAGCCCGTGGCCAACAACTATTACGGCAAAAGAATGCGTAGTTACATAACACCGCGAATATTTTTTTTTTTTCAGAGGATGAATGTATTAGTAGAAATAGTTTTAAAATTAGGTTAAAAAGCGGCCAAGTGCGAGTCGAACTCGCCCATGAAGGGTTCCGTAGCAGCAAGTAACATAATATAAAAGTTCGTTGTAGCTTTGATCAATGTGACGTATTAAAAAAAAACTACTTACTAGATCTCGTTCAAACCAATTTTCGGTGGAAGTTTGCATGGTAATGTACATCATATATTTTTTTTAGTTCTATCATTCTCTTATTTTAGAAGTTACAGGGGGGAGACACACATTTCAACACTTTGGAAGTGTCTCTCGCGCAAACTGTTCAGTTTAGAAAAAAAATATGTTAGTAACCTCAATATCATTTTTGAAGACCTATCCATAGATACCCCACACGTATGGGTTTGATGAAAAAAAAATTTTGAGTTTCAGTTCTAAGTATGGGGAACCCCCAAAATGTATGGTTTTTTTTCTATTTTTGTGTGAAAATCTTAATGTGGTTCACAGAATACATCTACTTACCAAGTTTCAACAGTGTAGTTCTTATAGTTTCGGAAAAAAGTGACGGTGACATACGGACGGACAGACAGACAGACATGACGAATCTATAAGGGTTCCGTTTTTTGCCATTTGGCTACGGAACCCTAAAAAGTTGCTATTAGATACCTTAAAATCATCATAGTTGTAGTGGGCAGTAAGGTCAGTGAGGGAAACACAATGCTCGAATGTTCTTTAAAGTACTAATACATTAGACATATAGTTATAAGTTATTTTATAAATTTATGTGTTTTCTATGGATGAATATGTGATGCATGTCTATCTATGGGAAGCGGGTAAAACAAGTTGGGTACATATCAAATGTGAAAGTAAGTGCAGTACTTCGCCAATAAACACTATTGAATGACAGAAATTAAAAAATTGTTGGTTTTTTAATTTTTTTAGTCTACACGTTAACCTCACTACTGGGAAGCCCAAAATACCGGCTCAGTCTAGGTTGGGATCCGCTGCAAATTAACTTGAAGGAAGTGTAATCTTTTAGATATTAAATAATTCTTATTAAATGCCCTAATTATGTAAAGGACATGACTGCAGTTAACTAAAAAACCTTTCTTTAACAGTAAAGTAAATACAAGTCTAATTATTATATAAACACAATCGACTATAAAGAGATGTATCAACTTCTGAACCTTATTACACTACAATATCAGTGATAAACTAAGTGGATATACTCTTTGTATTCGGTTGGACGACCACAGCCAAACACAGCAGAGGGAAAAAAAAGAATGGGAAAGGGAAAAATGAGACTTACAAAAAAAGGTCTTGCTGTATCAGAAGTTAAACGGAGGTCGAATGTGAGATAATCGTAAAGTCACGCCATCGACATCATACAAAGACTTTCTTGTTTTAACAATAATATGCTTTAATAAAGGCAATGTTTAAAGGTGCTTTTCCACTGGTGAGAGGAGACAACGTGGGACGAGAATTCAAATTTGTGTTAAAAAAATAAATTCCCTTCAAGCGCTTCTCTCTCTATCTAGTATTTTTTAAAAACATTACATTGTTATGAAGCAACGCTTGTTAGTTACTTTAAAATAATAGCGAAATATTTTTTTATACTAGAAGGCAGGGCAAAACCGGTTCAAAAATACCGGTTAATATCGGTTTTTTTCGGTTTTTCTCCGTACTTTTCTAAGGAACGCGAATGTTTTGAGAACTTTATTTTAACCTTAATTAACCGGTTATTCCAAGAGCGGCGCACGGCGAGTCGAGAAACCAAAGTACGAGAAGAAGTTTTGTACTGAATAAAAAGACTAAGCGGAGCTTGTTTATCGTGCGTGACGTGCGTCCGGATTAAACGTTTTTATTACCTCGGCACCGGCTAATTCGAAAAGAATTTTATATAAAGGTTTCTCCAAAAACCGGTCAAAAACCATTTTATGCGAACGGAACCGAAACGAAAAGGTTTTGCGTCGACATAATAACGGTTTGAAAACTGAACCGGAATCCGAGCCCTGCTAGAAGGTACAATCGAAACCATTAATATCTTTACCGCTATCGCATCGAATATATATACAGCGTATATTATGTAAATCTCAGACCTTATTATTCAAAGAATAAAGATGTGTCCGCGAGTATTTATGACGCCTTGGTATCGCGTGTACATATATTTATTATTTATTTAGTCTTTTTGGTTAGTTTTTGTTTTTTGGGTGCTCTAAATAAATTTGTACACCTGTTTACTCGATGCACAACCTTTCACTTCTCTCAATCTCTCAAGGGTTAGCTGGAAGAGATCCCTTAAAGGGATAAGTTCGCCTTTGTACATCTTTTTATTTTTATTCATTGTATTGTTTTGGTATTTCTTTTTGTTTACATAAATACATTCATACATTTATAACTTTCCACTGTACAGTCAGCAGCAGGAATAGCTACGCAGCTGAAGAGCTCAAAATAACCTGCACTCGACTCTATTGTCAAGAGAATACGTCGTCGCTAGATACTTTTGATGCTGACTGTACATTTATAAAATCCATGTTCAAATCATATAATAAAAATTACACTTGAAAAATATATCTGGCAGAATATCAGCGCTGGTATTTTTGCGAGTATCATGCTGGGCCTGCGCGCCTCACGCAATTATAATAAGATATTACTTTGTTAGTCTACACATGAAAAAACACTTTTTTTATAACTCTCTGTATTTTTATAGTGGTAAAACGAGGTAAGAAGTTGAAATTCATATCAAATGTTACTTAGGTCTACAGTGGACTAGAGCTTCTAAGTCAATTTAATAAAAAACACAGCTCTTTATACCGCAAAACATGAAACCAAAAAAAAAGCAGCAAAGTTTCTACAAAAAAAAAACAAATATCGTTCATTATACTCACATTATAAAATGATAACTAGCGCCCGGAATTTTCGGTGCGGCTTCTGAAAAGTTGAAGGGAGAGACCATCGCTTTTTATCGATATTATCAGACTGTTCATCAGTTTGTTACTTTAATATATAATTGTAAATATGTCTTTGATTGTAATATTATTATAAAATAGTTAAATGTTCTCAGAGGGATGAGTAATAATTTCAATGAAGCTTTTTAAACGGATTAAACTTTCCAATATTTCCAACCTTTTTTCATCATCGAAAGATTTAATTCAACAAAAAACTGAAATAAAAAAACTATCGTTTTGTCGATAACATCGTTAAACAGTGATGTTCTCACCCTACAATTTGTTAAAGGCCGCCCAAAAATTTCGAGCCCTAATAATAACACGTAATATAAATGAAGTCCACCACCAAATGTGACGTCACAAAAACATCTAGACCAAATTTAAGCACTTGTGTGTGAGTCGTCGCGTCCTGAACGAGAAACTCGAGAGATTACGCCTACATTCCAGTAGCTTCAAGTTTGACGTGACGGCTGTATGAAACTATACTCAAAACTATAACAGTCATGCAAAAGATATTTTCTTTGGTTTTCAACAAATATCAATAAAATAATAATATACAGAATAAATTATAATTAAACAAATATAATAGGATAATACGATTAAATAATACACATAAGGTATATAATTTAAATTATATACCTTATGTGCAATATAATTATTAGGTACAATGTAAGATTATTGAGTTAAAGCCCTCTCTTAATGTTGCTATGCCCAACTGGGTCCATAATTAAGTTATAATAAATATATTTATTACTGTAATAGCTTAAGTTAGCCTGTCAACTGCCAACACATTGTGGAATGCAATAAACGTTTGAGTATTTGAGTATTTGAGTAAAATAGTTATGATATTCGTTTAATCAACCGAAGATCGAATGACAACAGCAAGTTCTATAGTGATTCAACAACATCTTAGTTGATGTATCTAACGCCTTGTCAGGCTCGTGTGGGATCAAGACGCTTACTTACAACAATCTCATTTTTTTCAGTGTAAATAGGCATGTGTGAATTCTAAGTGTCATAATTAAAAACTTAAAATTTCAGTTATAGAATTGACCGTGAAGATATCCGGGATTTAATTTTTCAATAGCGAAATTAAGTTTCCTCTTCAATCCGACTTATTTTTGTTAAAACGAGCAAAAATCTTTGTGTCTTGATTCCCGTGATGGACAAACCATCTACATCAAGTGAGGATGGAACCCTCGGTGCGTGATTTAAACTCGTGCTTGTGGACGGCTAATTTTATTATTTAAAATTTTTTCGTCTTTTTGATGGAGCCTTTGTCTTAGTTAATTGTTGTAATAAAAGTTTCAGATTCAGATTTGATTTAAATAATAAATATCCGAGGGATAATTTTATAAAGAAATTGACTCAAATAAAACTCGGTTTATTTTTATCCTTTTTACTTGATTTATGAGGATTGTGAAGTGACGCTTGAATCGCGTAGCGTCTAAAAAGTTATATATAATTATAAACTTAGCTCCGAGAGATTACGTTTCTCTCCTCCTAAATTATCACGTTCACTGTCCCCATACAAAACGTTCTGATAATGTCACTAGTCCAGCTGAGAGTTTTATGTTCATTCAATATGGGGATGTGACCCCATAGTGGAAGCACGGACTATTAAAAGAATGGTTCTGACCTCTCTTGGTGGTTCTTGGGCACAAGGAACGTGATAAGTCCGATTTGAATATATTTTTGTTAATAATATGTTATGTTTGTACATTTAAAAGAAGTGTTATTTTATTTGTTTCTTGTAAAAAAGACTTACCTACAGTAGGACTGTTTATCTACAAAATATTCAAAAATCGCAAAAGTAGGACTAGGTTCAAGAGAAAAGACACGTTATCTCATTTTCTAATAAAAAAATCAGTTTCACCATAGTTTTAATCAGCAAATTATTAGTTATGAAGACACTATATTCACTATAATCAATAAATAATAATATCTTAGCCTCTTTGTACAAAATGAGGCTACAGAATTATCAAGAAGTCTTTTTAGAGTTGTTGTTATTTCTGTAGCTCTGCCTACCCCACTCTGGGAATGGAACCCTATAGGTTAGGTTAGGTTAGCATTTATAAAATCCAGAAACATTTACGATTACAGAGAACAAAGCGGGTTGGCAAATGAAAATTTGGGAAATTAAACATTTGACCAAAAATATTTTAGCCTAATGAAATAGACCCCAATAATCCATTTGTAGAAATTTTGGTAGAATTCAGTAGAAAGTAGTAGAAATCCAGCAAGCCGGCGCCGGCGGGCGGTCACCTGGACGACGCAGCGGGTAGGCGGGCTCAGCGTAGGGTTGCTACCTCTACCAAATTGTTCTTAGAGTAAACAGCTCTACAAACGAGATCAAAAATTTGGTCCTAATCCATTGAATTGTAATAAAATGTTTTTTGGACACGCTGGCTCATTTGGCTGCTTGTTCTCGTGTCACTAATTAAAGCATTATTAAAAAAAAAACTAGTCCAAACTCGACAAACCCACTCTAATTGGCCCTACAGACTTATATTCGGACTGAGAGGCCGAAAGGGACGCATCTGTCTGTAAGTAAGAGACGTAGATCTTTCTAATTCTAACAAATAGCTGCGTCCTTCTTTGTCTATCAGTCTCCATAGTACCATTTAGAAAAAGGTTAACATCGATTCATTTGGTTTACATTTAGCGAACAAAATGATTACCAGTTTAACTTTGTTGTTGAAAATAAAATCTACAAACATTTCAGAGAGTTTCGTAAATGTCGAATCGAGGAAAAATTCTAACGCGTTTCTATTTAAGATTGGGAAATGATTTTTGCCAATAATGAGTAGATACAGTTTTGCCATTACCGAGGGGCGTTTGTGCCAACCCTATATTTTGCATGGCAACTATCGTGTAATTCTTTCAGCCTCCACAAGTACGAGATCAGTCTTTTGAGTTAGAATATCGGATTAATCAACATTACCCTTCAAGACTCTCTTGCGATTGGACCATAGCGTGATTTACTTTCGTCGAAAAGTTTTTTAAGTAACGTATAATTTACATCGTTTAAGAGACTTTGTTTAACAATTTATTGGTGTAACGTGGGTATTTTTAAACTGTTTGTTGTACTATTTTTGATCAATATTGATAATTCCTTCGGTTTTGTCCTGGCGCGCTTTAATAAAAGTTTGTGATAATAAGAGCAGTAGGGCGGGAAAGTGAGGCACGAGGCGAATGGGCGGGCAGTGCAGTCTCGCTTGCACAAAGTGCACCACCCCCTGCCAGTGTGATGCGACTGCAGTCCGCGCTACCGAGCCTCCGCCGTCGCTCGCTCGCCGCGCCTGAGCCTCACAGCGTTACGCGACCTGTAACGAGCTACCAGGCGACCAGAACTCACCAAGAGGTAAGCCCTTACACTATCCCCCGCTCGCTTTAACATGCAACTTTTGTATATCCCTTCCTTGTCGCGCGGGCTGAAACAGTTTTCCCTTTTATCGCCGGAATGTGGGAAAGCGGGTCTGAACCGAACTCTCTCTTTCAATTTGTAAAGTCTACATGCTTGAACTTGCATCGTTTGAAGCTGCCGCTAATGCTGTAAGTGGCTCGCGGCCGATGAAATTTGACGAACGTTTAAACAGTTTTTAATGTTTCGCTGATTTGCCATCTTATTTGTAGGTAAGCTTTAAACTATTTCAATTATGTTGAATTAAATGACGTCTTAAAAATCGTAAAAGTGATACTTATTGACTATTTTTTATTCAAAAAAGGAATTTTGGTTGTTGGAAAAATAATAGTTACTCGTAAAAGACTTATTTTATTAATCAGTTCTTACCAATTTCGAGTTTCTTGCTAGATAATTGTTTAAGTTGTTTTTTGTAAATCCTTTTGCAATTTTTATTCGCTTCGTGCTCGACTCAACAAACATTTTCTATTTAGTTTCACAAGTCGATGATTGACCTAAGATTGAAGTTTTTTTTTCTTCCTTAAAGACTAAAAAATAATTTCGGAGTGCGTAGAGTTTTAATCGTGCAATTTGTGTACTGAGAGAAAATAAAAATCAGATTTATGTATTATACGTGAAGATTAAAAATTTTAACTTGTTATCAAATTAGAAGAGAAACGTCCGATCTCGGGACATAACTCGTAGTTAAAAGCTAACTTAGGCATTTACGAGGATATTCCAGTGAACTTTGCTGTCAAGTGCTTATACATATGTAATCTTTTCGTACAAAAATATAGTTATTGGATGAGGCGGAGTTTGTAATCTTTTAATTAAAATGTTAGGAAAAAATATAAAACGTGTTAAATTAGGTACTTAGTGCTTAACTAAAACTATCAAAAGTGTAAATTTTTAGGGTATCGTAGTCAAACTAGTCCGTCCGTCCGTCCGCAGCCTAGCGCAGAGACTCTTAGTACCAGAAAGCTGTAATTTAGCATATTAGTCACGCCCACAAAATATTTTTTTAGTGTAGTTCCCCTACACGTATTAACGTGGGGACGTATTTTTTTTTCTCGTCTATTCTATAGTGTAGGATGTCGTTGAATAGGTCTTTAAAAATATTACGGGTTTGTAAAACAGTTTTTCGATTAAGTAATCCGTTTATGAAATATTAAGCTTTAAAGCGATAATTTTTGTTACACTCAGTGCCCCCCCCCCTACAGTCAAAAATACAAATGCTAAAAATTTGAAAAAAAACTTATATGAAAGAAAATATAACGAATTTTAAAGGAAAACTATCACGACTAAGTAGACATCGTTGGTTCTTAAGATACAGGCGATTAAAGTGTTTTTACCTACTAAAATCATCTAAGACGGCACCAATTGACTTTAAATAGAAAATTAGTTATTACTTGTTGATTTTTATGTTTGTAGTACTTAACGGCTTCGGAACCCTACACTGAGCATGCTCCGTCATGCTCTTGCCCGGTTTTCTAAAACCATGGATTGCGATAGCACGACTGCAAATAGAGAGTGTTTTACCGATACGTTGCTACCTCAATTTGCTCCAAAAACATTTTAAACATTTAAATTACCATTTTATCAAATAATACACATACCATAATGTTCACTTTTTTATATCCTGATTTAAAATCAATTGAATTCACAACTTTTTTATCTTTGCCAATATAAGGCTTTATTTTTTTAATCGGATGATCCAATTATTAAAAAAACTGTTTTATCAATCTATACATTAATTCTTAATCGTTAACAAATATATCGTTTATCTTATTTAAACAAAGGATTCATAATTTGCTAAGGACGTACAAACTACAGCACGGAAAGAAAACTTAAAAGTTTCAAAAGGCGGTCTCGCCCAATAAGAATAATGTTTAATGTGTATAAATTCAACAATCTTTTAAAACTTTCAAAAACGATTATTGAAACAAAATCTACCTATTTAGGTGTTTCTTATTAACGTTTTATTAAAAATGTGAGAAAGCTACTAAATAGTGCATCAAATAATAAATTAACGATTCTTTAGATTACGCAATATATTGTAACGGTTAGCGTAATCAAATCTCTATTTATTCAAGTATGGTAAACGTTTTATTTAAAACGAATTAAATCAATATCCTTTACAAACTATCTTAAAAATAAGCTAAATAAAAAAACAATTACTTACCAAGGCATCAGAAAATCAAAGGGGTAAAACGAAGAGAATTATAATCAAAACATCGTTAAATAGAAACGCGGCGCCAAAGAACTTGTTGCAAAACAAAAGCCGGCGGCAAGTCGGTGGACGGCCCGCGATCCGCCAACATATCGTCGGATGGCTCCCTTAAGTCAATGCCAACTTGTACCAGGCGTTCAGAATTCAGCAAGAGGCTACGTTACACGCTCCCAAAACACCCGCCACCCACTCCCGGACCCTTCTCCCTCTCCGAGTTCAAATCAAAATGAGTTTTTCTCCCTAAGCCGATAGTTTAAAATTACACGTCATCCCCCTTGCGGTTTAAGTTAACACTCTATTAAATGCTCCTATAATGTTAACAGTTTTATTAATTACAGATCTGTGTTGAGAAAAAGCGGAATAATCGAGACTGAAATAAATCTCTATTACCGACGCTTATGTAAGGGGTGTGCAGGGAATTGTTTAATACAGTTACGAGAGAAAATTAAGCCAAAACTGTATAATTCTAGATAAAAAAACGAATAGAATAAGCAGAGTGCATTGCTAAGTAAAAAACTGGGGAGCATACATATTTTTCGAAAGAAGAAATAAATCAATGATTACTCGTACCTATGTAAAAAAAGCTTTGTTTAGGCCAATGAAGGCATAGGTAGAATGATATTTCGTCAGATTAGGATAAAAATATTTGTAGTTAGTTATTACTTGGTTATGAATGTACATGTTTACTGAGAGTATCACGAACATAAGAAGAAATACATGCATACATACATATCACGCCTTCATTCCCAGAGTGGGGTAGGCAGAGCTACAGAAATACTAACAACTACAAAAAGAGTTGTTGGTAATTCTGTAACCACATTTTGCACAAACAGGCTTAGTTGTTTATCAGTGTATTAGTGGCAGTGTATTAGAAGAAATAATGGTGGAATAATTCCTAAATATAGACGGGAAACCAGTTCGCATAAAATATATTTTTGTATTGTATCAGCTTAAATTTCAGTAATCTAAAGCGGGGTGCACCCAAGATAAGTCGGTTTTATGAATCAATTTCCGAATTTAAGGTGCCTTTAAAAACTTTTAGTTAAAGACCTTTGGCATTATCGACTAGTTTTGTTCTACTCCGGGCCAATTGTGTTTCTAGTTCGATCGTGAGGGATTCTAAACATGGCTCGTTCTGTAATTATATCTCTCATAGGCCCCTTCTTGTATATTCTTCTCTATAATATAGATAAAAAAAACATTAATTTGTTTAGTCAGTAGGCCGCTTGAGCACTTTTGCACATCAAAAACCCGCCAACCTTCCAAAGAATGAATTCTTGTAAATGTACCAATACGTATGTATTTTTGCTCCCGTAGCTTATGCCCATAAATTCACATGCGCTGAGCATGGTTTTCGAAAAAAAAAATAGCCCATGTTTTAGTTCAATATTTAATCTCTTTTCCAATTGTCATCTAAATCTGTTAAGCCGTTTTATCGTGAGGAAGTAACGAACACGGCGTGATGTGATTATGCTACAAGTTATCTGATGTACTCAAATGGATTCGTGTAATTACAGTTGAAGTTGTAACGGCTGGACGGCGTCTACCCCTTTACTTGCTTCTCGAATCCAAACTACTTCTGGGTCCTACAACGCCGTCGTTTAAAACTTCAATTTACTAACAAGTTCAGTGCAGTTTAGAGTTTTTAGCCCTCAAACTTAAAATAACGATATGGTCATCAAGATATAACTGAGTAGCAGCCTTGTATTATCATGGTATAAGACTTATTTCAACGGGTTACTGAAGTTTAATGGTACCGTTAATCATATAAATCTCCAGTTTTGGAAAATGTATGTATTCAAATTATTGTTGTGCCAAAATTTATATTACGGTTGAGCTATAAGCAATATCAAAAAATAACCTCATCAATCGAAGAATCTCGTTCGGAATTATGACAATTTGGGGTTGCTATCAATTCGGCATTATGACTTTTTACTTGACTGCCGACTAAGGAGGGTGGATGGACGTTCGGTTCTTCGTTTGGAGGCAGAGCGGATGGCTTGATTGTCAACGTTACGCCTTACGTTACGCCTTTGGCTGCCATTATTTTCAAGTAAATATACTTGAAAATAATGGCAGCCAAATAAAAAATAACTTGGCACAGCAATGTTTTGCAGTATGATAGAGCCCCAAGTTTTTTCGAGTTTGCTTTTTGTTATGCTTATCTTAAATTTATCAACATACAGGTAATTCTTCTGGCGTTCAAGCGTCTATATCCATACGTTTACAGTTGTTTCTTACGTTGTTCACTACCAATATGGTTTAAATGACAACCCATTATTTTATCGTATTTCTCTTTGTCGATTGAACCAATTCATTGAATTTCATTTCGACCGCTATTTTCTGTCAAAAGCACGATGTTTTCAGGATATCTTAAATATGAATTAGGCAGTTTAGGTTAGGCTAACCTTATGGCTGCAAAAAAAGCTCATGCAGTAAGAAATGCATGTGTTTTAAATATTTTGAATGAGAAAGAAGGATAGGATCGGAATATTTGAATGCCCGAGTGTAACTATGCGTTACCAGAGCGCAATGAGTTTGAACTACTTTGGACGCATTTCTATACCGAATTGCTCCTAGAACTTAATGCGTCTAGAAAACCAAATTCGTACACACAGAGCACGGCTAAGTGTGCGTAAATTTATGTATTTAATTTACTAAATCCGCCCCCTGTTTCACCCGTGATTATAGATTCAAATTGCGAGTGCGTGTTATGATGGTGGAATAAGTTAAGGCGTCTCACCTGTTGTCTTGATCTTTGCCGGTAGATCACACACGTTTATAACGGCAGAATAGATAACGAAGTGTGTACCAGTAATTATTTTTGAGTTGGTAGCTTGTGCAGGATCTGTCCGGATTGCTACCGCACCATTATATCAATTTCCAACCGCTAAGCATAAGTATTGTTGCCTCGTAATCATTACAGTGAAGAAAATAATAATTGTTCAACAACTTCTACTCTCAATTTCTACTTGGTTTTAAGTCAAACAAGTTGAGCCACTCGCGTATGCTCGTATTCTAGATTTGCTCGTGTTGCTCGCTTTAAAATGTCAATTTTAAATTTAGAATTGTTCATACTAGGTTATGAGTCTAACACGGCCGAATTAAGAATGCAAGCAAGTGGTTCTGAGTTTAATTGTGCTGGTTTGATACCTATTTCTGGTTAAAATTTGACATTTCTCTCATACACAACTGTTGAAATAACTAAATCTACCCAAGTTTGGAGACCGTAGTCTAAACAGCTTAAAAATTACAGACAAGTGCAAGCCGTTCTCGCACATGAAGGGTTCCGTACCATTCGTGTATGCATACCCTTTAACTTTTCACTTAATTTTGTGTTGTTGTTATAGCGGCAATAAAATCTCACACTCTGTGAAAACTTCAGCTGTGTACCTAATACGGTTCATGAAATACTAAGACAGCCCGCTGACAGACATACAGATGAACGGAAGGAAAACGGAGGCTTAGGTTCCCGTTACAACCCTTTGGGTACGAAACCCTAAAACAAAAAAACACAATAAAACAAGAAATAATTTTGCGTATCACCTCATCTCATTCACGGAGATTTTATATCGCTGTCTGTGTATTTCTCAATTGGATGTCGAGTTTGTTTCTCAAAATATTATAAAATCTACCTCCACGGTATAGACTGTTTCTAAATACAATACTAAAAGTTTACCTCTGCGTGGAATATTTCACAGCAATGTTTGCAGGTTACTCACAATGAGAAAATACTCTTAGCAGAAACGTAGTCCATGTGTAAGCGGCTTTATGCCAGGTGACACGTAGCTCAGAACGAAATTCGAAATTCTAACGGCATTGTCCCTCTCTGTTTAAGTCTCACCACAGTGGTGTAAAAGAGATACTATCAAGAAAACGCAGTAGGTTTGCAGTGGGCTCTTTAAAGCTTTGAGAATGCTACCTCACTTATAAGGGTCTTAGGTTTTTGTTAAATAAAGGTATTATCATATTTCTTGGTACGTTGTTCACATACATAAATACATGCATATTTTAACATAAATGCTTTTATTCTTTCCTTTTTTCCGGTGCCCTCCGGCTTTAAGTTTAAATTTGATCAACGCATCCACTGAAAGCTGAAATTACATGTAACATACATTTGAGTAAGCCAATAAGTGTGTGTGCGTAGGTGTCATGCAGCTCAACATTACTAGGGATCCGTAAGTAGTTGACGAACACGGTTTACAAACATAATTAATAAACCAAATTAAATTTGGTTTATTGTCTAGGACCGATGATGCAACAGACAGATACATAGATACGGACGCTAAACTCATTACACCTCTTTGTTTCCGTAGGAATTTAAAATACAAGATGATTTTTGTGTTATCTTTAACTGGTTCATTTCAAGCGAGTTAACAAATAATCATGAAGGCAACGTCTACTATTTTCAAACATGTAACAAAGTTTTCTTAGAGTTATATTAGCTAACTTAAGTACTTAAGACAGTTTCACTTCATGTAGCATCACTTTTCACTCTGTATAAGTAGTTAATTGCAGTTTTCGTTAGTAGCAAGCTTACAGGGATTAAAGATGGCGCTGAGAAAGATTAAAGGCTTAACTATCATTGGTACATCCATGACCGCTCATGTAACAGATTAAATAGCTATTTGTACAAATAGATAAGCTTTTCCTTTGCTCCGGACAACCACCGGTTAGTGTAAGACTATTTAAAAAGGAACTTTAATAATAGGCTTTATAAATGAAATGTTACGGATTGGTGAACTAGGCTATTGATTAAAGTATGGCGTCTGCCTGGCCAGTGCTAATGACTTTGGTTGAAATGGCAGACGGTGAGTCGCTAACTCATTGGAATGGGACTCCCAAAAGAGCCGCATATGGTGATGATAATAATGCAATTTTCGGCAACAGCGACGCTTCATAAACCCTCAAATGCTGCAGAGCCAGATGGTGCAGCTCTTTGGTTTACCCTTTATCAGCTTCAACCACGAATATAATGGGGCTTCTAAACGGGCCATGTTTTGCTGCAATTTGTGTCCGGGCAACTATACAATACACTACAAATACTCTTTATTGAACACAAAAAAAGGGAACAGTACATTTAAATCATAGGTATACAACAGGTGATCTTACCGCTAAATAGCGATCTCTTCCAGACAACCTTCTTGCTCTAACATACGAAGTTAGATGTCAGTTTATTTGCAGTAAAACATGGCACGTTTAGAAACCCCTTAAGGATGCAGAGGCAGCCGTGATTACAACAACCTTTTGGTATGGGATGGACAGTTTTTAGGGCGCCTTTTTAACCCCCACCTCGGCGGAGCAAGAAAACCAATGCCCTAAAATGCCTGAAACTTTCGCGCGTTATTTTAGGCTCTAACTATTTTTAGCTTCGTTCAAGGAATGATCGAACTGTCGAAGACTTTAACCTGAAAAAAAAAGAAAAAACGGTCTCTTTTGCTATTTTTGTTCTGTTTAGAATTTTCAAATACACAGTAAGAATGGAAATTTAATTGAAATTACTAAATACATTTATAAATTATAGTTATAGCAAGTCCACGAAATCTATTTTCAGTTTCAACTGACTACTTATATATACAAGTATTTTCACTTTGTAATTGTTATAAGCGTATGCTTACAACTGTTATAAAGATAAAATATTTTTATTTTTGATGAAATTTTAATCTCAAATATGACTGAACTGATTTAAAAAGTTATTTCACAAATACAGAGTTACTTATATTATCACAAAATAAAATTGGCCACTTTATTATTTTACAAGTACTAAAACTTTTAACGCAGGATGTGTGGCTCAACAAATCTTGCACTTGTAGAGTGATAAGAAATGGCGACTGTGTGACGCGTGGGCTATTTGTCTAGACGTCTCTGAAATATCATTAATTATAGATTTTCTACAGAAGATTCATTATATTATAACTCCTATTTGAAGGTGCAATTTTTTCTCAAAAAATTGCGCGTTTTTTGTTAAACGACATTGTAGGTTTCATATCATAAATTATAATATTTTAATATATGACGACTATATCCGATATAGTCGTCATATATTAATATAGTATATCGTAATAGCCCTGCTGCTACGGCGGCGTCGTAGCAAAATCTACGCTCCCGTAGACGCTACGAATACCTAGTTAAACCATAAATGCAAACTTGTCGATCAAACTCTCGACTAAAGTGTTTAGTCAACATTGTTAAGTTGTTTACCTTACCGGTGACTCACCCACTCACGAAGTATTAAAAGTAATTATTTTAATTTTATAAACACCACTCACACAATGCACAAAAATCCTCACAAAATCCATTTACTGCAAACAGTTCGGAACATGTGGGAAATCGAAAGCTTTCAGATAGTTCATAAAAGCAGCCCGGGTACTAGGCGCACAGAATCGAGGAAGGGTGAGCGGGACGGCCGTGATATTGCACGTGCCGCCGGTATACTTGGGCTGCATCGTTACATGCAGGCGAAGGCTACGCTCGACGTTACACGGCTGGCTGTGTGTGCGTGCGGTTGAGAGCCAGAGGCTTTGAGGCGTAACTTTATTAGTGGGTGAATTGGATCGACATCCTCAAACTTTAATCTCGGTGAGCGTTGGGAACAAATTTACAGGAGCTGTGTAAATTTGAAGTGGAACTTTGACTTTGTAAGAAAACGTATTGTTAGCGTTTTAACGTGGATGCTTACTTATATTATTAAGAGTTTCGCGATGAAAAAACTACGTTAAAATATTTTTTTTGTTTTTCAGCTACGATTTTACAGATGGACTTGTAACGGACGAGTTCCGCAGACGGAAATGGGTCAAATTAATAACACCCTTTTATACCACGGAATTAAATGGAGTAAGAATTTGCAGAAAACTTCGAGTAAAATGAATAGAGACGTTTAATTCTTATGAGCTGGCAATTTCATCTTTATAGTTTGAACAATAGGGAATGTTTTTTTATTGCAGCGATGGGTTTTGGTTGAGAAATAAAAGATGCTAACCGTACATTTATGTTTATTTCAATAATTGGGTGTTGATCACGTTATATTGACGACTTTTCTTTATGACCCTGTATTGAAGCTAATGATCCTGGGTTCGATTTCTGAGTCTGAGTCGGAGATTTTTTATCTTCTTATTTAAGTGTATATTTCTCAAGTGTGTTAATCGTTCTTTAGAAGCTATAATACAAGCCTAGAGTTTGTGTATTTTTTTATGAATTTTGTCTAAATATTAGGTATACCTTAAGTAAACAAGAAAAGGGAAGTAAGAAGAAGCGTTCGGCTCAAAAGCATACATTGTATTTTTAGTAAATAGCATCCAAATAATAAGTATACACCGAACAGCAGAATAAGTAAGAAAATAAACAATAACATCATAATTCCAAACAAATCATGCCCATAAGTTTACGAAAGTGTAACATTTATCCAATATCAAAGAAGCAAATTGATATAAGCGTTCGCAGCGAGAGTGGAGTTACTAGGAGTTTATAAAGTTACAGTAAGTGAGTTCGAGCGACGCGCCAACCACCGATAATTACTGTTTTCCAGACCATTGTTACACTTACTTCGACGGAAACAAGTTTTAATTTCATATGATTACTAACAAATAAACTATACAGACACTAAGGAGAGCCCAAAGTAGGTAATATCATGCTATGAAACCCAAAATAATATAGATTACTAGATTATTCCCGCGACTTCGTCCACGTGAAATTAGTTATTCACCCATCCCATGCTGCGGGATTTCGATTTTTAACCGACTTTTCAACCCGTTTGTAGGTAAGTACATAATTTTTTTTATGTTCCACTTATAACTTTTTAGAGAGTTGACTTATTTCAAATATTATTCCCCAAGATTCCCCCGTGTGGTTGCCGGGTTAGAATAGTGCCACTCCATGTCTTCCCGTGGATGTCGTGAGAGGCGACTAAGGGAGTAAAGGCTTGTAGTACTGTTAGGCGATGGGCTTGCAACCTGTCACTAATACACTAGTAAACATCTTAGCCTGAATGCAAAATGTGGTTACAGAATTATCAACAACTTTAGAGTTGTTGGTATTCTGTTGCTCTGCCTACCCCACTCTGGGAATAAAGGCGTGACGTTATGTATGTGTGTGTATTCCCCAAGACGATATCTGATGAGGCAATCCGTGAGAAATAAAAATAACTTTTCACATATTACAGGCATATATAATATTTTTAGTAACAATTCCTGAAGATGACTGATGATGAAGACGTACCTATTTCAAGGGTGGTGATAAGATATCTCGATTAAGATACTTGTGCGACTATGACGAAGCACTTTTCAATGGTTTAAAATAGTATATGCACTCACCAATTACGCTCACAAATTACAAGCTAAAGCCCCTAAGCAACTTCAACTTTAAAAAACAATATATCCAGTAACAAATTACCCTAGTTGGAAAATTATCGGTTTCACCAGTAATGCTCATGACAAGTAATAACCAGATAATCAATCGTATTAGCAAGGGAGGCCTCCAATACCCACCAATGACTGCGTTCGACGCAAATAATTGCAGTCAGCATGACGGAGAAGCCATACATTATTTATGAGAGATGATGACAGAACTCCATTTTGCTTATTAAGCTAGTATTTATTTTAAAAAGGTCTATTTACTACCGACAACCACTACCCTGGGTTGGTCTGTCATTGGCAAACTGTCACACGGTAAATTACTAGAGGGATGCATCACGTTGCAGTGAAACCAACACAACAATCAACAATTCAACAACCACAATCAAATGCTGATGTCTAAAAAGTTCCAAGCCAAATTGTTTTTTTGAACGTAATTCTAGAAATTAATTAATAAAAAGTAAGCTTAAAAAACTTCACTGAGAAAAATGAAAATTCCTTTGATTAAAATATAATAGCCTATGTTACTTCCACGACCAAAACGAATCTTATGACCCTGTGTAAGGTCCGTCCGGATCGCTACGCTACCACCATCTTATCTATTAACCTACCGTCAAGCAGCATTCATATTGTTGTGTGACGGTGTGGGTATAAGACAACCGGTGAAATTACCTTGGATGCATTCCATCTTAGTCCTCAGGGTTAGCAACGCATATGAGGTCTTAGAATAGCAGTCTTGTAATTATAGTCTTGAGAAAGCTTCGGCCGCGTACGTAACGTAGGCGTCGTGCCGTATCAGTGTGTTAAAGAGAAGGCCCGGAATAGGGAATAATACAAATGACTCCACCGACAAGAGCATAAGAGTATCTCTTAAGTAAATGATGATGATGAAAATCCCAATGAGACGTAGGGAGAGTAGCTGGTATCTTATCCTACGTGAAGGTACGTCACGACCGTTCATTTAGGACCCATTTTAGCGCCAAAGAAAATCCGACATTCTACAGCAATAAGGTTGAGCGAGAAGCTTATATATGACACTATTGCTAGGCGAACATCGAATTGAAGCGAAGAAAAGTGACCTTGAATGACGTCGCTTATATTTTAAGTCCATTTCTTTTCATACTAAAGAAAGGGATAAAAAGCGTCGCTTATGTTTTTCCCCTTTCTTTTCATCCAAAAGAAAGGGACAAAAACATCAGCGACGTCATTCGAGGTCACCTTTCATCGCTTCAAGGCATTGTTCGCCTTGCAATATCCAGTATCATATATAAACATCGGTAACTCGTGGAAATTAGAGAGCACTAGTGATGAGACACGTTTTTCAAGACTCTTTTCAAATAAAAAAAAAATACCGTATGCACCCATCTTAGTTCCAAAGAAAATCGTACATTCTACAGCAACAAGGTTGAGTTTGTTGCAAATTACAAATGACTTGGACTTTTTGGAAATGGGTCCTAATTTAGTTTTTCGTGAATATGACTGTACAAAGTCGCGGCCGTATATTCCACTCCCAACCCGTTTTCATTTTTACGAGTTGTTCCGTAACTAACAACCGATAGGAGCGGCTAACTCTTATCTATTTAGTAACTTGTTTCTTTTGAAATACTGAATAAAACCGGGCTAGAGCATGTCGGACCATGCTCAGTGTAGGGTTCCGAAGCCGTTAAGTACTTCAAACGTAGAAAACAACAAGTAATAACTAATTTCCTATTTAAAGTCATTTGGTGCCGTCTTAGATGATTTTAGGAGGTATAAACCCTTTAATCACTTGTATCTTAAAACGTTATAATGCGCTTTTATTGGAGATATTTTTCGGACTTTTAGTATATGTAGTTTTGGCTGTAGGGGGTGACACTTGACTCTAACAAAAATTAGCGCTTTAAAGCTTAATATTTCATAAACGGATCCCTAATGGAAAATTGCTTGACATTGACTATGGGGTAGTCGAGAAAGAAAAATTACTGCCCCACGTTACGTGTCGGGGAGGTTTTTTTTTTATCATTTTATTTTACCACCTTGTTGGCGTGACTAATGCCAAATTACAGCTTTCTAGTACTAAGAGTCTCTGAGATAGGCTGCGGACGGACGGACGGACATGGCGAAACTATAAGGGTTCCTAGTTTGACTACGGAACCCTAAAAACCTTCGGAACTGAGAGTAAACGGAAAATGTTTATACATTCGTAATGCTCTCCTATCTTTTTACAGGCTCATGCCTTGTAAACTTTAAATTGGGGTCTCCCAGGGTCTATTCTACTACTCGGTAAATCATATTGCTTCTGACATGCCATCGTATTGTAGTCGTTGCGACAGTTGCGCGCTAACATGCATCTGTGGAAGCCCCGCCGGCCCCCTCCCTTTTTTCACCTATCAGATCTTTTCTGCATTGAACATTGAAATGACCGCTTGCTAGCCGTCTTGCTTTATTGACAACTAGCTAGCTACTCGTCAGCGGCTTCGCCCCGCTGCAATTTTTTGACCTTCTCGGTGGATATTTTTTTTCTTACATAAGAACCTTACATACATACATAAAATCACGCCTTTATGCCCTGAGTGGGGTAGGCAGAGCTACAGAAATACTAACAACTCTATAAAGACTTCTTGATAATTCTGTAACCACATTTTGCACAATCAGGCCAAGTAGTTTACTAGTGTATTAGTGACAGGTTGCAAGCCCATCGCGTAACAGTACTACAAGCCCTTATTCCCTTAGTTGCCTCTTACGATATCCACGGGAAGACATGGAGTGGCACTATTCTAACACGGCAACCACACGGGATAAGAACCTTCTCCTGACAATAACTAAGCGAAATCGGTCTAGCTGTTCATGCGTGATGCCGTGACCAAGGAAAATAGGGATTAATGGGACTGTCAGGAGAAGGTTCTTATGAAAGAAAAGAACTGAAAAATTTACCGGGAAATTTAGTTTAGAAGTTTGCAGCGGGCCGAAGCCGCTGGCGGGCCGCTAGTATATATTATATAATATATAATACTAAGTTTCCCGGTAATTTTTTCAGTTCTTTTCTTTCATAAGAACCTTCTCCTGACAGTAACCAACACAATAAAAGAAGAATTAGCGAAATCAGTTCAGCTGCTCTCGAGATTAGCGCTTAGCAACACATTCAGCGATTCATTAGGGTTCCGGAGCCGAATGGCAAACACGGAACCCTTATAATTTCGTCATGTCCGTCTGTCCGTGTGTATGTCACAGCCATTTTACTCAGAGCCTATTGGCACTATATAAATGAAATTTGGAGGATAGATGTATTATATGAACCGCTATACAATAATGCAGTGAAATTGAAAAAAAAATATTTAGGGGTGGCACTCCGTACATGTAACTAGGGGACGAAAAATTTTTTTTAAGAGTTACATCAGCGTGTGGGGTATTTTTAGATAGGGCTTCCAAAATGATACGGAGGTTTTTATGTGACTTTTTTACGTAAATGAACAGTTGGCGAGATATACGCTTCTGAAGTCGTAAAAATTCTGTCCGGGTGGGTAGCTTTTGAACTTTTAAATAGAACATTGTAATAAAAATTACAGTAGTAGAACATACGAAATACTTCCAACCAAAATACGATACGCTGTGTAGATTTTGAGATTTTAATAAAAAAAAAAAAACAACCATGAACTTTCATCCCAGCTACGGAACCCTTCACTGTGCATGGTCCGACATGCACTTGGCCGGTTTTTGTTTTTATTATATAGACGATATAGATACGTTTCAATAGTTTAAAGCGAGACAATATAGTGACCCACCGTAAATTTATTCGTAGTTACAGCACGAGTGGAAAGAGCTCGCTGGGCCCGCGCCACAAATCGAAAGTGAAACTGCAATATCGCGTAACTAAGAAATTAAATAAGTTGCAAAATACTCCTTAACATGTAAGTCAGTAAGGCACATTTTGCAACTTATTTAAGGGTGATGGGCAATTTTGTATGGACCCCGTCCCCCCCCCTCCAACAGTAACGGGCTGCAGGTCTATATGTTCATTAGGACCCAATAAAAGACAAAATACTTTAATGAAAACAAAGGGCCAGGCAAGGCAAATCGTCTACATACGTGTTCATTTTCAAACAAATTCCATAGTTCCATACGATAAGATTATGATTTTTCAAGAAAACCCCATACATATGGTGATCATCGCCATAGAAAAAATACATCATATTGCCAAGATCTATAAACTGGCACATGTTTCATCACTGTTGGTGGGTGGGGACATTTTTACCCATCGTCCTTTGTTACTTACGCGGTATTGCAGTTTCTTCGACGAAATGACAGTTGAAAAATCTACAGCCCCGGAGGCCAGCTGTGGAGCTGAGGGGTTACATAAAAAACCTCCAAGACTCAAGAACATATACTCATGCTCATCACATCACACAAATATCTGCCCTTACTAGGAACCTGGGACCGCTAGCTTCGAAGACAGGGTCACTACCAACTACCAACGATTACGTATCAAAAGAAATTGACGTAAGCGCGTGGAGCTCACCCCACATGCTTCTGTTTAGCCCAACAGAGTAAATGCTATTTAATGCTCGCGTGTATCCATGGACTTATTTCGCTCCTGAGGCCCTAGCCAAGATGCACACGCTCCTAACGTTTTTCTTTTCTATCGCTCAAAGTGTATGGGATGACAGTCGACCACGTGGTTTATCGAAAAGCACAAGAATGTCATTCCATACATTTGGAGCGATAGAAAAGAAAAACGTTAGGAGCGTGTGCATCTTGGCTAGGGCCTCTGGTGATTTCCTAAAATTCGACATTGGCGTAATACACCTTGTTAACAAGGAGTGATTGAAAAAATAAGAAAAAATACACATTTAGACGGCTTAGTGCCATGAACTCCTAACTATGATTTTGTCGATTTTTTTATTTTTAAGTAGGTAGATTAGATTACTCTTTAAATTTAATTTGGCACTATAACTGAAGACACTGGTTTCGTTTACTGTAAAATTAGGTTCATGGCACTACGCCGTCGTTATCAAAAATACATATGGTTTTAGGAAGTCGAAAACAGCACCTGTGACTATTCACTTTATTATGATATATTTAGCTTTTGCCCGCGACTCCGTCCACGTAGAAGTCGTTCACCGCTGCTCCCTCGGGGACTGTACAATTTTCCGGGATAAAAAAACTATCCTATGCCCTTTCCCGGGACTCAAAATATCTCTATACCGAATTTCATTTAAATCCGTTCAGCAGTTTAAGCGTGAAGATGTAAGACAGACAGCAACACTCGCATTTATAATATTAGTATGGAATATCGATAGTTTTAAGTCAAATATAAAATACCTCGAACAATATGATCGCTTTAAAACCGGGCAAGAGCATGTCGGAGCATGCTCAGTGTAGGGTTCCAAAGCCGTTAAGTACTACAAACATAAAAATCAACAAGTAATAACCAAATTTTCTAATTAATGTCAATTGGTGCCGTCTTAGATGATTTTAGTAGGTAAAGTATAACACTTTAATCGTCTGTATCTCAAGAACCAATGATGTCTACTTAGTCGTGATAGTTTTCCTTCAAAATTCGTTATATGTTCTTTCATTTAACTTTTTTTCTGATTTTTTGTATTTGTAGTTTTGGCTGTTGGGGGGGGGGGGGGACTCTTGAGTCTAACAAAAATTTGCGGTTTAAAGCTTAATATTTCATAAATAGATTACTTGATCGGAAAACTGTTTTCACAAACCTGTAGTTTTTAAAAGACCTATCCAATGACAACTATAGGGTACACGAGAAAAAAAAATACATCCCCAAGTTACGTAACCTAATTTTTTTTTTATTTTTTATTCTATTGTACCACTTTGTTGTCGTGTCTAATATGCATATTCATGCCAAATTGCAGCTTTCTAGTACTAAGAGTCTCTGCGCTAGGCTGCGGACGGACGGACGGTCATGGCGAAACTAATAAGGGTTCCTAGTTTGACTACGGAACCCTAAAAAAGAGGAGGTTATCAATTCGGTTATATTTTTTTAATGAATAAGCTTTTTCATATGTAACATTTTGTTAAGGTAAAATCCCTTTTAAGAACTCTTGTCGATAGTAAACATATTAAGAATTTATTTTCAAGCAAAACGATATTAGTTAAATATAATGTAATTTATATCCGTTACTTTATCAACTAACAGGCTTTTAAGACAGTTAGGTCTCGAAAGCTTCGTATCTCAATTTCTTTAATATTAACGATCTAAAAAGCATGTAACTTAACAAGATTCTTGAAATTAAATACTTCAATGCTCCCTTTGTTTAGGATAAGAAGTTTCAGTGCTTCTTTGTTCTTAGTGTCTGCCGGCTAGCTGTCGCTATCTCACTCGCACTCGCACCTGACAGTATACAGGGTGACTTCAAATTGGTAATACAAAATCAATGTTTTACACACATTTCCCCTAAACTTAGCCCCTCAATTAAGTCTCATACTTTTAAAATAATCACAAGTATTTTTTTTTTTTTTTAAATTATCCCATTTTTGTTGGCTTACCATAATAATTAACAAAGAAGTTTAAAGAATTTCAAATGAACACTTTCCTCTTTGGTTATCCGTCACCTGTCGCAATTTATGAAGAAAACGTGTTTTGATTAGTAATTGTCACTTATCAAAGAAAATAAGATTGTATTGTAAATGTAGTGTAACCACACTTTGGGACTTTAATTATTTGTTTTGTACGAAAATTTGCATTAATTAAATACAGTTAATTTTAACAAAGGGGTTAATGTATTATACTGTGTGGCATTAACTAAGCCACAATCAAGTGTTTTGTATTACCAATTTGAAGTCACCCTGTATTTGTCACTCGTGTTTCATAGAAAAACGAAGCTAGATACTTGTTGTTCGTAAAAAAGGAAACTAAGGGACTGTTCAACAATCGACAAGTTAATTCATCTGTAAAATAAAGATAATAATAATAATAATATCAGGGGACAATGTCACACAAATTGACCTAGTCACAAACTAAGCTCTACGCTTGTACTATGGGTACTAGACAACGATAAACTTACTTATATATAGAAATACGTACTTAAATACATATTAAACATCCAAGACTCAGGAAAAAATGTTCGCGCTCATCACACAAATATCTGTTCCGGGATTTGAATCCAGGACCGCTGGCTTCGGAGGCAGGGTCACTCTAGGCCAACGTGTCGTCAATAAGCCCTGTCTTTGTTTAATTTCAAGTGTAAGAAAGGGAAAAGGCATTTATTTGACAGAATTGCTTTACTTACCATTATGAAACAGATGGTTACGATCATAAGAGCCACATTATATCATCTGGTAAGTGAATATTAGTAGTAAGTACTCTGATCCCCGTAATTAAAGAAACGTGTCAATATTACAAAGATAAACAACAATATTGTGTATTTCAAGCAAGCTGGGGCTACATCTACCCAATAAATGTAAGCAACTGTAACGGAACATTCAATATCAAACCTGCCACACTCAGGTTTCTACGGCGTCTACGTTTCGCTAGCCTGTCTGGAAGTGATTAAGTTAAATCTATTTAACACAGAATCACCTGTTGCCGTCTTACATTTAACTCAGCCGCTATTATTATCGAGTAAATAAAGCTATCATAACGTTCACAAATTCACAA
Source organism: Acleris holmiana (assembly GCA_949316455.1). Classification (NCBI taxonomy): domain Eukaryota; kingdom Metazoa; phylum Arthropoda; class Insecta; order Lepidoptera; family Tortricidae; genus Acleris; species Acleris holmiana. The sequence continues at coordinate 20,028,215 of OX438771.1, forward strand.
TACGATAACATGTGAAAATCAATATTGTACATACATACATACCATTCCCAGACGTCTTCATTCCCAGAGTTGGTAGGCAGAGCAACAGAAATACCAACCACTTTAAAAAGACTTGTTTATAATTCTGTAATCGTATATTGCATAATCAGCCCAAGAAGTTTGCTAGTGTATTAGTGACAGGTTGCAAGCCCATCGCCTAATAGTACTACAAGCCCTTATTCCCTTAGTCGCCTCTTACGACATCCACGGGAAGACATGGAGTGGCACTATTCTAACCCAGGAACAAACAGTAATATTGTTACAGGGTAAAACCATTTCGACTACGATATGGTAGTGGTACCATCTAACTTAACCGCCATTACTGTCAAGTAAATACGAGCTAAAAAGCAATATGCTTAGAACCCCAGTTAAAAAAGTTTAAATTACTTTGGAAATATTACTTATTATTATTATTATTATAAATACACGTTGTTTCAATATAGATATGTTAATATTATTATGTTTATAGTTGTCTTTGGCTAAATAATAATGTGCTCAGGAATCTCAGTCTTGTCAGCTCCCCACATGTTTCCCTTGACTATACAATATTAGAGTGACAATATCAAGTTGCCGAAACTAGTTATAAGCCAGGTAGTTTACAATCCTGGTTCATACCGCGCGCCGTGTGGCCGCGAGCATTCCAAAGTGTTCCCAGTATTGTCACGTCCGATACAAGTTGGCAACTCCAGGCTTCAACCATTGTTTCACCTCCATACTTCCCAAATTTCAGAGGCTAGCATAACTTGAATTCTCAGCTCGTCTCTTTCGTTATTGACGAGTTAGAGAGGGATGACGAAAGTCTGGGTAGTTGGGCTTGCAAGTTACTGTCTCAATATCTGCTTACGAACGAGTGCTTTGCCGATATTTGGTTTGAGGAAGTGACATGGAGGTTCAAAATATCAATGTGAAATTACAAGCGATCCCTACCTTGTTACGTTTCATAGAAACTTCCGATAAGTATTACATAAGTAAGGGTACCTTATATCTGTGTATGAATATGGTTTATTACATTATTGCGAGTAGAAGGCCAAAATTAAAGTCACAACCTGCTTAAATGGGAGCCACTATCGTGGACTCCCATTTTCTTCTTATGGACCCCCATTTTTATTCCGCTCTCTTGGACCCCGTGCATGTCGTCGTCGACCCCTGGAGGTTGATATTACTTGGTATAGACCACTTTGGGAATCCTTGCCTTATAGGATAACTTGTTGTCCATCCGTCCGTCCTTCCGTTCGTTCGTCCGTCTGTCAAGAAGCTTTATCTCGGGAACGCGTGACTTACGATTATTTATTTATTTATTTAATTTATTTGTTTTTGTGATTATTACAAGATTCGACACGTTTTCCTGCTAAACTACGCATGATATTTTTATTTTATATTAAGTGTTTAATATTTATTTGTTTATGACAATTATTTAATTTGAGTTTCATGCGGCGTTCCTTCGCAGCAGTGGTCTCCTCTTGGGAAGAGCTGGTAGAATTTACACATGTAGAAGTGCCCGTGCGGCCTACTCACTAAATCTTTATCTTTAAAAAAAGAAAAATGGTATAGAATAAGGAAAGAATACTACTTATACTACGCTGCTTGTTAAGTTTAAGTTAAGGTTTAAGTTTAAGAAAGAAAGCATGTACGTGTGTGTGTGTGTGTGTATGTGAACCGATTTAGACATCAAGTAGATAGTTCTTAGCTCGATTTCATGAAAAGTTTAGGCTGTTTAAGATACATTACCTCTCTAAGAATACGTCGCCATTGTACAGGGGGATTCAATTTATTTAATAGTTATACAATTAATGAAACAAGATCACTTTATGATACAAGTTTAATGTCGTGCAAAGATTTCTTTCAATTTGTGTATACTTTAGTTACGACAGCTGCTCTGCTCCTTCAAAACCATTGATTTAAGTAGTTTTTTTTTAAATAAAATGAATCCAATCCGTTTCTATTACAGTACCATTTTTTTTTACAGATAGGTAATGTGTTTTAAATAATGTCGACACTCGACATGTATAAACACAATATTGCAGTAAGTTAACTTGATTTTATAATAGAAATGTATTATACTTTAAGTACCTATTATAATTAATATTTTTTTGTAATAGATAATTTTATTGTACATACTTATGGCAAACTATGGATAGTAAAGTCTGAAACTAGGAGTCACAGAAAGTGCATATTCTAATTTAAAAAGTCATTCAGGTTAAGTTTTAATTGACAAACATTTGCTTGGCTTTCTATAAACCGCAGAAAACCTGAAAATACTGAAATGTAACGCTGAAAGATCGTAAGCCGAATGGCCTCTGTAATGGAAAATGCGGATTAGAGCATAAAAGACCTACAGAACAGTAATGGAAGTACTATATCGGTACAGTATCGGTGATAAGTGTTTGTGTACAGTCGAGTTCTAAAATATGTGTACACTTTAGTACCAGTGTGGTTGCCGGGTTAGAATAGTGCCACTCCATGTCTTCCCGTGGATGTCGTAAGCGGCGACTAAGGGAATAAAGGCTTGTAGTACTGTTAGGCGATGGGCTTACTTACTGTCACCAATGCAATAAATAATACATCTTAGCCAATTTGTGCAAAATGTGGTTACAGAATTATCAACAAGTGTTTGTAGAGTTGATGGTGTTTCTTTATTTTTGCCTACCCCACTCTGGGAATGAAGGCGTGATGCTATGTATGTACTTTAGTACTTTGTCACTTTAATCGCTGTGTCAATTTCATATGACAGTTTAAACATGACATTTTTATTTTTTATGTTAAGGTGAAGGCACACAAGCACTCAGGCCACCTGATGGTTAGTGGAATCTGAGACCCATAGATATTTGAATTCTCAAGACTATAATCCTAAGACCTCAAATGTGTTGCCAACCCTGAAGACTAAGATGGAATGCCTCTATACTAATAATTTCACCGGTTGTCTTATCCCCACACCGGAACACAACAACGCGAACACTGTTGCTTTGCGGGTGGATAATGGATGATGGTGGTAGCGATCCGGACAGACCCTGCACAGGGTCTTACCAACATTAAATAGACAAGGTACTAAAGTGTATTCATATTTAAGTATGCTGAGCACCTATTCTACGAGGTAAAACTATATAGCATTTGATATGATAAAATGTTATGGTGTTGTTTGTAACTCGGTCGCCACAACTGTCAAATATATAAGAGCGTTCGTAACGTAGATATGAAAAAGGTAATATGATTTTACTTTGTAAAATATAGGCCCAGCAGCCTATTTCATCAATCTAATCTAATATATAAAATTCTCATGTCACGGTGTACGTTATTGAACTCCTCCGAAACGGCTGGACCGATTTTAATAAAATTTTGTGTGTATATCGGGTAGGTCTGAGAATCGGCCGATATCTATTTTTCATACCCCAAAGTGACATACAAAAAAAATTACAGCGGGCGAAGCCGCTGGCGGGTCGCTGGTACTAATGTATAAAGCTGAAGAGTTTGTTTGTTTGCTTGAACGCACTAATCTCAGGAACTACTGGACCGAATTCGATGAAATTTGGTACGGAGATAACTAAGGTCCCGGGGAAGGACATAGAACTTTTTATCCCGGAAAATTGAAAAGTTCCCGGCGGAATAGCGGTAAACGAGGTATTCTGGACGACACGTTGGCCTAGTTGGGAGTGACCCTGCCTACGAAGCCAGCGGTCCCGGGTTCAAATCCCGGTAAGGGCAGATATTTGTGTGATGAGCACGAGTATTTGTTCCAGAGTCTTGGATGTTTTCTATGTTTTTAAGTATTTATTTCTCTATCTAAGTATGTTTATCGTTGTCTCGTACCCATAGTACAAGCCTAGAGCTTAGTTTGGGACTAGGTCAATTTGTGTGACATTGTCCCGTGATATTTATTTAATTGATGTGACATAAAATAGACGAAACTATCAAATTGTGATTTAATAGTGTCGTCTACATACACATACAGGGAGGAGCGGAAAACTAATTCACGCGTACGAAGTCGCGGGCGTCTGCTAGTATTAAATAATACCTTACATTATAAGCGAATGTCTCGTTCCAACAGTATATATTTAAAAGAGACTTCCACTTATATTACAAGTTACAAGCATTTATATAACGGGCCCCTAGTGCTAGTTTCGTTGTGATCTAAGAATTCTTTATTATATGACGTCGATAGGCGCGACGGTCTAAATGAACAATGTTAATTTCACTATGATTGTTTATTAATATAGCGTTTTTAAAAGTGACTATATTGCTTAGATTATGTTTTTTCCGCGACTCCATATGAATCGTTTATCCCACGTTTTATAATTTCCGGGACAAAAAGTTCCTTACGGCTGTCTCCGTTCTATATAAACTATCTCGGCATCAAATTTAACTTAAGAAAACTTTTGCGTTTATCATTTTAGTAACAAAATGTATAAAATTACTGACATTTCCAAAATGTTTATCTCTTTCAAGATGTGATTACCTCTTAATCTTGGGAGTAGCGAAAAACAAATATAATAAATAAATAAATATCACGAGATGACAAACAAATTGACCTAGTCCATAACTAAGCTCTAGGCTTGTACTATGAGCACTAGACAACAATAAACTTACTTATATCTAAATGTGTACTTAAATACATAGAAAACATCTATGTCTCAGGAACAAACACTCGCGCTCATCACACAAATAGTTTAGTTTAGTTTAGTTTATTTATTCATCAATGTAATATTACAATATAAATTGCATTAAATTTCAAAAAATATGAAGTTACATTGAGATTGTCGACATAAATACTAATAATCAAAGAATACAAAAATAACATGCAAATAATCAAATCAAATCTATTAAATATCTAGTAAATGGTCACTTATCCGATGTCAATCAATAGGTATACATAGAGTCAATACAATAATAATTTTACAATTTGAGTTCCATATATTCATCCACGGAGTACATTGAATTATCCAATAAAAGGTTTCTCAGCTGATGTTTAAATGCTTCGTCGGATTGTACATTTTTAAGTTTGGCGGGTAGACGCTCATAGTACGTGGGACCTATGACACGCGGGTTCTTACCCGCAAGTGCCATGCGACGGGGAACTGTTCTCAATATCTGCCCTTACCGGGATTTGAACCCGGGACCGCTAGCTTCGAAGGCAGGGTCACTACCAACTAGGCCAAACATGTCATTTATCTTAGTATATAGCTACATAGGCCTCTCGGGTACTTCTCTGACCTGTGGCATCGTTTCGTTTGTGCTAAACCTTTCATACGGATTCAGTTAAGACAACGTGCAGGTACTAAAGTTGTCGATATTTATGATGCTGAAATACATTTAGAATCAAGACCTCGATTGACTAAGTTTAGTGAAAGCATCACAAGCTACATGTAACTGGACGTATACAGTTAAACTTCGAACTGGTTCGTTTGTTTACAGCAACTTTATACTAGTCTATTCGTTTCCGGAGGAAGTGAAGTGTTAACGTTTCTTACTTTTCTTTTAAAATAAGTGTTATTAACTTTTTTCTGTAACAGGATTCTGATAGTACGCCGACGCCTTTAAACAAGCGAATACGACAAAGTTATACTTTTGTTATAGAGATAATAAATTTTAAAAAATGGAATATACTTATGTATTTCTAAATTGTGATTATTGTAAATGTGACCTATTGTGGTTTTGGATTATTACTCGACTTCGTAGAAGCATGGTATTTACGGGTTTTCAGGAGTATACTTGGATGTGTGTATGTATTAAGATGTCAAGCGCCTATAGCAAACAAGAGAGAGGAAGGCGGGCACTCCACCAACAAGGAAATAGTTCTTAACTTATCTATACATATTATATAAAACCGGGCAAGAGCATGTCGAACCATGCTCAGTGTAGGGTTCCGAAGCCGTTAAGTAGTACAAACATAAAAATCAACAAAGTAATAACTATTTTTCTATTTAAAGTCAATTGGTGCCGTCTTAGATGATTTTAGCAGATGTAAACACTTTAATCGCCTGTATCTCAAGAACCAATGATGTCTACTTAGGAGTGATAGGTTTCCTTTAAAATTCGTTATATGTTCTTTCATTGAAGATTTTTAGCATTTTTAGTTTTGGCTGTAGGGGGGGACACTTGATTCTAACAAAAAATAGCGCTTTAAAGCTTAATATTTCATAAACGGGTCACTTAATCGAAAAATTGTTTTCACAAACCTTTAATATATTTGAAAGACATATCCAACGACATCCCACATTATGGGGTAGACGAGAAAAAAATAAATACATCCCCACGTTACGCGTAGGGGAGTACACTAAAAAAAATATTATTCAAGATTTTATTGTACTACTTTGTTGGCGTGACTAATATGTATATTTATGCTAAATTACAGCTTTCTGTACTAAGAGTCTCTGAGCTAGAATGCGGACGGACGGATGGAGTTAATACTTTGACTCCGGAACCCTAAAAAGGATGAATTTAGTGAGTGGTCACTTTGATGTATATAAATTATAGTCCTCTGATCTGTTGCTGAACCCCTCAGATCATGTTTCGTGGTGTGTCTAAACTACCGCCCCAGACTATCCAAACATTATATAGCCTTATGTAGATTACCTAGGTCAATTGGTTTACCATCAACACGGCACGTTAATCTCTTATCATTGCAAAATGAAGGTTATCATGACATTGGTATGCAGTCAGTTAACTCTAAGGGAAAGAGACAAAGCCGATGATTCCTATAGCTCTTTAGCTCTAACACGAACATTTCAATTATACAGTGCTCCTTTGTTCTTAATATCTCTCGGCTAGCTGTCGCTGTCTCACTCGCAGTATATTTGTCACTCTTGTTTCATAGAAAAACGGAGCTCGTCGTGATACATTAAAATAGAAGGTCCCTACGTCCATTTTGAATCGCCTTTACGTTTACGCAATCTATCTACGCCCCTAAAGCCGCTAATATAATGTTTAATGATCAAATTATTGTAATTGCCAATGTAACTTTAATATTTATTTAAATGTAACCTCTCCATGGCTGACGTTGGGTGAGCTTAAATCCAGCCAAGCTGTGCTCACGCCTTTTTCATTTCTCATTAGATGCAATAAACGATTTTGAATTTTGCGTTTTTGAATTTAAAGCAGACTCACGTTTCAATACATTATTTTTTGTGTATTGAAGTTAAGGTTTGAAACTTGATGACCAAAGTCAGTCAGTTAGTAACAGATACGGTTAAGGGGGCGCTGTCCCAATCGCTATACACATTTTCTCGATACATTACGATGACATCGCTTAAGTACTCGATAGAAGAAAATGGTGATTATGACATGACTATAACTTAAGTGGTAATTTACTTATACCTAACGATAGCAATAAAAAAATGTTTTTACCGGAATCCAGACTAGCGAAACCATCTAAAATCGAACACTTGAATCTAAATAACCACACTAACCGCCTGTTTCACAATAGTCAAGTAAAGCATATCTGTCAAATAAATTTAGCCCTTTCCCTTTCTTACACTTGAAAATAGACAAAGAGAGAGCTTTCTTTATTTAACAGATGAATTTACTTGTCGATTGTGAAACAGGCCCTTAATAAATAACAGGGAACAATCTCACAAGTTGACCTACTTTCAAGCTAATCTCTAAGCCTGTATGAGAAACTCAGGCCACCTGATGGTAAGTGGAATCTGAGACCCATAGACATTTGAATTCTCAAGGCTATAATCCTAAGACCTCAAATGCGTTGCCAACCCTGAGGACTAAGATGGAATGCCTCTATGCTAGTAATTTCACCGGTTGTCATAAATTGGCATTGGCTACATTCCGGACTAGCTGTAACTATGTAAAGGGAGCTGAAATTAGCACTCTAACTAGCTAAACCTCAGGGTCTTTGGTGTGGCTGATTGAGTAGACGCTACCGTTCCGTACTAAATGGGATTGGTAAGTGGTCATAATTTATGATTAAGGTCACATATTATTATCCTAAGTCAGAAGCTTAAGCTAAGTTGGGACCATTTCGTGACTACATCATTCTTCTCGTGGAATACGTACGAGAAGAATGATGTAGTCAGTCTGTTCTTTGTTGTTGTTGTTTGTCACGCAATGTTGTATTTCTTTCCTTCTCTTCTTCCTTTCAAATTTATCTATACTTTTCAGAGTGCTCAAAAATATCTAAACTTTCACTCTAACGCCTTGACAAAACGTGTTGAGATAATTGTGAGCACCGCTATTATTATAATGAGACTGTTTGGACCACTATATACCAGAAATGTGTGCTTGTGTGCTAGCCTTGAAACACAAACGGACAGACAGACGGAAAGTAAAGTCATCTTATAAGGGTACCGTTTTTCAGTACTTGGTACAAAACCTTAAAATCAACCAACTTAAAATCAATATAACATCATGAAGTTTTAAATTAAATATAGGTATATAATTGTAGGTTTATCATTATCCAGCGGAAACGGATGACCTTGAAAGGTCGCGTGCAGGCTATCGCGTGTTATTTACAGGTGCGGGGAAAACTGCATTGTAAGTGTAAGCAATTGAAAAAAGAATATAACTTACATTGTCGCCAACAAGCTCAATCAATTCCAAAAAAAAAAACATCCCATTACCGAAAGCTGGTGAAGGCATTGAGAATTTCTTTCCAAACAAACATTATCAGTTTTCTTAACTACGGAGAACTTCTCATAGGCAAGTTTTACAATTTGAGAAGACTCCTAGTTACAAGTCTAGATGGAAGCCTGGATGTAATATTTTTGATCTACCATTTGCTCAAAACTGATTTGTTTTTAGGATACCCCGTAACCGCTAACGTGGTTTAGGTTAGATAAGACTTTTTTCCTTCCACTCCTTGTTTTAATAAGGTGTATTTCGCCTATTTCGAGCTTTAGACAATCATACATGCATACATACATTACGACACGCCTTCATTCCCAGAGTGGGATAGGCAGAACTACAGAATTACCAACAACTCTAAAAAAACTTATTGATAATTCTGCATTTCCACAAGTAGGCTAAGATGTTAATTAGTGTATCATTGACAGGTTGCAAGCCCATCGCCTAACAGTACTACAAGCCCTTAGTCGCCTCTTACGACATCCACGGGAAGACATGGAGTGGCACTATTCTAACCCGGCAACCACACGGATAAATAAGTCCATGGATATCAAACGCGAGGACAATCGTTCAGTTAAAGAGTATTCACTCTGGTGGACTAAACAGAAGCACATGGAGTTCTCCACGCGCTTCTAAGAAGTCCTAGATAAGACTTGTGACTACGGCAAAATGTTAACTACTGCGGTTGGCAATTACTTATTGGTAAATGCAATAAGGACATAGAACCATTTTTGTCTTAAGTTGTTAATAAGGTTTTGTTGAATCTGGGTGATGCTATTTTCAATGTTTTATTCTGTTTTTTCCTAACCACTATACTTTTTTATCTTCAACATTAAACCAAATGGGAATGGTTAGGCATGTCTGTCTCATGACAGAGGAATTGTGGCCTCAAATGTGTACCAAATGGGTCCTGCACGATTGACACGGCGCCGCGGCAGACCAAGGTGACGTTGGCGGGATAAACTTGATGCCTACCATCAAGACGGTGGGAGACTTCCCAAGGTAGGGCTACGTAGAAGGAAGGGAGGGAGACCTGTACCCTGAGGTGGTACCTTATAGGATGATAAATAATAATAATTAAACCTATGTATGTGTTTTTAAGAGAAGGAATTCAACTCTTAAGAGGCGACTAAGGAAATAAAGGCTTGTAGTACTGCTAGGCGACGGGCTTACAACCTGTTACTAATACACTGGTAACATCATAGCCTACTTGTGCAAAATGTGGTTACAGATTAATTAAAAGTCTTTTTAGAGTTGTTGGTATTTTTGTTGCTCTGCCCACTCTGGGAATGAAGGCGTGATGTTATGTATGCATTTATGTAGAATCAACTTATAGAAACTTCAAATGAAAGTAGTTTGTTAAAAAGACAATACTATTTTTGTAATACAGACTGGAGTTTTTTGTTTCATTCTAGATACTATACGAGAATACAACCAACCCCACAACAAACCAGTTTACAGTGTATTTACTTTGTTATCAAAAACACCTACGTGGCGATCGGCGTTAAAAAGCCACCCTGTGCTACTATACAGGGGGCGGCGGACGTGATAATGTCGGCCAACTCGCGCGCAGCCAATTAGCAGGCCGCTTTAACGAGCACGTACCGACGCGAAAACAATTCTCTCCGCGCGTTTGTAAGGTTGGCGGGGTATTGCGCGAGTATGTTTTGCGGATCGTGCTGCAAAGCAGCTGCTGGTAAGCAGTTGGTTACCTGAGGATTTAGGGCTTTGAAATAACTGTGGCTATATTACAAAATATGGAGTTGTCATAACCTATTATTCCATAGCATTAATTTGGGACAGCCCGTATAAAAAACCAAGTGGATAAAAAAACAAAACTAAACGTAACCCCGATTATCGTTTTAGGTCGTAAGGTTAAAGTACCTGTTAGTTAAAGTTTGGTATTGTTATCATCAGGGGTCGGAATAGGCAGTGCCTATTTGCCTAAAATTCGCGGGAGGACGTAACTAAGAGTGGTTACAACCAATAATAATGATTTATTTTTATTGAATGCGGGATTTCCGGCTTTTTTTTAATAATAGATAAATGTGGAAATTGATATTAAAACTCAATAACTCTACTTAGTTACGTCCTCCCGCAAAATTTAGGCAAATACGCACTGCGTATTCCGACCCCTGGTTATCATAATGTAAAGTAAATTATCGGTTTTTCCATGTTTACATTGTAAAATATGCCCTATTTTTTTTTTGCATGCGCTACCTATAGTCGACAGAAAACATCAGTGTAGTCACTAACATTTCTAAACAAATATAATTTAAACTCCAAACTGAACAACTTTCCCCTACTTAAGTTTAGTATTTCGGTTGTAAGTTATTTTTGAATAGAGGCTAAAATTAAAGTGAATTATTCACCCGCAGCGAGCAAAAACCAGGCTCGGTTTACCAGCCCTTATTAGATAGTTCAAGTGAGATATTTAAATATATCTTTAGACTAGGACATAAATTAAATTTACGCGAAATAAGTCTCTAGTAAAATGTAACAAGCTGGGCCTCTATTCAGGTGCGTTAAAACGATATCGTGTTTGACACGTTTAAGAATCGTTTATGTCACAGTCGCCATTATTGTAAATGACATAAGAGTTATCAAAACGTTGACAATACGGAAACAGGTCAAAGACGATATCGTTATTACCTTGTAGAATTCCAGGGCTGGTCATGTTGTATTTAAAAATTGTTAGGACATCGTCTTTTACTTTTGTTCACTGGCGACTTCGTAAGCGTGGAATTAGTTTCCCGTTAATGCCCCTAACATCTGGGGATGAATTATCCAAGGAATATTCCCTGCAAATTTTAAGTCTCGATCCAACGGTCTTGATTCCCCATACAAACTTTGGACGCCCGTTTCACCCCCTTAGGAGGTTAATTTCCAAAAACCCTTTCTTAGTGCATTTGTAGAACTCATAAGGAACCTACGTGCCAAATTTGGAATCTCTAGACCCAGCGGTCTGGGCTGTGCGTTGATATGTCAGTCAGTCAGTTATATATTTAGATGTATAGATTGTGATAGCTCTTATTATCTCCTCCTCGGCCTCTATTCTACTGCGTTATGACGATATCGCGTTGGACGTGTTTTAGAATCGTTTATGTCACAGTCGCCATTATTGTAAATGACGTAAAAGTTATCAAAACGTTGACTATACGGAAACACGTCAAAGACGATATTGTTATTACCGTGTAGAATCTCGGCCGAGTACGTTTGAAATATGGATAAACGCAATGGGATTGAGGCTATTTTTCATGTGGGAGTTAAAAAGTGTAGTAAGCGCATTGCTACGCTTATCGTAGAGGGTGCTACGAGCTCTACAGTCCGTGTCGCTGAGTTGTGTAATGCAACACACTGTATTTTGCTTTTGTAATATCTAAATAAATATCAGAGGCTCTTTTATACGCAGTAATACTACATGACATGTAATCGTTTTGTTTTTAACTCTGCCGCCATTACTATCAAAACAATTAGAGCTGATTAGAACTTTGACGATTCATTTCAAAAGTGATATGGTTTAACCGAGTGAAATAGAGCCCCAGACTAACTGCGTTGACAAATACCGTGTAACCCAGCATAAAAAGTTAGAGCCGCAATCACCATCCTGACTAAGACAGGTGACATTTCATTGTACATTGCGCAGTTTATATGAACCCCAGTGATGTATCAGCATGTTAACTTTGCAATGTATACCGAATTCACTTGTCTCCTGTCATTGTCAAGATGGTGAAATAGGGGGCTGAGCGTTATTTTGACACACCTCTTTTAAAATTTATACCTAACCAAATTTCCTATTCAGGTCACTCGAAATGTAACTTTATAAAATGTCAAGCAAATAGAGACGTAGTCTGGCTCCAGTAGTGTTATTCTAGGGTGTTATTCTGACACAGAAAACGTTAGAACCACACTGAAATCTACTTAAAGTATTTTTTTTAATACACTTACCAGCAAAGACAGCGACACATAAATCTTAATAAAATCTCTTCTATTTCATTTTTTTATTTAATTATAAGCACATACACATCATATATACGACACACTCAAAAAATAATAACTATATAGGTATTCTTTTTTTAAAGTGTTTTTATGATACTTTAAAAAATTAACAATATTTTTTAATTTTCTGTTAAATAATTTGGTGTGTATTATGTTAACTATAAACCATAATTTGACGTGTCCGTTTTTTTTACTTGGTTTTATTTTCAGAAAAAATACCAAAGCTTATCATTATTAACGAAATAGTTCTTGTACTCCTTTTGAAGCGTATTTTGATATTAACGTCTCGCTATTACCAAATAGTAACATTCTGTAAATAAAAATCTTTTTGTCGCCGACTTTATATTGTTTTGCAACGCCATTATTATTTGGTTATGAAGACCAAACTAATCGATCCCAACTCAGTGGGTCTACATTAAGTATATCACTTTTTATGATAAGGAGAAGGCACACGAGCACTCAGGCTACCTAATGGTAAGTGGAATATGACCCATAAACATTTGAATTCTCAAGAATATCCTAAAACCCCAAATGCGTTGCCAACCCGGAGGACTAGGATGGAATGGAATGGATGGGGGTGGATGGAACACTGCAGAGATTCTCTCTCCACCTTCCAACTCCATCATCAGATCATCTCTTAAATACGGGGTCTATTTCATTAGGCCAAAATATTTTTGGTCAAATGTTTCATTTCCCAAATGTTTAATTTGCCAACCCGCTTTGTTTTCAGTAACCGTGAATATTTCAGGATTATGTAAAAGCTAACTTAACCTGCTCGTAACCTATAGAGTTCTACTAAAATAAATTCTTAAAAAAATATATAAATTCAAATTCAAATACTTTTTTGCAAAACATAGGTTGTGTAAGATATTACATTTTCCACTCTGTGTGTCACTACGTCTCGCCCTAAGGCATACAAATACCACAAGTTTAACATGCATCTTGCTTTTATGATCATGTTTCATCGTCATAACACTGGTTTGGCAAATGAAATATTCGGGAAATGATACATTTGACCAAAAATATTTTGGCCAAACGGCAGGCTCCCCTTAGATACCATTATATTGCGTTGTCATCGGGTTTACAAATGTGGTCCGAACCTCAGCCCATTTCATTAACGGGAACTAGTTTTCTTGACTTGCCAGATTTGAAACGGACAACTTACAAACATACATATAGTGGAAGCTAAATAAAAGCTTGTAAAAATACAAACGAATTGACTACCTCCTCCTGTTTTAAAGTTCAAAATGAGATAGAGGCGTCAAGAAGGTTATATCAACGACGAGTTCGTCGATGGTTATATCAACCAATAAGCAATGCTGATGATAACATCAACCACAGCGAGTTCATTTGTAGTTCATCCGTGGTTAATGATGCTAACGTCTTCGACGAAAAGGCAGAGAACCCTCTTATGTCGTTTACAATAATGGCGACTGTTACATAAACGATTTTAAAACACGACAAACGCGATATCGTTATAAGTGTTATAAGTTATAACGCAGTATGCCCTGTGCAAGTTAAGTAAAAGCTTGTAGAAGTATGGTTACAAATTTCAAACACAGAAAATTACGCGGAATATAAAAAACACTGTAAAAATACAAGGTTTCCTCGGCACCGGCATGCGCAGCAGTGCCCTACATACCTACATAAGCTAAGGACCGTATCTAAATTCAATAGCTAAATCTAATTCGATTCTCGCCCAATAGTAACGAGATAGCATACTCGTACAGATGGTTCGTAGAAAATGCCGCTATTTTTTAGCCTGAGTAAAATATAAGTTTTTTCGCCTTTTAAATGGCGTAACTTTAACAATGTTTTTTTATAGAAAGTACAGTCAACTACAAAGACATGTATCCACATTTTCACCTTATTGCATTGCATTTTATTTTATTTTTTCCCTAAACTTTATTTGTTGCTATTATTCATATTTGTTAGTTTGGTTGCGAACATAAAAATTATTCTAGTTCTTATTTTTAACAATGTAAATGTGTGTTGACGACGCGTTGGCCTGGTTGGTAGTGACCCTGCCTATGCAGCTAGCGGTCCCGGGTTCAAATTCCGCTAAGGGCAGATATTTGGTGTTTTATATTTATTTAAGTTTATATTTCGCTATTGTATAAGAAATTTTATCGTTGCCTAGTATAGTTTAAACTTTTTGAACTGAGCTCATCCACTTACCTGGGGGGTCAACATGACCTAACTATGCAGTTCGGTTTACGCTCAGAGAAAAGGCCAGAGCTATGACAGTTATATAGCTCTATCCTTTTCTCTGAGCATAACCAGAACTGCACTGATAACCCCCCTGTAAACACAATGCATTGTATTTAAACAATCCTTTTATCTGTTTATGTTCCCGAAACCGCCAAACAGTTACTTAACGAAAAAGTTAGTAGTACATTGCATGAATGTGGAATTTTCAACCTTATTCCGTGTTAAAAGGTTTAAAATGGCCTAAAAGGAAAATAGCTTATTTAACATTTCTGTATTTCATAACCACCTCAGCTTTTCGAGTGTCGGGTGGTTATAAAATGCAAAAAGTTATGCTTGCCATTCTTCTATTAGTGTATTTGTAGTCTATTATCTAAAGAAATAGGTCGATAATCTATGTTGAACTTCGAAGGCAGTTATAATCTGCTTAAACTACGAGCTCGTTATCCTTATTTGTGGTTAACTACATAATGGCTGTGTAGTCTTAAGTGGATGAGCTCAGTTAAAAAAGTTTCATCTACCCCCATAGCACAAGCCTAGAGCTTAGTTTGGGACTAGGTCAATTTGTGTGACATTGTCCCGTGATATTTATTTATTTAAATGTCTATCATTCTTAGATCCATCAGGTGGCCTGTGAGCTCGTTTGTTCTGGTTCTGGCTATTTTTTAATGTTTTATTACCCCGTGTGGTTGCCGGGTTAGAATAGTGCTACTCCATGTCTTCCCGTGGATGTCGTAAGAGGCGACTAGGGGAGTGGGCGATGGGCTTGCAACCTGTCACTAATACACTGGTATAAACATCTTAGCCTGCTTGTGCAGCATGTGGTTACAGACTCAACAAGTCATTTTACAGTTGTTGGTATTTCTGTAGTTCTGCCTACCCCACTCTGGGAATAAAGGCGTGATGTTGTATGTATGTTAAATGTCTATCATTATTAGATGCATCAGGTGACCTGTGAGCTGGTTAGTTCTTGTTCTTACTGTTTTTTTAATGTTTAATTATCAGTTACCCAGCGTTGAACTTGCGAGTACGTTTTTTCAAAGTCGACCTCGACTTCATTAGCTGGTTAAGAATAGCCCCGTATCACCCAGCTGGCGGCTAGTTAGCGGAGTCACAACGAGAAGGTTTGTTAACTGTAACTTAACTTGTTAATATATTGCGGTCTGTTTGTCACGACAACTTGTTACGTACTGATACAAAGCAATTCCCGTTTAGATGCGCGTAAAGTTTTGACAACGAGGGCCATCGGGGGCTTATTCAATTAGATGCTAACTAGGTTTAGCTAATTGTATCGTCTATTGTGCGCAAGGACGGTTTATTTGAATATGTAGTTGCATCGTGCTTACTTGTCAAACATAACATCACGCTTTCATTCCCAGAGTGGGGTTAAGCAGAGCTGCAGAAATACCAACAACTCCAAAAAGACTCGTTTATAATTTGTAACCACATTTTGTAAATCACACCAAGAAGTCCATTAACTACCCGCCAAGTAACAATGTTCGCGTTGTTGTGTTCTGGTGTGGGGATAAGACAACCGGTGAAATGACTAGCATAGCGGCATTACATCTTAGTCCTCAGGGTTGGCAACTCATTTGAGGTCTTGGGATTATAGTCTTGAGAATTCAAATGTGTATGAGTCTCAGATTCCACTTACCATCAGGTGGCCTGAGTGCTCGTGTGCCTTCTCCCTAACACTAAAAAAAAAAGAGTTAATTATGTTGTAAACCTACTTGGATAAAGATTATTGTGATTGTGATTCTAATATGAACGATGCACGACTCGTCCGTCCTGTTCCTACAACCCGACATCCTCAGCGTTCATAGTAAACTTAAAACTTTTGCTGGATTCCGGCAAATTATACATGTTCCGGCTAATCGGGTGAGGAGGCCTGAGTCCTCGGGTGCTTTCTCCTTAATATTAAAAAAAAAAGTTTAATAGTGTATGGTGTAGTGTGTGTGTAGTGTATTTGCCGTGTCGTTACCGGGTTAGAATAGTGCCACTCCATGTCTTCCCGTGGATTTTGTAAGGAGCGACTAAGGGAATAAGGGCTTGTAGTACTGTTAGGCGATGGGCTAGCAACCTGTCACTAATTATTCGTCATAAGTGGTGATTAACTGTGTAAATTTATGTTTTTTTGGGTGAAGAAAGGTCAGTAAAGTTACCACAAGTTACTGGATCACATAGTTAACAAAAAAAATGCCGCATAATAGTTATTTTACCGTTAATTAAGAAGTATCAAATCCAGGAAGTGACAAATCGAATATATCTTTACTGTAAAAACACTAGTTGCATGCTATTGTCACTTAAAAAAGTTTTGTAAAACTAGCTACCCGTCGGCGGCTTCGCCCCGCTGCTAATTTTTTACTCTCCCGGTGGATTTTACATTTTTTTTCTTTCACAAGAACCTTCTCCTGACGATAACGAATACAACAAAAAAAGAATTAGGGTGACCAAGGGAAATAGGCATTCAATTTTATATATATAGGGTGTTTTTTTGGTCGACAACTTCCAACACATGAAAGATAGCACAATTAATGCTGAATCCGAATATCTTATTAAAAAATTAAAAAGCTAAGGTCAGAAAAATAGCATTTTAAATTTTTCCTATTATTTTACTTATTGTGGTTACCATGCGCCGTGTTTACCGAGACTAATGACGTGACCGTGCACAATGTTATGATTCGTCTTTCCCTTCATACTTGTTACTGGCTTAGGACCGTCAAAGATTACAAACACGGTTACATTACATTACATTACATCCCCTGCAAGCCCACTTTGGCCTCTTCCTAGAGCATGGCGTGGCGTTTCAAAAGTACCCCACTCGTAATGGTTGCTAACGATAGACCTTACAGTGTAGCGCGTAATGGCCTGCTGATTAGGAAATCGTTCAGTCCAAATCCTAACGGTGTCATCAATGTTTTGACCACTCACAAAGTAAATGTTCACAACATCAATAATTTCACGATTGTCCAGAAGTAAATTTTCTCGCCGAGCTTTTTTTTTTATCAATTAAATGATGTAACCCTTAACAAGCACTCTTAGCTATGATTCAGCCAGTCCGAGACATTTTTTTTCTTGTTTTCATTAAGTGGTTTCGTTAGCATTGGAGTGCAGTTTTAAGGTTAACATTTTATTTACCACTTACACTAAATCGGTACAAACAGAGTGTCCATATAAATCATACGTAAATGTAAAGTGATAGCCTTGAGACGAATTGCTTTTAACGTGTCCCGGGCCCAAGACGCCGGCGGTGGTTCGTAAATCCATACAAATTACATTCTGGGGCGCTGAACGGTTTTAACTGGTCGTCTATTTGAGGGTCAATCAGGAAGATTGCGTTGACCACTCTACCTGAAACTTTGTTAAATTGGATTTTACATGTAAATTTGAACGCTGCCGCTTCCCAGCCTTAAATATAGAATTTCAATTAAATTTGCTCCACGACACGGTTACTCAAGTTTATTTCTGGGAAAGACGAATATTTGTCTAATGAATGCAAGTTCCTACGCTGAGTCTTAGATGTTTTGTAAGTATTTACAGATGTGTTTGTCTTTATCTCTAATCTAATATATAAAATTCTCGTGTCACGGTTTTAGTTACCATACTCCTCCGAAACGGCTTGACCGATTTTAATGAAATTGTATATGCATATTCAGTAGGTCTGAGAATCGGCTACTATCTACTTTTCATACCCCTAAGTTAAAGAAAAAAAAAATTGCAGCGGGCGAAGCCGCTTTTAAGTATTGACCACAGGAGAGACAACTTTTGTTTTTAAGAGTATGTATGACCCTTATATACTCGGATACCAGATGCTATTAAGGGTGAAAATCCATCAACACAATCACAAACGTGTCCAGAAAAAGCCGATCAAACATCACAAACAAACAAATTCACCTTGACCTCAACGTCATTGTAAAACTCCACGTAAATAGAGTTGCCTCATAGATTTTTCATGGTCTCTTCTGGTTAATTGAGCCCGTCTGTTTGTCCAATCGATACGAGTCAGAATAGACCGCCTTCTCCCCATTGTCTAACGATGTAATAATTAAATGTTTCATTTGACTGATGCCCACGACTCTGTCCATCGTAATTCGTTCGTATTTTTGGCAAAAAGTAACCTATCTATATGACACTAAAGAGCACTAGGACCGGGTTCTATTGCCTAACGTACTGTATTAGTAATTTCAGGGAACCGAGTTCGAATCACTGCAATCAGCACTGCATTGTACTGACGACAAATTTGTAATTTGCTATCTAATGTTTTTTTTTCACACGAGCACTCAGGCCACCTGATGGTAAGTGGAATCTGAGACCCATAGACATTTGAATTCTCAAGACCATAATCCTAACACCTCAAATGCGTTGCCAACCCTGAGGACTAAGATGGAATGCCTCTATGCTAGTAATTTCACCGGTTGTCTTATCCCCACACCGGAACACAACAATGCGAACACTGTTGCTTGGCGGGTGGTTAATGGATTAGATGGTGGTAGCGATCCGGACGGACCCTGCACAGGGTCCTACCACCACTATGTTTTTGCTAATGTTGTAATTTCTTGAGAAGCTTTTTGCCTGCAACAGAAGAAAATCAGCACAGTTATTCCAATTTAAGTGGTATCTAAAGTACCTACACAAAACAAAAAATGCACTGCCAGGGGAAACTTAAGTATGAAGTTTTTTTAATATGATCATACATACATACATAACATCACACCTTCATTCCAAGAATGGAGTAGGCAGAGCTACCAGAAATGCCAACCACTCTAAAAAGACTTCTTAATAGTTCTGTAACCACATTTTGCACAAAATATGCGTCAATATATGAATCTGTAGAAGATAAGCTCGAATAATATATAGTGGTGGTAGGACGGTGTGCAGGGTCCGTCCGGATCGCTACCACCATCTTATCCATTAACCACCCGCCAAGCAACATTGTTTGCATTGTTCTGTTCCGGTGTTGGGATAAGACAACCGGTGAATTTACTAGCATAGAGGCATTCCATCTTAGTCCTCAGGGTTGGCAACGCATTTGAGGTCTTAGGATTATAGTCTTGAAAATTCAAATGTCTATGGTTCTCAGATTCCACTTACCATCAGGTGGCCTGAGTGTTCGTGTGCCTTCTCCTTAACATAAAAAAGCCTATTCACGCTCTAACTACCCAGATTTCTCTGTTCTACCGTCAACCCGTTGCTCGTCTAGACGAAATAAGAAACACACATTTACAATATTAGTAAGATTAGTTCCGCACATCCGAATCCACTTTTAGCCGAACTCAGTGCGATCTGGCAACCATAAGTTGGATGGCTGCCTAACGCCCAACAATTGTAGATATTTTTCACAAAAAAAAAATAGTCTTGTAAAGTTTGTGATATGTCTTTAACAAAAATCAGCAATATAACTTAGTAGAAAGCAAGCGCAACAATTTATTAAGAATCACATTCAAAGATACTCGGCAAAAACCTTCCTTATCTTTCCAGATAAACATCTGCCAATTAAAGTAACCGCTCTACTTTTCTTTGTCATATGAATAATAACTAACCTAAACAAAAAAAAAAACATTTTGAGACAAGCTTTTGTTTATCAAGACGATTCTCACGAGCCCCAACGCGATGGGTTTATCATTTTTAATTTAGTTCCTATGGCCACCATTAGTCTTCATCGTCAGACCAGCTCGATGGTGCCATATTGTTGCATTATCATCGGGTTTACATAAGTATTCCAATTTTCAACTCAATCAGATAACGGCTTGTGAATAAAAAATGGATTGCAAATTTTGACGGGCAACTTACATACAAAGGACAGAGGTACAACTTATCTGTCAGATAGTGTTACCTAGAGATTGTGAAACAGGCCCTATATCTGGGTAAATATATTGAGATATTTACAAAGACAAAATGTCAATGTACGCTGGTAAGCTAGCCAAGCATGTGTTTACCAATTAATACAAGCGTTTGGTGTGTGGTAATAGATTTATTTTAACGTCCCTGTATATTCAGTGTCTACACAGCTCAGTGATGCAATGACGAACGGGCATCACAGGGAGCGAACTTTTAGACACAATTTCAGATATAGAAAGAAAGAAAATCGTATATTAAGTGGACAAATAACTTAATAATAGCATAATAACAAAAAGAACATGCAAGCACTTAGGGCGGAATCACATCTATCAGCACCGATTCGCAATTTACCTATAGAAAATAGCTACTTTGTATGAATATGCGTACGCATCTACTCTTCTTTCGCATGCGTACGCATCTTCATAAAAAACAGACATTTCCTATAGACAAAATGCGAATCGGTGCTGACAGATGTGATTCCACCCTTAAAAGGCAACTAGCTCAGCAAGATGCTGCGACTTAATGACAGTGGGGATTTTCAGATGGAACAATGTGTTTATGTGGAGATAATATGCTAGCAAACTAAAATTGCGTCACCCCTCATTACAGATTAATAATATTACAGGACAATCTCACACAAATTGACCTAGTCCCAAACTAAGCTCTAGGCTTGTACTATGGGTACTAGACAACGATAAACTTACTTATATAGAGAAATATGTACTTAAATACATACAAAACATCCAAGACTCAGGAACAAATACTCGTGCTCATCACACAAATATATGCCCTTACCGGGATTTGAACCCAGGACCACCCTAGCTTCGAAGGCAGGGTCACTCCCAACTAGGCTAGCGTGTCGTCAAAGAATATCCGTGTTCGAAAAATAATTTAACCGACAGCTTTCTGAACTGACTTTCAGTCTACATAATATTTTGTCAGCCGTCTAACCTCTAATCGGCCGTTCAATTGTTGGTGAACCGACCTACGTAAACTAAATGACTTTATAGATTCCATAGCGATTATCTTCAGTAGCAATGCAATAATGTTACGAATTTAAACATACTATAATTATCTCCAATCATCTTCACCGGTAGTCACCCACCACACTCACCACATATAAATGCCTCCTTTACAGAACAAGATTCCTTTTGATGTGACCTCCCACCATTAAAACTGTAAGCCTGACGTCAATCAAACAGATTACTACAACTCGTAATGCCCTAGTACTTTGTAATATAATATGGCATTATTACTGGCTTGTAATATCAGTACCACGATGGAATCTCATTATAAAATCAATCCATTAAGTTATTGGAATACGGCTGAAGCCAAAAGGAATGTATATTTTTTAATACATGACAAGGGTTTTTCCATGGGATGGTGAGCGATCACCGCCGTCCTTGACAATAAAATTAACAGGATGATAGGAAAAACGGAAGACAGTACCTATTTCGGGAACGGAAGATCATTTTAATAAAAAGACGTAATCGTTTGATTTCTTACCGCCTGAAATAGTAGGTAAGTAGTAGGGAAAAATATGTATTGTATATTGGCGGTGATATTGTACGAGAAATTCAAGCGACGCCGCCCTAGAAAACATCATAATTTTACCAAAGGTTAACATGACCATCTCTCAAGAGCTAGCTGGAAGAGATCTTGTAACCGCCTTTACCTTTGTACTTCCTTTTTCAATCTTATTTTTTATTATCATCCTTTTATACAATTTAGTGTTAACATACATACACACATGCACTTGGGCTCTTTTCTACGCGGGCTAAACCTAATTGCTTTTGACATGGTATTGTATTAGAATAAAATAAAATAAACTGGGCAAGAGCATGTCGGACCATGCTCAGTGTATGGTTCCGAAGCCATTAAGTACTTACTACAAACATAAAAATCAACAATTAATAACTAATTTTCTATTTAAAGTCAATTGGTGCCATCATAGGTGATTTTGGTAGGTATATACACTTTATTTTTTTTCTAAGTTTTAGTAATCGTAGTTTTGGCTGTAGGGGGGTACACTTGAGTCTAACAAAAATTAGCGCTTTAAAGCTTAATATTTCATAAACGGATTACTTAATCGAAAAACTGTTTTTCAAACCCATTATTTTAGAAAGACCTATCCAAGGACACCCCACACTATAGGGTAGACGAGAAAAAAAAATACATCCCCACGTTACATGTAGGGGAGTTACACTAAAAAAATATATTTTTTTACATTTTATTGTACCAGTTTGTTGGCGTGACTAATATGCATATTCATGCCAAATTACAGCTTTCTAGTAATAAGAGTCTCTGCGCTAGGCTGCGGACGCACGGACGGACAGACGGACATGGCGAAACAATAGGTAAGGGTTCCTAGTTTGACTACGGAACCCTAAAAATAGACCTGACAATCCATAGTTTATAATTATAATATAATACATATAATACATCTTTACGTAAATTAAAAAATTTGATACTATTTTGAAAAAACCTCGTTTAACTTTAAAATCGTTCATCTCAAAATATGAGATACAAAGTTTTTTTAAAGTAGACACGATTTTCTTTGCTTCATCTAGTTTTGTACCTTGTCTATTTAACGTCATGTTTAAACTGCCATATAAAATTGTCACAGCGATTAAAGTGACAAGGTACTAAAGTGTATACATATTTATTACCTTGACTGTACAACCATAATATTATAATTATGAAACAGAAATCAATTACGCTAACCCCATTTAAAAAAAAGGTTAACTTGCTACCGTAGTCCAATGGACCTGATGTAATATAACCTTGAACATAACAAGTGCGCTCTGCAGAATGTTACACCTAAAGAATGCGAGGGTTCGTAAAGCCAAACTTCATCTAAAATAATGACTATTAACACTGTCTTATTCCGACACAGAAGACTTACTAACATAACACCTACACACACACACACACATATACTCACATTAACGATACGCACATGCACCACCAGCCGACACCCACATACAAATTTAATATTACTATTGGAACTTCGCATGCTATACGTTTATTTATTTCAAACCAAGGATTGTAAAACCGGTTCTATTCAATACCTATATTTTGGAAAATTATTACCGCTAAATACCTATATTCGAATTAGAGGTATTATTGTCATTCCGCTTTTTTTTTTATCGCTATGTATTCACTATTTACAGTATTCAATACCTGCATTCGATACCGCTATACCTGCATCTGATAAGTAAGATGTCAATTAGACCGTAATTACCTAACTGACTAGACTTGTCTAAGGCGTGTCTAAGGTTTTTGTGATAACACCGAAAAAAAATACAGAAATAAACGAGCATTCCTGACGGAATTGCTAGTAATGATTTTCAGGGGTAAAGTATCAAAAAGAGGTATTGTTGTCAATTTGCTAAACCAATATATACCTACTTGGAAACCGGTATTTTTTGTACCGCTAATCAGAGCTTCAGCAATATAAACTGGAAAATGCAATTATAACCGGTTATACTTACCTCATTTTAAACCGGTAGTCAGAATACCGGTGACGATCGCTACTTCAAACAGTCATACAGACCTTCTGTTTTCTTTATGTATCTCGGCAAACTTCGTTTTTCTATGAAACACGAGTGACAAATATACTTTCAGATGCAAGTGCGAGTGAGACAGCGACAGCTTGCTGAAAGACAATAAGAACATAAAGAATCACCATAATTGCTTATGTATAATTAGTAATCGTACAAACCGTGAACCGTCACGAGGGGCTCCAAGATAGGTTCCCTCTTGGCCCGTTGTAACTTTCTTTAGACAAATATTTTTTATTGACGCAGTGTTAAACTGCTCGCATGATTACGTTACTTCCCGTGCCGCTGCCAAAAAAATAACTGATAAATGCTTAACATTTTGTTGTAACTTTATCTTTTTTCGGCGCAGCAGACATGAAAAGTTGGATGTCTGACTTAGAACTAAAAGCGTTTCCTCCCGGACCGCCCATGGCTTGTTTGGCAGGATGAATATCCCTTGTTCAATGAACTTCATTGACCAACGTTCTCAAATAAATGGGGAATTTAAATCTACCCCCGCCACTCAAAAAGTGTAATACTATAAAAAGTTTTAAAATCAATTTGAAAAAACATCTGCTGCATCAACAGAAATGTTTACCTCCAAATTGCCGAGTGACTGCAACTTATATCTGAGGGTTTCTTCTCCTTTATATACTAATCCAATGTTTTGTATTAAATCACATTATGTATGTATTTCTCCCTTTATAAACCTTTGCTCTCGAATCACACACAATTCTTTGTATTTTATATATTATTTATTTATTTACTAAATTATATATTATGTATATATCATACATCAATTCATTACTAATGTAGGCAAATACACAGGTAAGCTCTAAATCAGTAGCAGTAAGTTACAATTGATATTGTTTAGATACTCGTAGGTATAGTAAGTTTATGTAGCATGTACTAGTAATAGGTGTAGGTAATATTGTATTCTCACGCCTATTCCGTGCCGACAAGCTTTTTGTTTATTTAATAGCCACCTAGTAAGGGTCTGGCTGAAAACCAGCGCTGCAGCGTTGACACGCTGGAGCAAAATGCTGAGTCCAGCCCCTTTTCAGGCATCACAGTACACACTTATTCTGTTGTATGTAATAATCTATGCCCTCTGTTGATTCTATTATTTAGTTACCCATTGAGTTGCTTTTGTACTTCTGTCACCATGCTCTGTGATGTTGAATAAAGATTTTGTCATTTGTCATTTGTCATTTGAATTGCCGACAACTAAGACTCGTTTATTTTAAACGCACAATATTTTTTGTTTTTTTTATCAAAATAAAAAAGGGAAATAGGCTAATTAGGAAAATTTCTTCTTACTTTATTCAACCTATCCGTCCAATCTATCTGTAATTAGAAATAAGGCAGGTTTTATACGAGTAATTCACCTGAGCCGAGATTCTAAAACGATTCTCAAACACGTTATAACGCAGTAGAATATTTTATTGGTAATACAGCCAACTGCTAAAAAGGATATTTTTATTCAAGAAAAAGTCCATCCCCGCTTTTATTTTACAAATGCAAGAGAACGTAGAAAGGGAAAGTCCTAGGCAGACTTAATTAAATGTAAGGCGCGGGCGGGAAATCGCTCCGTCCACCAATTAATTCGCTCAGTTTTGCTGCCACCTTTCTGATCTTTTTACTTTATCTGTAACCTATTTAAAATATCGATAATCGATGAAGATTCGTTCTTTTATTGATTAAAGAAGGAAGAAAGAAAGAAATACATTATATTCGCAACAGTAAAACAGGGCCGAGATTCTACACGTTAAAAACGATATCGTCTGTGGCCTGTTTTGATAACTCTTATGTCATTTACAATAATGGCGACTGTGACATAAACGATTCTTAAACGTGTCAAACACGATATCGTTTTAACGCACCTGAATAGAGGCCCAGAACATCTTAGACTAAAGCAAAAGGGGAAAACATGTTGTCATCGTACAAAACACTAATGTGTGACGCAACACCTACATTTGCAAACACAACACACACACACAGCTGTAAAAGAATGGCATATACTCGTACATGCACTATGGAGTAATAGAGATAAATTGATGGCTAACATCGTTGGGTAAATGAGACGGAAATTTATATCGCAATAACGACGCAAAAGATGACAGCACGCGTATATGCGATCGTGTTACTAGCGTAAACTTTATATTACGCTATCTCGCTCAAACACGTGTTGACTGATCGGTGGCGGCCGGACAACTGGCTCGGGTTAGGCGCTCAGCGCCTATATTGCGACGCTCAAGGTCGCGCGCCTGGTCACATCTACATCTTTTTGTTTTAATCTAAGATAACAATTTAAAACTAGTAGTGCTAATTGTTGCTTTAACGGTCCCAACTCAGCATGTGCTAGCTGTGAAGTTAACGCTGGTTTACCGTTGGGACCGCTCGGTGAAAACACGGAAGGTGACACAGATACCTACGGTATAACTACACTTACAACAAATAATGAAATAAAAATAAAAGTAGTAATAACACATACAAACATGTCGGAAGAGACAGCGCCGCGGTGGAAATCAGATAAACTAACACGTATATACTGCGTCTTTATGCCGTGTGGTTGCCGCCGGTTTAGAATAGTGCCACACCATGTATTCCCGTGGATGTCGTAAGAGGCGACTAAGAAGGGAATAAAGGCTTGTAGTACTGTTAGGCGATGGGCTTGCAACCTGTCACTAATACACTTAAAAACATCTTAGCCTGTCAGTGCAAAATGTGGCTACATAATTGTAAAGAAGTCTTTTTAGTTGTTGGTATTTCCGCAGCTCTGCCTACCCCACTCTGGGAATGAAGGCGTGATGTCATGTTTGTATGTATCTACGAGTATTATGGACTAGTAAATCAAAATTAAATAAAGTGGAGTTCACAAAAGTCATTATTGGAGTGTTCCACTTCATTATTTGATTATTTGATACTTTCACTTATTTTTTATTTTATTTCCGGAACCATATTGTTTTTTACTAGCACTCACTTTAATGTCAAGTAAAAAGAGCTAACACAAAATAACAATATGATAATGAATGGCTAATTACTACCCCGAAATTTTGACGGGTTCCGAGGGAATAGCGATAAACTACGTTTAAGCGCACAATGCGCGCAAAATGCGCAAAATGTAATGGGATATAATAATATACATACAGGGTGATGTAATGTAGAGGCGTGAGATCAATAGGCAACGTGGACTTTCACAATTTTATCTCTTCCAATTATTCTTGCTACACGAATACCATAAGTAGTTTCCGCTTCAGAATTTGGCACGACTTCTTCCATCTTGGCGATAATGATTAGAGCAAACACAAAACAATAACTCTTTTTTTTAAAACGAAGTTACCCACCTTTCAAAGAGTGTCAAAGTTCTGAAACAATAGCATTTTTACAGCTTTCTCTGTACGGCACTTTTTTACTATACCTAAAAAGAGCGGAAAGTTTACGCTTCCTGACGTTGAAATACATTTATGGCGTGGGTTTGCGGCCGCCGTCATGACACGCAAGTAACGCAAATGGAAGGAGTACTACTCGAAAACTGGGCCAGAAAATTGAATTTTCACATCCTAAGTAAGTTACCTTTCATTGATCCGGTGACACAAAAAACTGTTCATAAATTTAAAGTGTTTATTACATTCAAACCTCGCTTCAAGTAAATTTTGAATCAGCGAACGAATAAACGGAAAATAGGCAATGCGGCCACCGGTTCCTCGCTTCCCTTTACGTAACCTACTGAGCTTGAACTGGTTACATTGATCTCGATAAGCAGTTAAATAAGTGCACAAAGTATCTGCCACTGTAATTTTCCTAACTTATTCGGCACAATAATAGGTACGTTGTATAAATAATTAATTATTTCCATGACACACAATACATCAAGTAAATGAGACGAGAGATCAGCTTCCCGATAGCTCTTACGACATCAAAGGACGGATCAAATCTAATCACAGCCATTAGCTATTGTTTAGTCTTTACGTATTGATCAGTTCTTTTCCGACTAAATGCTTTTTCCAGTCTACTACGTCTGTAACTCTATAGCGGTGTGAATTCAGCGAGCGTGTCGCTGTGTGGGTGCGCCACGTGTAACGCAGCCTCCTGTAGCCGTCTGGTCGCCTGGTACTTCGTGCTCGTTGCTGTAAACGATCTAGTTTGCGGGAACTTTGAAGCGGAAAATTTATCTGACACAGTTAGTGAAGCATGCAAAGCAAAATACAAGTAAATGATCTCGTTTAAAGTTACCTTCATGACAATGTTTAACTGCGAAACATAAATAAGTTAAATAAAACTAGGTACTTTATTTTTATTTTCTAGGCTAATTTTAAGTTGGATAGAAAGAGACTGTCACTGTTACCCTATTTTACGAGACAATCCTTAACAACAGAGCGGACAGAAACAATGACGCCTGTTCAGTGACTGAAATAAATGAAGCTATACTTGCCGACGCAATACGTAAAGATCGATTAACATTGCTGGTTCTGAATTTACAATGTTTCAATCTACCCGTCAATATCATTAGAACACCCTTTTTTTATGTTAAGGAGAAGGCACACGAGCACTCAGGCCACCTGATGGTAAGTGAAATCTGAGACCCATAGACATTTGAATTCTCAAGATTATAATCCTAAGACCTCAAATGCGCTGCCAACCCTGGGGACTAAGATGGAATGCCTCTATGCTAGTAATTTCACCGGTTGTCTTATCCCCACACCGGAACACAACAATGCGAACACTGTTGCTTGGCGGATGGTTAATGGATAAGATGGTGGTAGCGATCCGGACGGACCCTGCACAGGGTCCTACCACCACTCAACGTCACTTAATGTTGCACCTTAAAATTAAAAAAAACTGAATCGATACAACCGATGTTTTTTTAGCCAACGCAACGCTGACTAATTTTTACATTTCTCCGTCTATTGGGGACTAACTATGGAGCCTCTAACTTACTCTATCACCGCCATTATGTAATTCAGTTCCCGCTGTAACGCGCAACTCGCAGCTCTCCGCCCTACATTCTGGCCGTGAATTGTACCAGGAACTCATGAACAATACGGAGTAGGTTGACCGACAAGTCGACTATTCAATGCCATGAGCTCCAAATCGATTCCATTTTGTATGAAAATCGGAGGCAGGAGTGCTCAATGAATTTATTATATTGTATCACCGATGCTTGCAACGTGTACGTAAAATTTACGTTCTGTTACGACATTCGCCACCTAGTTTTATTTATCTGTGGAGTTAACGGTACATACTCTGTACATACATGACATCCCGCCTTCATTCCCATGTGGGGTAGGCAGACTCTGTACATTGTTATAATAGTAAACCATTATACCTTTTAGTTCAGGATAACAGAAACGCCAGACTGAATCCTAAATTAATGATATAATGAAATGGGCTCATGAGTACATTGAAATTGGTTTTTTAATAAAATAAAAATTGCGAGATAGGGTTTTTTTGATAAGAAATTGATCTGGTATGACTTCTTCAGGAAAATTCGTGTTTAACCTAAGTTATCCACGTGGTCCCAGGTACTATTATAATTACACACATACATTCAATCACGCCTGTTTCCCAGAGGGGTAGGCATCTGCCACTTGCTACAATCCTGACAAACCTCTTTCGCTTCTTAGGTGGTAAATAAATATATTTAATATTATCATGGCAAGGCAAGAACAACTAAACAAATTTAATTTTGAGTCGGCGCACAACCAGAGATAGTTTATAGGTTAATTAGTATACTTCTCTATAGATAGTTCAAAAATAAACAAGTCAAAATCTGTCAAAATCGTGGTTAAAAGTTAGTTGATAATTAAATAAATATGGACAATCTCACACAAATTGACCTGATCCAAACTAAGCTCTAGTCTTGTCCTATGGGTACTAGACAACATTATAAATACAGGACGTTGGTAGGACCCTGTGCAGGGTCCGTCCGGATCGCTACCACCATCTTATCCATTAAACACCCGCCAAGCAACAATGTTCGAATTGTTGTGTTCCGGTGTGGGGATAAGACAACCGGTGAAATTACTAGCAAAGAGGCATTCCATCTTAGTCCTCAGGGTTGGCAACGCATTTGAGGTCTTAGGATTATAGTCTTGAGAATTCAAATGTCTATGGGTCTTAGATTCCACTTACCATCTGGCCTGAGTGCTCGTGTGCCTTCGCCTTAACATAAAAAAAAAACACATCCAAGACTCAGAATCAAATATCCGCGCTTACTACAAAAACATTTAACCGTACCGGGAATTGGACCTATAACCACTAGCTTCGTAGGCAGGCTCACTACCAACTAGGCTAACGCGTGGTATTACACAGAAGCAAAATATACCCACTATATTTTTAAACGTGTGGGAGTGTAAAACGGAATCCATCTCGTTATTGAGTGTCCCCACAGAGGGGACGTTACACGGAGCCGTCTAGCCGCGCTCTGTATATTTTATGACTCTGACAGGCTACTTAGCTCACATCGCTGACATTTCCTATCGTACATCCCTTTTACTCCAAGCTAGTTAGAAAGTGACGTGGGATAGATAAGTCGTGGTAGAAACTCCCCGGCACTTGGAATATGAATCGTTTTATAGACACTTGATCGTTTCACACGGACTGATTAGAATTCTTGACCGGTTTTCAATAGTGTAGAACTAACTTTAAAATGGAGTTTAACTAGAGGTTATAAAATGTAAAAAGATACGGAAAACCGTTTTAGAAGCTCGTTTGTAAGAAGGATTTATATAACTATATTGATGTTCTTTTTACGTTTTGTGACTTGAACCAACTCCGCAGGCGTAGAATTCTACGTTAACTTTATACTTGTACTTGTCATCGACTTTTAAACCGGTTTTATTCCATGTTAGTGTAAAAGCTGTCAAAGTTTTACCGGTAAAAAATGATCACACCAGTATTCCAATTAGAGTTATTATTGTCATTACGCTGTTGAGTTTACCGCAACTTTTTTTTTACTAATTCTAATACCGGTATTAAATACCTCAATGAATAAAACTACACTGATACGAACCGGTAATATTTTTTTACAAATATTGCACTATCACAGGTATAGCTATTAGTTTATAATTATTAACAATTAGCTTAACCACTAACCCCCTTTCTTATAAACGTGAAATAACCGTGGAGTAACATACGCCATGCTTTGTCACTTTCTGTCCGTTGCAAATGTCACAATTACAGATAAGGACAAAGCATGGCATAAGCTACCCCACGGTTATTCCACGTTTATAAGTAAGGTAAGAAATTTAAACACCGGTAAAAGTTTAACCAGTTATAAAGTTTTAGCAATACAATAATTGAAATGCAATAACCGGTATAACCTCATTTTAAACCGGTAGTGTTACATATACAACAATGGATGACTTTCAGACTAGCCATACGCAGAGCAGTATTTAGGTACAAAAATTATCATTTTAAATCTTTTTATCATTTAAAAACCTCAAATTGTACTTCGCGCTTTGCATACCGGTTGCTCTGCATGAAAAATAGTCCGTCGTAAATCCGAAACTGTATGCTTAGATAAGGTTCCAATATAGTACTTTAGGCTTATTTCCAACAGGATTACTTTTCTTTTATTCACAATAAATAAATAATATTAATACAAAAACTCAACACTTTAACGCGAAAGATAATCGCAATGATAATCTCGTTAAAAACAGTTCTATAATAAAATTGTATTTTGATCGTTATAAAATGCGAATATCGCTGTAAAAAATAAACAAACAGATAATGCAAATAGGTACCGACGTGAACAATTTTGGATTTCTGAAACAGTTTCAGTAAACTAATAAATGTAAAAAAATACGTTGAATAATAAATTGTGTCACAAGACAACAATTGACGTGTTATAATGTTATATCATCAATAAATATGTCAATTTCATTCTCAGTGGGGTTATTATGACTACATGTCGCTAACTCGTGGCATTTAGGTAGCACTTGACAGTTTCTAACACACTAGTGATGTGACAATGTAAGCATAATTTTATTTTAATGAGTTTCTGAATCTAAATGGTGAATTTAAAACTAAATCTTCTAAAGGTGAGGTAGCAAATGATTCTGTGGTGTGCTTTTTGGACTTCAAGTGCTTGTTCATATTAAATGTCTTGCAAATTATATAAACATCGCAAACGGGTGCATTTTACCTTGTCACCTTGTATTAGGAGTTCTGAATGCTCTCTAATGATTTCCTTCATTATTTTGAAAAATTCAATGTTTTGCGACACGGCTTGTCATTATTATTACAAGTAATTGAATCACAATATAGATTTTTTTAAGCCAGTGATAAACCTACTTCGTCATTCGCAGCTTCAGAACAATAGTGACCCAATTCAAAATTTCAGCGTTCAAACTTCAAGTCATTAATTTATTACAATAGAGACCTAAATCTAAATTTAAAATTTCTAAATTACTTTGTCACTATTTTTCTGAAGATGCGACATGTTAAGACCATGTAGGTAATATTAATTTATTGTTTTATCTTATCTGAAAAGACATTTAGAAAACTTGCCTCATCACTAATCTGTCAAGTGCTACCTAAATGCCACGAGTTAGCGATGTGTAAATAATGACTCAGCTTTGCAGTTCATTTTACGGCCAGGGTAAAGGATAGAGCTATATAACTGCCATAGCTCTGTCCTTTACGCTCACTGTAAAATGAACTGTTTGGCTAGGTCATAATAACCCCCTGGCCACTTAAAAAGGGCCGTATTAAGCATACTTTTTAATCCATTAACTACCACTAACTGTATCTAATAGGGAAAATGCATATTTTTTATTCATACGCTCTCTGGAAAAAGCTATGAAAGAGAAAGATCTAGAAACAATAGTCATGTTATTTTTTCGTAAGATATGAAGCTTCAAAAAGTCATAGTTCAGACCCCCTGCAAAAACACTATACAAAATCGACGCCAGGAATAGCATCGCAGCTGTTGTTACGGACCTTATAAATAAATTTGCATTTATTTCAGAAATTACTATATTTAAGCCAATACCATCGAATGAAATATTAAGTAAATAAGGATGCCGAAAAAAACAATCGAAACCTTAAAAGAAATTTTAAAATTTTAACCCTTATCGATTCCACAGAATAAGTAATAGTACAAGTACAGAAGCGACACTCCGTGACAGCAAACATGCGAATTTAAACCTAAACAGAACGCGTTAACGATAATAAAACAAGTGCACGGCCGGAAGTGACCTTGGTTACATTTCTGCGATCGATAGTGTGGGCGCCCCTAACGAGGCAAAATGCAGCTTAAATCTGCGCCGCGAGAGTATGTATTATTTCGCCCGCCATGAGCTTTACTGACTCCGCCCACTCCGCAGGGCTGGCAGTTACTTGTACTAATTAATACGTTAATACTTATTCCGTGGCAGTTGTAAGAAAACAAATTGCATTAAACTTATTATTAATTGTAGTTTTCTTATGTAGTTTTAGTTTTATTCATCCCTAACTATGCTAATACTGTTGCATTTGGTACACAAACAGGACTATTTTCTTTGTACCTATCTTTTATAATGTATGTTTGTGCAACTGGTAGTGTGTCTAATTGAATAAATAAATGAAATAAATAAATCTAGTTTGTAACTAGAGACGCACTAAGCGAGACAAGCGAGAAAATAAAACTTGTGCTACCCGTACCGGAATAGGTAGGTTAATGTTAGTCTAGGAGCTGACGCACGTTTTCGATAAACAATCATTTATTTTAAGGACTTTGAAGGTTCATTTTGTAATGGTTGTATTACTAAATATTTGTTGTTAAATAACATACTATAATAGCTTCGATATAGATAGACCTTAAAACATTTTGTTTATCTATAACAAGATGAAATAGGTATATAGAATACAGATAGATAAGAAAGGGGATAGCACAAAAATCGCAAAATACCTGCATGCTTAGTATGGTGGTGTTTATTGCAAGACAAAATATGGATAAAGCTTCCGTCACTCTCGTACTTATACACGTGTCAAAAAGTGAAGGATGTTTTATCCACATGTTGTCACGCGACAAACGCAGCCATATTAGGCCCCCTGTATTGTGTTGATGCACCACAGATGTTAACATTACATCGTTAGTACATGAAAAAACGTTAAAAAAATGTCGGATTGGTGAATTTAAAAAAAAAAAACGTTTAATATATTTTTGATTTAAAAACAATAATTATTAATATCTTATAACAAAATTTATGTTTCATCAATAACATTTAATCAACATTTGCAACCCGCGATGGAAAGCCTATAAGTCTTATTGCCTGTTTCACAATCGACAAGTAAAGCTTATGTGAGACATAAATTTACTCTTTCTTACACTTAAAAATATACAAGGAGAGAGCCAATTTTTAATGGCAGATAAATTTGACCTTGCAATACTTAATAATAAAATTTACATTATAATTATTTGTAACTGTGACTTCTTGATTACAATTACAAATGTTTAATTTTTACATTTTTTTTAAAACCTTTTTCGTATATTTGATATTTATTATTTATTTATTTATGGTTAAGTAAAAGGTAAAATAAAAATTACAGTTTTTTAACAAAAGTTAATTATAATTTTAATTTTATTGAAAATAGTCACAAAGCGGACCTTCTTAACTTTTTATATATTATATAGGTAACTCATTACTAGGGTCATGTTTTAGCGAAAATATCCATCTACATATTGTTTTAATAATTACAAGTCTTAAACAAAAAATAAACCGACTTCAATTTCCGTCAACCTCGGGAGTAGGTTTAGGGTATACCTACTCCCGAGGTTGACGGAAATTGAAGTCGGTTTATTTTTTGTTTAGTTTTTAGGGCTAACAAATCAAAAAAAAAATCAAAATCAGAAACTAAAAGAAAAGAAAGAAAGAAAGAAAAACCTAATTTAAACGTTAGTACTTAGGCTCTTGGACTATGCAACTCGTATAACACGACAAAATTATAAACTCGAGCACTATTATTACCTATTCCGTTACTCAAGTAAGAAGGTAGGTAACCAGTATATGCTGACCTTGCTTTAGTAGATAGTCACTATTACTGGGAGATCTACTTACGCGGAACGCTCTTTAAGTAAGGTAGGTAATAGATTTTTGATGCGAATAAGTCGAAAACTGCGAAACTGAGGTAGGTAGTTAATAAAATAAATAATATTATTCCGCTCTTTTTGTGTCGAGGATTCAAAACTGTAATCATTGTGTCAGTAATTAAGTACAGCTACTCGTAACTACCTACCTCGATCGAAGTTATAATTTATAAAATAATATTAATAATAATCTTACCTTTCGATATCTTTTGGCAGTGTAAATAATGATAGATCGCCATTCCTGTCATTATTTAAGCACCCGTATGCTATACAGTACCTTTTGGCTTTTCGAGGAGCCATAGGTACATTTATTTAAACAAAAACTCGAATTATTTTCGCAGCGGCGTACGGGCGGCGCGCTTCAAGACGAGCGCTCGCGTGACACTCAACTGATTAGCCTTGTATAAAAGGCCGCACATTGAGTAGGCAATAGCGCGGAGTGTCACCGGCCTGTCGATTCTATATAAAATCTTATTATACGGGACAAAACTTAGTGTATTACGTTTTATATGCTATTTGTAACATTTTGTCCCGAATCATATTAATGAAACTAAATTCTGTTTTTCATGCATGTTCACTATTTAAACACACTTCGGTGTCGCCGGCACTAAACATGTAGGGCTGTTTAAAACGACTCCCCTTTACGATATAGAAGGCACTTTCAAATCTGATTTGCGACGTAGTCTAACGTAATTAGGACCTTGCTGCTTCAGCATAAGTCCCTAATTGGCGTCCGCCGGGCTAATTGCTGGGCCAATTGAGCCATGGAGCTATAGAGTGACGTGTTACAGTCACTTAGGTCTTGTTGTGTAAGTGGGTCATACAACAACAACTGTGGAATTCGATTCCTACGGCTTGTTGTGCTGGAGAGTTGTAACTTTAACTTACTGGCTTTAACCTGCGCTCCTGAAAACGGTAACTCGAATGAATCATTTCATAATGTTTTCAAGGTATCGTAAGCATTAATTACGTAGGTTAGGTTAGGTTAGATGTTTAAAATACCCTGAAATCATTTCATCAACACACCCCCAAATACTTATGTATTTTGTATTAAACAAAAACAATACTCGTATCTCGTCGAAAATGTATTCAATCATTTTTGAAACGAGATTTTGTTGCCACCTGTACTTATAAATAAAAAAGCCATTTAGTCGTTTACAAATGTTAGGCTAACTGAAGTTAATACAGTAATCATTAATTATAACGTAACTTGGATATTTTTTTTTAATGGATAGAGTGATTAAAGAGGAAGGTTTATATGCATTAACCCGGAGCGAAACGAGGGCTGGTCGCTAGTCGTGATATAAAGACCAAACGAACACGATTAAAGGAGATTGACTATCTTGTATGGAAGTTGGACCGAATGCTGCCCAGACTGAAAACATAAAAGAAAGAAAGAAAGAAATAAATGGTTTATTCGGTGTTAAAATAAAATGAACAAAAACAACAACAAAACATATCAAAAAAAAGTAATACGAACTTAGAGTAGGTACTTAATCTTCTAAAAGTAACACCGAAATGGTTGCCACTCAGCAAGGTGTCCAGGCTTACTAGCCTTGACGCTGATTTTCAGGGCCACCGAGTTGAGAAGAGAGGAGAGCGCTGCCAGTCCGTCTCACTACTATTTATTTAAAGCAATGCTATGCTTAAACTAAAATTATTGACAAAAAAACATTTCTGACTTAAATTTATTGTGTGTGTGTGTGTGTTTGTGTGTATGTATCTATGTAAGATTATATTATCATCGTGCATTATGTTCTGCAGGGTAACACTAGACTAAACTAAAGCACTTCAACATTCCGGGAAACATGCACAAAAAATACTATTTGTTGAGAACTAAATCATCAAGCAAATCCATTGAAATTGTTGATGAAATAATACATTACTTACTAATTAAATTGTTGTCGGGTTTACTTATTTATTTAAATTTCAGCCCATTATAATAAAAAGAACAAGTTCATAATTGACGTGCAGAATTTGAACAAAACATACCTGCTGTCAAACAAACAAACATGTACAAACTGGCGGTCCTGGGTTTAAATCCCGGTAATGGCAGATTTTTGTGTGATGAGTGGAGTATTTGTTCCTGAGTCTTGGATGTTTTCTGTAAAGGATGTCTCAAAATTTACGCAAGATTTACCATAGTATTAGTATGGTAAATCTTGCGTAAATTTTGGGACACCTTTTAGTTCTTTATGTAATTCAAGTTTTATCGTTGTCTAGTCCGATGCTACAAACTTAGAGCTTAGCTTGGGACGAAGATCAATTTGTCCGACCGTCTCCCGATGTTTAATATTAATTATTTATTTATTTATGTGCCGCACGTGTTAAGTAAAGTCATTTAAAAATCTGACTATGGAACGCGGGGCAGTCAAATAATCCTTAAATTAGATTTTGGAAGGTTTTAAAAATATGACGAGTTTCACTCTGAGTGGTGGTAGGACCCTGTGCAGGGTCCGTCCGGATCGCTACCACCATCTTATCCATTAACCACCCGCCAAGCAATAGTGTTCGCATTGTTGTGTTCCGGTGTGGGGATAAGACAACCGGTGAAATTACTAGCATAGAGGCATTCCATCTTAGTCCTCAGGGTTGGCAACGCACTTGAGAATTCAAATGTCTATGGGTCTCAGATTCCACTTACCATTAGGTGGCCTGAGTGCTCGTGTGCCTTCTCCTTAACATAAAAAAAAAACCATTTTCGTATCTGTAAATGGTTGGAATTAAGTTGCAAGTAGATTATCACTAGGTGAGCATGTGCTCGAAAGTATTGAGATTACTAGTAGCCAATGTTTGGCAGAGTGAATTTAATAACTAGCGGCCGCAGTCAGTCAATTTATGACGATTTGTCGTTCCTTGGTGACGATTTTTTAAACACAAGTTAGAAAAAAGAACAAGTTAAATGTCTCTAATTATTTAATTACTAGCTTTAATATACTCGATTACAGTAAGTCGATAAACATTGGTTTCATTTTCCAGTTTATAATGCTACATCGTTGTTCTAGTTACTGCACAAAAAAGAATCCAAAAAATCAACAGATGAAATAATACATTTATAATGTAAAGCAGTAAGAATTATCCACACATACTACAACATTATAAGGGTCAACAACAAATTACAAACTTTTCCATCAACTCTTTACACTTTCTGAATTAAATGTAGCTTTACAATTGAGTGAAAGACCTCAGGCGCAGCTGATTTCTTGACGGCAAGCCAGCTGACTTAGAGCCAAACGGGACTTTACAACATACATCGTGAATAAAACATTAAACCCGTTTTACATGGACGTCCAACGAGATAAACTTTTCAAGGATAAATTACGCAAGTTGCAACACAGATTAACTGATATCGGGAACAGTAACATGACATTATTGGACGCGAGAGTAAAATATTCGAATGATTCGCGGTGAATTACATTAGACTTATACTAGGGGTGCAACAATTATAATTACGATTAATAACGACTCGATTTATTGTAGTGAGAATCGTCACTATATCGTCTATAACAGTAACGCACCTGTAACTCCTCTGGTGCTGCAGGTGTCTATGGGTGAC
Source organism: Acleris holmiana (assembly GCA_949316455.1). Classification (NCBI taxonomy): domain Eukaryota; kingdom Metazoa; phylum Arthropoda; class Insecta; order Lepidoptera; family Tortricidae; genus Acleris; species Acleris holmiana. The sequence goes on from OX438771.1 coordinate 20,067,039, forward strand.
GGTATTCGCTTACCATCAGGCGATCTGTCTGCTCGTTTGCCTCTAGTTCCATAAAAAAAGTTAAACAGAGCGCACTTAATAAGATTCGTAGATTCGTAGATTTTTTTCCGTGTGGTGTCCGGGATAGAATAGTGTCACTCCATGTCTTCCCGTGGATGTCGTAAGTGGCGACTAAGGAAATATAAGCTTGTAGTATTATTAGGCGATAGGCTTGCAACCTGTCGCTAATACATTAGTAAACATCTCAGCCTACTTGTGCAAAATGTGGTTACAGAATTATTAACATGTCTTTAGAGTTGTTGTTATTTCTGTAGCGCTGCCTACCCCACTCTGGGAATACAGGCGTGATGTTATGTATGTATGTATGTAAGATTCGTACAAGAAAGTATAAGGTCTGACCGATGTACCATGTAAAATGGCTCCTGGCTGAAATTGTAGGTTTCTCACGTGAGTTTATTTACATTATTTCAAGATATCACTTTACGAAGTTTTATAATGCTTAGAACCTCCAAATTTTATTTATTTTATGTAGAATCAAATATTGCGTAACATTTTTTTTAAGAAAGTCTGTTGGGGCATCATTTTATGAAAATGTAATTATCACTACATAGTATAAAACAAAGTCGCTCGCCGCTGTCTGTCCCTATGTATGCTTAGATCTTGAAAACTACGCAACGGATTTTGATGCGGTTTTTTTTAGTACATAGAGGAAGGTTTATATATATAATACTTTAACCCGGAGCGAAGCGAGGGCGGGTCGCTAGTAGAATTTTAATTATGTTTGTGTGTACGCATACGACCGAATACCTACGTATGAAAATGATTTCATAATGTGGTAAAAGCTTTTAGTATGGTAAAAACAACTAGTACCTATGCTACTTTTTTCATTGCGATGAACGAACGAGATTAATGTCGCCTGCGATTGCGTGAGTGCCGTCGTTTTAAACGATTATTCGAATATTAAACCAAATCCTATATTTATACCTGTAGGTACTAGCGACCCGCCAGCGGCTTCGCACGCTGCAATTTTTTTTTGTTTCTTTCATGTTACTTAGATGTATGAAATATGGTTTACCCTTGAAATGTCGACACTCATTTCATCGAAAGGTTTACTTCGCCGAATTTTCATTTCATAGACAGGCATTTCACCGTGCCGAAGTTAGAATTTTTGGTGGTCACAGGTCTAACCTAACCTAACCTACGTAATTTATGTTTAAGATGACCTAAAATCGATAAGGTTTCAGCAGAAATTAGCTACATTAATATGTATACCTTCATTCACCCATTCGATCCATTTGTGGCCCCTAATACTTAATCAATTTCAACAGTGTTCGCATTGTTGTGTTCCGGTGTGTGGATAAGACAACCGGTGAAATTACTAGCATAGAGGCATTCCATCTTAGTCCTCAGGGTTGGCAACGCATTTGAGGTCTTGGGATTATAGTATAGTCTTGAGAATTCAAATGTCTATGGGTCTCAGATTCCACTCATCATCAGGTGGCCTGAGTGCTCGTGTGCCTTCTCCTTAACATAAAAAAGCCCCTCAAAATAATGGCGTCCCTCTGTGCCCTTTTTTTACTGTGTAGCCATTAATATCAAGTAAATACGAGCTGACAATTCGAAAACATGTCAATAACAATATAATTTTGCCGAATAGAATAGAGGTTTAGAGCTGATAATTTAAACTGTCATCAAAGCTAATAAATAACGGCGTACGAATAGATTTATGTATAGTCAAGAGTACTGAAAACGGGTCACTTAGTAAAGAATTTGCATGTAACTCTTTACATTTAACTCTTTGCAAGTGTACAGAAAAAAGTTGAGAGCTATCGAATAATTTAATAATTTGTTGTTACCTACCTAACTATCTTAATTTAACCGTATTGTTTTATGTTTAATTATGCAAGATACTACATGCGTCATACACAGATTTAGGTTACCGTCTTTCCTGTGGACACACCGAAAGTTAACGTTTTTAAGGCCTTACTTTCTGGCTAAGCCCATTCCCGCAAAAACGCCGTCAGGACTGCTTTAGACCTATCATATAAAAACATAACTTATATGCACACAAGCTTTTAACTGTTGACCACAGGAGAGACAACTTTTGTTTTTAAGAGTATGTATAACCCACATATGAGTATATATAAGTAATCTTATTAGCGAAATTCTAATTCTAAAAGTGCTGTGTACACTTGCTCCGGTATTGCACACAGGCTCATAATATCATAGGAATGTGTTTTTATATCTTAATTGTGTAAACACTATTAGTCTATCTTTTCAATATATAAAATAAAAAAATGAAAAAAAAAACATAGAAAGTGACCAGTTTTTATTGCTCCTGAGTGTATTTGTAGGCTAGGAGGTTAAACACTATAGACAAACATACACAATACACACGTTAAACTAACAACATTCTAGTTGAGAGTTCAAAAAAACAAACGCACAGATAATCATTCGCACATGTAAGTAACACGCGTCTCATACATTCTAGTAGTACCAGCACTTGAAACCAACTATCTGATGACTGTACTAGGGTATCACAAACGGACAGACCCTTCTAAGGTGCAACAAGGAAAAGCAAGTGTAACACAAGAGGCGGCCGTCACCACTTGAATACAGCTCTACAGTTACTCAAGACCCCTTCCAAGTAGGTCTAGTGATCAAGGTACACAAAGCGCTTTAAGTGCTGCGAATAATGCCAATTCAGGCTCTGAACCAAATACTAACCTTTTTAGGTTGGAACCAGTAATTACTGCATAAATAGCTGCACGATAATTACAGATGCTCACCTCTTTAACATTTTCTAATAGCCTGCATTAGTAATTACATTTATTTAGTGGTGGTAGGACCCTGTGTAGGGTCCGACCGGATCGCTACCACCATCTTCTCCATTAATCACCTGCCAAGCAACAGTGTTCGCATTTTTGTGTTCCGGTAAACGTGGTTATTCAGACTGACGCGGACTGTGTGTGACTTTGTTTTATACTATACAGGGTGTCCCAAAAATCGACGTTAAGCCGGAAATAAGTTATAGGGGAGCTCATAAGCTATCGATTTAACCCCTTTTATCGATCTATGTTCAGCGACTTTTTGTACTTTCGGAGATATTGATCATTTTAACCGAAATTATTGTAATTTTTCCATATGTCCATATTTCGAAAAACACTTAAATTCATGTCTTATTTCAAAAAATCTTCAGCGGATTCTTAGATCGATATAATCATTATGAGCTTAGGATGTTTCTAATTTTTTTATGACAACTTTTTGTGTAATCACATACTTAGTGAACCCTAGTTACCTTTTCATCTAGTATGGAAAAACAAACTTTTTGTAATTACACAAAAGATTGTCATGAAAAATAAAGTAGCTTTAAAAACATCCTAAGTACATAATGATTCTATCGATGTAAGAAACAATTGAAAAAATACATGAACTTAAGGGTTTTTCGAAACATGGATGTAAGGAAAAATTACAATAATTCCGATTAAAATTATCAATATCTCCGAAAGTACCTTTTAAAAATACAAGAGTTAATCGATAGCTGACGAGCTGCTCTATCATATATTTCCGTCTTGACGTCGACTTTTGGGACACCCTGTATAATGATAATGATAACAGCCTTTAATGCTAAGGTAAGATTTGCTTGTAAAGTGTGATAAAACCATTGCTACGAATATGAGCCTACGCTCTGCTACGGCGTAGACTTTAGTTACGCACGCCTTGATATATCTTACCCCCTTGGCTTCGTTGTATCGTGTGGAACGAAGATTTATAACGTATCTTGAACTAGGCAACGCCTGCGACTTCATACGCGAACAATTAGTTTCTCGCTACTCCCCTATTTTAGTCCCTTAGGGGATGAATTTCCAAAAGTATACCACCCCTAGGATATCCAAGAGATAACTATTATCTCCAGATTTCAAGGTCGGAGGTACTAGTTACAGACGTCAAAAGGTATTCCTTTTGTTAGCTGCCTAAATTAACATTTTTCTTTCTTTGTTTATTTCTTTAAAAATATCTGTGAAATGAAAAATATCAAGGTTTTAAAATATTTTAATAAACTCTCTACAGATGTTAGAGGGATAATTTTCTTTTTTCAGTACTTGGAGGACAATTTATCCCAAACCTTACATTGTTTCTGTTTGGCCCATTGGTTGACTGGCAGAGAATGCCTTAAGGCATTTAATCCGCCATTTTTACCTTCTTTGTGTATTGTACAATTAAGTTTAAAGGAATAAAAAACCATCCCGATTAAACAAGCTTTTTTAAATTTTCGCAACCGAATCGGTTTATCCGTTTGGGAGTTACGATGCCACAGACAAACATATATACACTGGTAAAAAAAGGTTAAACTTACAACGCCTTTTTTGTCAGTATTTTCTAAATAGGGTCAGGTGATAAGCGTATTATTAAAGTGATTGAACTTATTGTTAACACTAATAACCTCAATAACTACGACAAACATTACCGACGTATGACCTAAATTCCTAAACCCTTTTATTAAATCTCCTCGCCCGCGCCGGATGATTGTGGCATTGTTCACGGCGCACCCGCACAATTGCGTCCATTGTTACACAATAACATTGTAAAACCACTCGAATGTATTAATCCATTTATTTTGCAACAGCTCTATTTGTTTTTAAAACGTTAACAAACAGCCTGCTAGGGACAATCTCCCAAAATTAACCAAGTCCTAAACTAAGCTAGTGCTATATACACCGTGTTTTTTTTGATTTACGATAACTTCGGCATATTGTTAGGTACACGTATAGAAACTACGTGGTACATTAGATTTTAAAATATTGGAAAAAAAAAAAAAAATGTTTAGAACAAAGTAATTAAATGTTGTGTCTTCAATCATTCTAAAAGGGTCTTTAGAGTTAACTCATAGTTAGTGTCAAATACGTCAAGTCAGCGTGACATACACACACACAAGTAAAGATAACACTTGACAGGTGCACGACCTAACAATTGAAAACTCTTTACTCATAATAGGTAATTAAAAGAAAATTGTTAGGTATCAATTAAGAGCCTTTTACATTAGTTTAACGTGATTAACTGATTAATTTTAATAATTGAATATCTTTATAACCGTACGAGTTATCATATGTCTGTCTTCGGGAAATTAGCTTAATTTGACTTGAAGAATGTGCCCTTAAAGTTATCGTAAATCAAAAAAAAACACGGTGTATATATTACTCTGGAACCAATCACTGAAATATTTTCCCTTACCGGGTATCGCACCCAGAACGGCTAGCTTCGAAGGCAAGGTCGTTACAAACTAGGCTAAAACACTTTCCTAAAATAGAATCAAATTATACATTAATAATTTATTACTGAATGAGAAAAAGACGAAATGTATAAAGTTCATGACTACTAATGTGAAAAATAGTCAAACTACTGTAACTATTAAAAATGACAAACTAGACCTAGTTAATGATACAGTGTTTCTTGGTATAACGTTAGACTCCAAGCTCCAATGGGGTCCTCATCTTGCTGGATTGGCGGGTAGACTCAGTTCTGCAGTTTTTGCAGTTAATAAGATTCGGCAATTAATAGACTTAGATACCGCTCGATTAGTTTATTTTAGTTACTTCCATAGTATTATGTCATATGGTATTTTACTGTGGGGTAGTGCTGCTGATGTAAATAGCATCTTTGTTCTGCAGAAGAGGGCTATTCGTGCTGTCTACAAGATGGGCCAGAGAGACTCGCTTAGAGATAAGTTTAAAGAAATTAACATATTGACCATGCACAGTCAATACATTTATGAAAACATTATGTATGTTCATAAAAACATCGCTAAATTTAGAAAGAACTGTGACATACATAATGTTAATACCAGAAATAAATATAAGCTCGCAGTGCCCTTCACGCGGCTCCATAAAATAATAAACTCTTTTATGGGTAATTGTATTAGGTTCTATAATAAGCTCCCAAGTAATGTTACTGAACTATCAGTTAATAAATTTAAGAGTTACGTTAAGCGTAAACTAATTTCTAAAGCATATTATAGTATTAAAGACTATATTAATGATAAAAATGCTTGGGACTGAATTGCTTGTAATAAAATGTTTAGTCCTTATGACAAAAGGTTGCGAACGTCGAAAAAAAAAAAAAGACATCCGGCAGAGTTTCTTACAGGTTCTTCTCTGATCGGTCGCGATTTAAACCTGCAGTCAATTTAGGCTAAGTCGCTACTATGACGTTTCAAAAGAGTTTATTATTTGTAAACCTACTTGAATAAAGATTATTCTGATTCTGATTCTGATTCATTATGTTTGCTCTACAAAACAAACAATGTTTTTAATTGAGTGATTAGAAAGTGTAATTTAGAAACACAATTATATTTGTTTCACGCTAGACTTAGCACGAGAAATATCGCAAATACGATAAAGTAAGACCAGTTTTCATTTATTTAAATAAACACTGTAATCAAAAATGATTGCTTTACTTTTAAATACTCGCAATCACGGGAAAATTTTATTATGACCAAACCACAGGCATTTTCCCAAATATTTTGCCAAAATAAATTGTAACCGGCCCTCCACAAACTCGAAATCAACTTACTACCAAATAAACATCGACGCGAATTCGACGGAACAGTGTCACCTCGTTAACTGCGATACATCAGACTGGGCTGCCACGTGACAATAATAACAATTTTACATTACCAAGTCTATACGCGGTTTTTAATTAGTAACAGCTCCCTACAGACCCCCCTCGAGCTCCCTTAAGCCCCCCGTCATCACTTCAATCACCGAAAATACAATTCTTTGTAATTGAACAGCTTTTCAGTGCCTGAAACCTGATTTTCAAACAGAATATGTATCGGGTGTGGATTCTTGGCGTCGAATGAATTTACTGCAAATTAAGTTCGAAGTGTAATGGGAGTATAATGTAGTGTTGATTGAGGGCGGAGCTTAACATTAACTGTAAATTTTGTTTTATATCTGATTTAAATTGTATTGTTAAGCATGCTATGAAAAAATACTGTAATCGATTAGTATGTTAATATCATATTTCCAAAACATCATATACGCAAAAAATGATATTCGCAAAACATAATATTCGCAAAACATGATATTCTCAAAACATATTATTAACAAGACATCAATTAGACTGTGTTGACGGAGATCCGCTGCCGCGGAGCTCCTATTTCTGGGTGGTTTGGCCCTCCGGGTCTGCTGTAAAACTAACATAACCTTAACCTACCTACGATTCTATAACCTAATTCCACTATTTGCAAATATCATGTTTTGCGAATATCACGTTTTGCGAATGTCGTGTTTTGTCGTAATCTACCTTGACATCTCTTTCCCATATGCAAAATATGCACACTATACCTACTTACGAGAGTAATGTAACATAAATCCAAAATTTACAAGCACTATTTTTTGAGTTTGCGAAGATATCCAACCCACATGGAATACCGTTAATTAAGCACGTTTACTTATGATAATAGTATTTAATGGAGCAGTTAGGTAAAAATAGAGTCATTACTGCCAATATCCATTACTTTTTAGCGGAAATCTAATTAATACCCAATTAGGTTCCTGTTTTCATTCAATGAAAAAATGGTAAAGTTAAGTCTGTTAGCCCGAAGTATTTCTCTGTTAGGCCGAATCTATTGATTATTCACAATTGGCCACAAATAGGTTTTTTACGTGTCAGTTTGGCCAATTTGCCAACGAGAACCTTTCCGATGTGTCCACTAGTCAATCGGAGGGACATGGATTGGCCAAATTAGCTTTAAGTACGAAAATACACACACAGACAAAAAATGTTCCACTCGTGTTTCGTATTTTGTTTATACAAACAACATAAAAATAATGATTGCATACGTTACCTTTTTTACTTAACAATCTATTTGCTTCGTATTGAAGTCTTCAAAAATATATTGTAGGTTAAGCTCCAGATTTTTAACAACATAAAACTTAAGTTGCACAGTATTTATTAATTTTCTGATACCAAACTTACGTACCTAGTTTACACAACAAAAAACACAAATATAATTTATTTACTCAATGAATTCAAAAAACAATTGACCAGTATTTCTGCCAAAAAAAAAAAAACAATAAACGTAAGTTTATTACCAATTGCCCAAAGTGCTACGGGCTCAAGCAACCCTATCTATTTTTATCGGGGCAGGGAAGTGGAGATGCTCCTTTATGATCCCCAACTGTTTTTATATTAGTATATTCTCTTCTTCGAAATCAATTTTTAGAATGACACACATTGGACGGACTTAATACAAACTTATACTTATTATATTAACTTTTGAGATAGTGGCTGTAGTCTATCAAAGTATTTTCTTTACATGTGGTGGTGGTAGGGCCTTGTGTAGGGTCCGTCCGGACCGAAGTACCATCTCATCCTTTAAATTAAGTTAAACCCTTTCGGGGCAGTGGTCCAACTGCTTTGCCCCACTGATCAATAATTTCTATTTGAACATGTAATTATCAGGCTCGACGAGCTCCGCTACAGCGGAGCTCCTTTTTCTGGGTGGTTTGGCCCTTCAGGCCTGCTGAAGAAGTAACGTTACCTAAACCTACTTCATATTTATGATGCATAATTTTGATCAGTTGGACAGAGCATTTGGACCACTGCCCCGATACTGTTAAAACTACCACCAATCAGTATTCACATTGAAGTGTTCCGGTGTGGAGATGAACCTGAGAAATGACTAGCACACAGGTACTCATAGAGTTAGTTCTTAGGGTTCACGGCTTAACAAGATTGTGTTTGATGTGAATCTACAAGTTATAACAAGCGTCTTGCTTTCATACGATGATACAAGCCGTTAGAATCATTAAATTATAGGTTAGATGAATTAAATATTACTTTTTGTTGTTATAGTACGAATTTTATAAAATGTGGGACTCCACTTGAGACAATAATAATAATAATAATCACAGGACAATCTCACACAAATTGACCTAGTCCCAAACTAAGCTCTAGGCTTGTACTATGGGTACTAGACAACGATAAACATACGTATATAGAGAAATAAATACTTATATAAATAGAAAACATCCAAGACTCAGGAACAAATACTCGTGCTCATCACACAAATATCTGCCCTTACCGGGATTTGAACCCAGGACACCTAGCTTCGAAGGCAGGGCCACTCCCAACTAGGCCACCGCGTCGTCGTAATAGAAACAGCTTTCATACATAACTAACATCATGGCAATTTTGTTCATCTATTTAAATCGACTAAAAGAGAATTTTGGCTCCCAATTATTAAATGAAGATTGAAAATGTCTATTGCTTTCAGAAGACATCCATAATATGGCATAAGTGCTCGTTTGCCTACACCTTTACATCGAAAAATCCGTTTGAAATAATACAAACACTTTGTTTAAAGTGCATCACACCAATGCATAATTAGGGACCTCATTAATCATGGTATTGCTCTGAAATCTGGCGTATGCTGCAAAACAACTACACATTTGATACCAATGCGGTTAGTCCATGTCTTTGTTAGTATGCTAATCCTGCCCGGGGGCTGTGACGTACCGCTGAAGGCTAGCACGTTACCTGTAACCCCGGACAAGCTAAATGGCCAATTATGTGACCAAACCTGTCATGCAATCCACCCCAGATTCAGCCTCGGGCAGTGTAAACTGGTACTCGGTGGCTTTAGGCATTCGTTGTGTCTTTGTCAAACCTTAATAATACTAGTGTTATAAATAAAGTAAGGTCATACACAGATTTAGGTTACAGTCTTTCCTCTGGACACACCGAAATTTAACGTTTTTAAGGCCTAATTTTCAGTACTACTTTAGACCTATCATATAAAAACATAACTTATATGCACAAAAGCTTTTAACTATTGACCACAGGAGAGACATCTTTTGTTTTTAAGAGTGTGTATATTGACCCAACTTTGATATGGAGATAGCTTAAGCCCCAAGAAAGAACATAGGTTATTTTTTACTGTGAGAAGTGATAGAAGACTTCTATGCCGAAGGACTTGAAAGCAACTGCTAATATACATGTGACAATAGTTGCAAGGCCGATATACTCATACACGGTATAAACGATATCGTCTTTGACTTGTTTCAGTGTTGTCATCGTTTCGATAACTCTTATGTACTTGACAGGAATGGTGACCAAGTTAAATACGATTTTAAAACAAGACAAACGCAATATCGTTTTAACTCAGTAGAATAGAGGCTCAGTTGCAATCGACAATCATAAGCGATTATTTTTCGATGGACAAATGAATGGAACTGACGTAAGCCACCAAGTGGTACTATCTCGGTGGCTTGTGTCAATTCTATACAGCGTGTAATATATGTGGGCATATATTTTAACAATAGTTAATATACACCCTAATTAACATAAAAACGTGTGTAACAGCAACATTAGTTGTATTTCTTTTTTTCTTACTAATTAATTCAGCAAGCAATGTATGACATTGCGCAATTAAATTAAAGCATCTACATAATAGTCATGTTATGCTCACGAATTGTTATGGTTCGCCATTTGTTTGCTTCGCCCATGAAAGTCAAAAATTTCGGTCATTAATGCAGGCGGTGCACTCGCCTGAGATTGGTATTTAGTTTCCACACATGTCGTCCTTGCACTTGGATACAGGCGATACATTGACGACCGATGGACGCTCGCACACTTCGTACATTGCTCCTAAGACAAACTTTAAAAAATTAACTGCTCCTCAATAATAAAAGTTACCAACAAAATATCTTTCTCACATGATTTGTATGATCGTTAACTACGTCAGGATAAAATATATGCCCGTATGAAATTTACACGCTGTATACTACTTTTAATCTAAACATAATCGCTGACGTTTGTCGAATGCAACTTGTCTAACCCCGCAGGGTCTGCAAGGCTAGACAATATGCGTAACGCTAACGTAAACGATTATCGAGATTTGTCAAAATGTATGGGATTGAGATTAGTAGTCGACGCGACGTTTTTATTGACCTTTTATATATTTGGGGATTTTAGAGAAGATTATTTATAAAGACCTAAAAAGAGATGGATGGAATGTGTGTAGAACGATAGGAAAAACAAGAGAATGAATACTGAGATTGATGACTGATGGGGATGATTGTAATAAAGAGGCATGCAAGATGATGATGATGACGATATTTGAGGATTTAAAAAATATTATTTATAAACATTCAGAAAAGTTAAACGGTATCAGAAAATAAACTCGGCAAATGAAACAGATGGAAAACTAAAATTTGGACTAAATGACCCTAACCATCCGTGTAACTAATTAATTTTTGAGTAATAAGTCCATTAAGCACTCTACTTGCCAATTTAGAAACGCCTGACCACCGAGTAAAAGCGACTTACATAAAAACAAAAACTCCCATCCTCTTCGAACGCGGAAACTTTTACAGATTCTGTAACGTTCATTTTATTTGGAATTGGATCTCTTCCAAAACTGTAAGCGCACCAGTCTTGAAATATAACAATATGTCAAACCAGAATGGCTAACACGTCTTGTAATACTCGTATTTTGCTGACCGCTGTGCATCTTTTCCGTTTCAGTCTAAAGGTGCCTTTCCACCAGAGATGTGCTATTCAGCTATGCTGTGAGGATGCGAAACCTACCAGATTCCACCAGTGCTAAACTATGTGGAGCAACGATAATGTTTGGTGGAAAGACACACTAAGGCGAACATTTCAAACACTCGTTACGATTTATATATGCGATTTACCTAATATCGCTGGTCACTGTGCTAATATTATAAACTAGCGACCCGCCCTCACTTCGCTCCGGATTAAAGTATTATACATATAAACCTTCCTCTTCAATCACTTTATCTATTAAAAAAAACCGCATCAAAATCCGTTGCGTAGTTTTAAAGATTTAAGCATACATAGGGATATAGGGACAGAAAAAGCGACTTTGTTTTATACTATGTAGTGATATTGAAGTTTAAGAGGAATGTCTGTTTCCTTGATATGACATAGACACCTTTTATCCCAAAACAAGCTACCAAAGAAAAACAAAACACAAGTCCTTCGTTAACAAAGTAACTGGAGCCTACATCTCAAACCTGTCCCCTTTTACCATTGCATACAAGTTATTGAATACCGTATTGAATTTGAATCCACGTATTAATACGCCCCAGGTCGACGCATAGTAAATGAATTTATCCAGGTATTCCATAACACTTGTACATAACAATACTTGCCCCGGGACTGTCCTGTGACATGCAAATCCGGGTGATAGCATTATCGGGCAGATACAGTGTGGGGATAGAAGCAGGTTGTAACTAGGCATATTATTTTCTAAATGTAGTCAGAAGAGATCGCTTTGTAGCGATGATGGCCTGTTTGCACACTATGTAACATTTCTTTCGTATTTTCTCTATTTAGGTACTGTAATTGCATGTATCCAAGAAAGATAAAGATAAGTAGGTATTAAGTTTATTCAGTAAATTGGCCGCTCGGGCACTCTTACACTTACTCCTCAAGTCTACCAAAAGAGACCACTGCTAAGAAGCATCGCTGGAAACTTAATAGGCAGATTTAAAAAGCTTACTGTTTTTGGGGTGCACGTGTTTGTTATACGAGTATGTATCCATGTATAAATCAAATCCCGGTAAGGGCAGATAGTTGTGTGATGAGCACGAATATTTGTTACTGAGTCTTGGGTGTTTTCTATATATATTTAAGTACATATATATTTCTCTGTTTAAGTAAGTTTATCGTTGTCTAGTACAAGCCTAGAGCTTAGGACTAGGTCCCGTGATATTCATTTCTTAGAAGCTCCTATGATGCGTTCGCAACCTAGCGTTTCTATTCGTTTTGTTTTTAAACCAGTCACGTGACTTTTCGCATGACATGAACTATCAGTGACGCGATTAGCTTAAAAACTAATCGAATAGAAACGCTAGTTAGCAAACGCATCTTAGCTAGGGTCTCTAATGCTGTAAGGTTAGCCTGGTTTACAAAGTTTTCTTTAAACATATCATTATTATCCATTCCAATGATTTAAGGTTCTATTCCTGCTCATTCCAGTTAGCTAATTCTATCGCGTGCCCCTTCACGCAGCGACGGGTGCCCAGCGAACCGACCTCGTTTACAAGGGGACCCCTTACAGTTTTCAATGCACATTACATAATTTACTTATCGAATTAAAGTTACTAACGCTTTAGTGATCTATTTTCAGGTTATTTCTATCGCCGAAATATCCGCAGCTAAAATATTAGCATTGTACACAAATTATCTTAGTGGACAAGTTTGTTTGACAGTTTTCATTTTAATTTAGGCGTTTTATCAATTAAATTTGTAACTTATTGCGGTTCAACTTATGAAAATCACTATATATAAAATCTTTGGTTTTTAGTATGTTAAACAAATTTTAAACACGGGTTAAAACTAGGTTCTCCAATATTTTTTTATTACTTTATCTTGAAAATATGATATTTGAAAAAAAACCATGAATAAGTAACAGGTAACCACTTTATTAACTTCCAAAGTTAGTAGGTAAATTAAAAAACCGAGCAAGAGCATGTCGGACCATGCTCAGTGTAGGGTTCCGAAGCCGTTAAGTACTAAAAACATAAAAAAAAACAAACAAGTAATAACTAATTTTCTATTTAAAGTCAATAGATAATTATTTGGTACCGTCTTAGATGACTTTAGTAGGTACTTTAATCGCCTGTATCTCAAGAACCAATAATGTCTACTTAGTCATGATCTCATGATAGTTTTTCTTTAAAATTCGTTTTTTTTTCAGATTTTTAGTATTTGTAGTTTTGGCTGTAGGACACTTGAGTCTAACAAAAAATAGCACTTTGAAGCTTAATATTTCATAAACGGATTACTTAATCAAAAAACTGTTTGTAACAAACCCATAATACTTTTAAAAGACCTATCCAACGACACCCCACACTATAGGGTAGACGAGAAAAAAGGAAATACATCCCCACGTTACGTGTAGGGGAGGCAAACTAAATTATTATATTTTTACATTTATTATACCTATTTGTCGGCGTGACTAATATGCATATTCATGCTAAATTACAGCTTTCTAGTACTAAGAGTCTCTGCGCTAGGCTGCGGACGGATGAACGGACGGATGGACGGACGGACGGACGGACATGGCGAAACTATAAGGGTTCCTAGTTTGACTACGGAACCCTAAAAAGTCCATTTAGTTTTAAATAGTAACGAATTACCCTCTTATACTCAATAAGAAAACGTCTTAAAAGAAAACATTAACAGCATTACCTACTTTATAAATTTAATCTTACAGTTAGTACATTTTGCTCGCCTTTTGTCCTACACCTTTGTTGCAGTGTCATCTCTGTCACCTTATACATGGTGTTGTGAAAAGGTCTATTTACTGTCGCCACAAGAATAGCGGCTCATGTTACTTTCACCGTCATCGCGGAGAAAATGTGTGCAGTTTTTGTACTTGTTATGACATGACAGGGCCTTTGAAATCATTTTTTTCCAGATATTTATTTTTCTTTCATAATGTTAAAGATATCTTATGTTTATTTATGCGCAGCATCTCTAGATTTTTTATTATAAATATAGTATTTGATGCAGGTTTGGTTATTGTATAATGCCCAAGCATGTGTTACTGTAACATACAGGGTGAATAATACAGCAGAAGTAATTTTTTAAATTCGATAGTTTGATAGAATTCAGTATTTGTTGGACAAACTTAATAATAACTTCGCTGCTATAATCAATAAACTCAATTGTTATAATAATTTAAAATCTCCATGAAAAGGACTTTTTTAAAGAAAGCAGCGCTACAGTTTTTTTTTACACCGTGCGATGTCAAAGTTCCTGCAAGAAAAACTCAGTTTTACTGTTTAAGTTTTACTTGTTTTAAAAAAAACTGTTAAGGACTATTTATTAATTTTGTTAAAAGTTTCTTAAAGGAAATTTAATCAGCTTTTTTTGACAGCAAACGGAACCGAACAATTATTATAACTGTGGTCGTGGCATGGAAAATGGTGAACCAGGGTAACGCATTTCCAAAATTTTGAAAAGCTGAGATATCTCGTTTTTTGGAGTGACTGTTACTAAAACATGATTTATCATATTTTGGGCACTCCTGAGCTGAGCTCTCCAGCCCTGTAAGATTGGCTACTAATTCCCGGACACCCTGTAGATTATATTTGTTTGTCAAATCACGCAATTTTTGCTTTTTACCTTTAAGATTACCTAAAAAATCAAGTACCTATTCAAACACAAATTTGACGAAATAAGTTTATGGAAATCTCAATCAATCTATTTCGAAAATAAAATAAAACTTGCCTCTTTTTGGTTTATTACTCAGTATTCCGTTTTAACACTCTCCCAAGTACATATTATTTGACTTTGCTAGCGGTCGCGGGTTCGATCGAAGGCATTTTTTTTCCGTTCCCTAATGTTATTATTTTAATGTATTTATGTAGTTATGGTTGGTATACTTTTATTGTTGTCTGCCCTTAGTACAAGAATACGGTTTTTTTTTTTGTTTGTGTCGCCTGAAGGGTCAAAGATTGGTCTTTGGCCAAGCCTGCGCTTACTTTGGGACTAGGTCGCAATTCTTTTGAGATTGTCCCCTGATATTTATTAATTTTATTTGTAATAATATTTAGTAACGCTTAAAACGCTCTCTAATAGAAGACTTAGAGGCTGTTGTTTGATCAGTTGTTAAAATAACTATTTGCTAAAAATCGTAAATAATAGTTAAACCTCAAGTTCAACCATTCAGAATCAGAATCAGAATCAGAATAATCTTTATTCAAGTAGGTTTACAAATAATAAACTCTTTTGAAACGTCATAGTAGCGACTTAGCCTAAATTGACTGCAGGTTCAAATCGCGACCGATCAGAGAAGAACCTGTAAGAAACTCTGTCGGATGTCTTTTTTTTTTCGACGTTCGCAACCTTTGTTCAGTTAACTACTCGTATTGATCAAACAAATTGGCCTTAATTGCCGAAATCAGTTTGGTTATTGACATGATGATTTCTAACAGAAATTTTCCTCTCTTTTCAGATACATTCAAAGGAGAAAACGTAGCTGTCAATGTAAGGATTATTTCTAACACACACTAGTTAGTAAGTTACTAGAAACTCCAAACACTGACAAAATCTCTCCGTTATTTTTATAACTTAAACTCAATTCTAAACCCACAGCGTGTTTTTCTCTTGAAGGATTCATTCTTGTCGGTCATTCGACGGTGTCACCGAACCTGCCTTCAAAGGTCGTAATGCCTGGGCGTTTTCCGAAAAAAGTGTACATCGATGGAGACAAAATTAAAAATATAACTTTTTCCATTTCGTCACGAAAATTACCGTATCGAAATGTATGGCTAATTTTCGTGACGAAATGGAAAAAGTAAAATTTTCTTAATTTTGTCCTTAACGACGTACACTTTTTTGGAAAACTCCCACCTATATCCCGGTATATCCTATATACCTACTGCTCACGGACACAAATACCAAGATTTTGTAAAAGACTGTCACCCAGGGCGCTACTTCAACGATTTTTTAAGCGCTTCGAATCTACTTTCATAATGCGCACAGACAAGATTTGGAACACCCTGCCGACGTCCGTATTTCCGTGTACGTTTGAACCGGTGTCCTTCAAGAATAGGATTAATAGGCACCTTCGGGGTAAGCTCGCTTCATCGTCGACCCTGTCCTCACTTTCTGGTCTCGACTAGGGTCAAGAGCAAACCCATTTTGTATTAAAAAAAACCTACAAATTACAAGCGGAAGTCGGTTTCTAACTCCTTTTGCTAAAAAGGCAGTTCCGCTTGTAATTTGTAACTTGTAGCTTTATAAAACAGGGCCCAGATAGCTAAATCACACCAACACTTATACTCCAATACGAGTAAAGTCAACAGGTGAAATGATTTTTAAAGATGTAAGCTATTTGTCACCACCTCGAAATTTCATCAAACGTGCAAGGGACGTTTTAAAAAAAACATAGTTTTAATTACATAGAGCTTTAACTAAAACAAAACTTAATTGATTCCTTTGTAAAACGAAAGTTACCCAAATAGTAACAATAACTTTCGTTACACAAAGGACGCGATCGTGATTTTGTTCTCAAAAAGCCTTTAACTATGTACATTTTTTTTTTAAAACGACCCGTGAATGTCTTACATAGCATATTAATCTTAAGAGTTATTTGATCTTCAAAATGACATGAATATATAATTGAATAAAAACAATTTATTCACTGCTTACAGAAACACATGATAAAGAAATGACAACTCACCCCGGGTTCCTAAATTCAAAACGTCTCGTTAAAATGTGTCACATTTTGTAAGTAGCAAATGTCAAATTTTAACGAGACGTCACATTTTAACGAGACGTTTTGAATATAGGAACCCAAGGTCAGACAACACATTAAACTTTGCGTTGAAAAGGACCAACATTAATCTCTTTATAACTCATGTCCTCCTAGTACCGTCTGTAACGAAGAGGTCACGCCACAAGTGGCTCTTATGCCACTTATAACCGAAACATACGCACACACACGTTTGCCCTAACTCATGACAGTTGATTGAGGACTTCGGAAATTCACAGGGTAATCAGCCGCATACCGCCGTATATTAATAAGCCTGCGTAATTCGGCGCTGATTGGTGCTAGCACTGAAGAGCGGATGAATCTAACTACTAAGGGTAAGTTGGAAACATCGTAGATCGCAAAGCGAAATGTTATTTTGTAAAGGATAATTGGGTATATTTATCATGAGCCATTCAAAAGTTGAGATGCTAATTAGTTTGGAAAAATAACAATGTATTGATAACGACAAAGTGTTTTTAGTCTCGTGGCCTGTCTCGTTGTATTCAATCAATACAGAAATATGCTTTAGTTACAGGCCATCAAAAAAAGACACGGAAATGTAAGGTTGAAGTAGAATAGAAAAAAGCTTTATTCACCTTAATAAATATGCCGTGGACATGAAAATATAACAAAATCACAAAAAGTCTAAAATAAACACACACAAAACTATAAAAAGCGAGATAAAATTGTGCAACTTCTTAAAAAATAATTTAATACCACGGCATCTCCGTGAAACGGCACCGGCTCAGCATGTGCTGCAGCATTGCTGCTGCAGCGCTGGTATTCTGCCGGAGACCATGGGTGCGGCAGGGGACGCACTTTAAAAGTCACTTACACTATAATTCAAAACATTAATTTAAAATAAAACCACAACCTTCACTTAAAATAGAAATAGAAACAAACTAAAAAAAAAAGGGAAATGTACAAAAACCTAGTTTTCTATCATAACTACGACATATTTAAATAAAAATCGTGAAAATCGGACTTGATTTTAAGGTTGTGAAATTTTATCGCCTGGAGCTAAATTTTTACGATTTTTTGACAGTTATGCGATTTAAGCGCCGATTCACAATCTAAACCTTCTAACGCAAGCGTGCCAGTAGCAGTAACAGAAACTCCTAAATACTATGGTCGCGTGCGGTCGATGCAGGCATGTTTGCATATATGCGCGATGTACCTTTGGTTTAAGATGAACTACTGTTCTATTTACAACATGACAGTAAATTAGCGCTAATAAACCAGCATTATAATTGTTAAATTAAAATAGATTACTTTAAGAAGCAAGTCTTAAAACAAATATTTTTTAAAGAAGTGGAGTTATTATAAGCCATTTTTCATATACGAGTATTTTGATGATAGAATATGTTTTTTTAAATATTAGTGTACGTCCAAACCCATAATGTAAATCTATCCATTTTTTGTAAAGAAAAGAAAAGACAGTAAGTAATACACATAATAAACTTAAAGCAAATTATGATTTTTCTATGAAAACCATATAATTATGCAATGATTACTAAACAAAATGAAGAAATAAAGAAAATACATTTATTGAATCAACAACGACGCGGTTTACAGTAAACAAAAAATTAAGACAAATTGACCTAGTCCCAAACTAATAAACCTGTATTATGGGTACGAGACAACGATAAACTATTTATTTACCAATATTAATAGTTTAAAAGATGTTGTATATGAAAGAGTTACATTATATCACGTTTTTTGGATCATTTTTCGTATTTAAATGCACGAGCAGTACGTATGGCTCATGACTACCCGTTATCCTTTACGTCCTAACTGTTTACTGCTTTTACTGCTTGAGCTCTACTAAAAACAGGAGATATCTGTGTTTCTATGACTTACTTGTTTTTATTGCATAGAAAAGGCAACCGAGCACACAGGCTACCTGATGGTAAGTAAGTGGACTCTGAAGCCCATAAACATTTTCAATTTCCTGATTGCAATATTTCGATGACAATTTCTAGGACTACGTTGCTAACTAACCCTGAGACCTTGAGTGTAACGCCTCTGGATCTCTGCCAAACGCAAACGTTTTTTTTTCCAAAACTTTAAATATTTTAGGATTTTTATAAAACTAATCTTACCTAACCTATCTACACGATGGTCTTGAAATAAATCCTGAAATATTTACAGTTTCGGAAAAAATAGCGTTTGCCCAAATCATGTTTTTGGGAAATGATATACGTTTGCCGAAAAATAATTTGGCCAAACGACAAGCTCTCAACGCCTCCATGCTGTAGATATTGAAAGAATGACAAACAAATTGTTTTAAAACATCTGTCTTTTATTTGTGATGTATTTAGTAGAATTTCAAGGAAGTTCAACAGTTTTGAGTTTGGTGGCTGACATTCTATCCGAAACGCCATTATATCGATTTGGTTATAAAAACACGAAACAGTTTCTTACATTTCAGCTCCGTATCGAAAGCAGTGCCTGTGTATCCGGCATTGGCTAAACTGTATCGCAAAGTATTTATTACATTGAGTGTTGTATAAAAGAAATCCGACATCGCTTAGGCGTTTGCAATCCTTTAAAACCACTCTGGGTATGTTTAGTTTCGTGAACAGACAGCGCCACATGACTCGACAATGTCGGAGTTCTGTAACGGATTTGTGAGATACATTTGCCAAAATCTTGGTAGCAGAATTTTCAATCGCATTTTACCCTTAGCTAAGTTTACACTGAAATAAGTATTTTCACTTATCTGTATTCTCAACCATTATCATTAATTTCATGACCTTATCTTAAAACAACGGATTTAAGTGCCCAGTCCCATTCTGATCGCAGTTTAGTAATGGTAAAATTGCGTTAAAAAAGAATGCCTTAAAATATAATAATACTGTTTACTTGTCATATTTTTATTTTTTATACCACTTTATTTTACTTAGTATGTGTGGTGTGAAACTGTTTGATAGCGTAAGGAATGAAAAGACCAGAGAGAAGTGTGGACTGAAAGAAGATGTAGTGACTAAGATTGAAAAGGGCATGCTTCGATGGTTCGGTCATTTGGAAAGGATGGATGAAAAACGATTGACGAAAGAAATATACAGTGCAAAAGTAAGTGAAAGGGTCGGAAGGCGCCGCCCTAGGCGTACTTTTTTAATCAAATCGGAGAAATACTGGAAAAGGGCCGAATCTTAAGTACCCGAAACCGACGTGCATCCATGACTCGATGTATGAATGTGGAAGAAGTGAACGAGATTTGTCAGGATCGTAGCAGGTGGAAAGAAGTGGTCTCTGCCAACTCCTCTGGGTAACAGGCGTGATTTAATGTATGTATGTATATATTTTATCTAAAAAGCACCAACGAAAATAGCATACGACATCTTCAATTTACTGTCCATCGCATATTGATCTCCGGTTTAAAGATATCGCTGTGAGTCCAGGGCTCAAAGTATAATAGCCAATATATTTAGTTCCTGCTGCGTTACTCGTAACGAAAGAGTAATTTGCTGTAACGGGAGAGGTTTGTCAACGGGTCCAGAGTTTTCGTAGCTAAGTGTGTCCCATGCGTCTATGTTACCTGTGTGTTATTTCTAATACCGATTCAATTGTCAGGTATGTTGACATGAAGAGTGCGACGGCGACGTAGTTAAATTGAGCGTTGATTTTTAAGTAAAAAGAAGTAGGGTTTTTAATTAACAAGTTTCAACTTTAAACATGACATCAAATATGATATCCAAAGATTTAACTTGCGACGTAATCTGTGCCACATGTGGAAGTTTGCTGAAATATTTCTATTTCACAGTCTGTTTCTTAAAAATATTAATGTATGACATGTTTAACTACCAAACTAAGTAGTGGCTTATACAAGATGCCTAATAATCCATATTTCATTAATATCTTATAGTTTTTGAGTAAAGTTCCCGTGACACATATGGACGGACGGACATGACAAAACTATACGTAAGGGTTCCGTTTTTGACATTTTGCCTACAGAACGGTTCATCGATTTAGGAGCCGTATGCTACAAGCAGTTAAGCAAGTTAATACGTTTTGCTGATAACACCATCTTGTCTACAAAGGAGTTGAAAATAGAACATCTTAAAACACCTAAGCCTAAGATACCTAACGTAACAGCTTAGTACCTATCTACTCTAGGGGACACGGTTTCTGTAGGAGAACGTATCGAAACTCTATTTAATTTTTGATTTCATTTAGTTTAGCATTGTCATGGGTAGGTATATATATTATTATTATTTTATTTATTTGCTCTTATTTTTATTAGAAGTTACGACACTTTTTCCTGATTAACTACGCATGATATATATTTTTAAATTTTATAATTGTTTTATACAGGGTGGGAACGAGTAACCCGCCAAATTTTAACCATCGATTCTAGAGCCTATTTGGAGTATATAATGTGATATAACATGAAGTCCAATAAAGCATAATTTCCGAGATTTTTATAATTTAAATAACAATTCCATAGTTAATTTAATTTGAACTCTGACACCTTAACCTAAAGCATTTTTTACTAAAAAGATTAATGTTGTAAGTAGCAATATCATCAACGTACAGCATAAATTAATTTAATCAATTTCTTAGTAAATAATACTTTAGGTTATAGGTGACAAAGTTCAAATTAAATTAACTATGGAATTATGTTTAAAAAAATAAAAATCTCGGAAATTATACAATATAGCACTACATGTTACACCACATTATATACTCCAAATAGGCTCTAGAATCGATGGTTAAAATTTGGCGGGTTACTCGTTCCCACCCTGTATAATGCTAGGTTAAGTTCTATCATCGTCATAAGCAATATTAAAAAAAAATGACTGACTGTTGAGTTTCTTGTGGCGCTTCTCAGCAGTGGTCTCTTCGAAGCGCTAGAAGAACTTTGACGCGTAAAAGTACCCGTGCGGCCTACTTACTGAATAAAATAACTATTATCTTTTTTATCTTTATCTTATTATTATTAATACCAAGTTTAACCATTTTCCATTTTACTTAATTACTACTTGATTGTCTTAAGTTTTCCCCCGTGTGGTTGCCAGGTTAGAATAGTGCCACTCCATGTCTTCCTGTGGATGTCGTAAGAGGCGACTAAGGGAATATAGGCTTGTAGTAGGTACTGTTAGGCGATGGGCTTGCAACCTGTCACTAATACACTGGTAAACATCTTAGCCTGATTGTGCAAAATGTGGTTACAGATTTATCAACAAGGTCTTTAGAGTTGTTGGCAATTCTGTAGCTCTGCCTACCCCACTCTGGGAATAAAGGCGTGAGTTTATGTGTGCGTGTCTTAAGTTTAAAAATACTTAAAAATCAATTTAATTTCAGTAATGTCAATACTAAAAGCTTCTTCGGTCGGAGGCTATTGCCTTCATTAGGGAAGTGGGACGTCGAATTAGGGAGAGGGGCTGCGACGCCCGCGCGGGTTCGTACCTGGTGCAAAGGTTGTCCATCGCCATCCACCGTGGTATCGCGGCTAGTGTAATGGGTACCTTTTAGCGTTGAAAAAGTCCGGATAAAATCCCGTTTCTTACAAACAACTCGTTTTTTCGGTATTTTATAGAAAAAAAACATTGAACTTTTCTTCTCTTATTTTTAATCTGGATATTTTTCAAAGAAATTGTACCTAATTAAGGACTGAAAGTTACAGTAACTTTTGCATGTGAGTATCGAAAATTAACTGTATAAATGGACGACTAATTTTCGTTACTCGTATGTAAAAGTTACCGTAACTTAATTTCAGTTCTTAATTAGGTACAATCTAACAATATTCGGTCTAATTTGCAAGGGGCTGCTTCGATAACATGACGGCAGAAACAATTGAAATACTCAAGTGGCGAGAGTGACAGTTGTTGACCATAAATTAAATGTCATTATTTTTTCTAAAAAATCTCATAAATGTACGGAAAAAAAAAACAATTTTTTTAAGAAAAACATTTGGTCTTTTCCGGAATTTTCAACCTACCTTTGCACCAGGGGCCACTCGAGGGAGACTTTTTTTGACTAGGCTTAAGTTAAGAATGTACTGTTACGAGTATTATATTATTACTTTATTGTCAATAAATGATTAATAAATAAAAAAAGATTCTCGGGTAAGTTATTGTTATTACATTAAAAAAAAAACCACGAATGTAGATAAGTAGGAATAATTTTTTTTTTTTTTTTTTTTTCATTGGACAATGTCACTCATATTGACCTAGTCCCAAACTAAGCTCTAGGCTTGTACTATGGGTACTAGACAACGATAAACATACTTAAATAGAGAAATAAATAATGAAATATATAGAAAACATCCAACACTCCGGAACAAATATTCGCGCTCATCACACAAATATCTGCCCTTACCAGGATTTGAACCAAGGACCGCTGGCTTCAGAGGCAGGGTCACTCCCAACTAGGCCACCGTGTCGTCATGACCATAATTGACCATGCAACGTCGAAACATGGTGTTATCATACTATAATCTTAAATCACCTAACCCCTGATTATTTTATGACAGATGCAAAATGCACACAACATTCGACATAATCGCACACACGCGTTCCCGAGCGCGGCTGACTGCACCTCTTATCAGGAACTAGGGTGTGAGCGGACTTTAGACTACGCTTAGGCTGGCCGCACCAAACGCTCGCCGCACGCTATACTTACAGCGTGTACATTTCCATATGAGCATATATTACATCCAGGGCTGGGATTCTACAGGGTAATAACGATATCGTCTTTGACGTTTTTCCGTAGGTATTGTCAACGTTTTGATAACTCTTATGTCATTTACAATAATGGTGACTGAGTCATAAAGGATGCCAAAAGACGTCAAATACGATATCGTTTTAACGCGGTAGAATAGACGCCCTGACATAACGATCATATAATACAAATTATGTGAGAATAGTATATTTTGCATCAAGGGAAGTAAGAAGGGGATAATTAACGAGAGTATTCGAATTTTAATAATTCGAATTTGTTATCCTTTTACTGCCCGTGATACACTCAATGTTTTTCATCACATTTGCAAGGAAACAATAAAAAAATGTACTATTAAAGAAAATAACAATAATAAAAATGACACTCGACTCGCTAAAAGAGATTGTCAACATGTCACCTATTTAATAGTCTTCAATTCAGGGGTGGGATTCTACACGGTTACAACGATATCGTCTTTGACGTGTTTCCGTATTGTCAACGTTTTGAGGCCCAGGGCCTCTATTCTACAGTGTTATAACGATATCGCATTTCACCTGTTTTAGAATCGTTTATGTCACAGTTGCCATTATTGCAAATGACATAAGAGTTATCAAAACGTTGACAATACGGAAACTCGTCAAAGACGATATCGTTATTACCGTGTAGAATCCTAGCCCAGAACTGCCATTAGTTTTCAAACTTGACAGGCCACACTGACTAAGTAAAATTGGTTTTAGCCAAGTTTAAAAAATAGGAAATAAACCTTGGCTGTTTTGAAAGCTCCATAGTCTAAAATGACGAACAATAGTGGGTATTTAAAAACTAAACTCATAACGAGTTATAAAAATTCATAACTCCCGGGGGAGATAAATTGCCCTGCTCTATACGCCTGCGTGTAATAACACCCTTTCCGAGCAAGTGTGATGAAAATAACTATTGATACTTACTTTTATTATAGAAGCGTAGTTAATTTTATTAAGTTTATCTTAGCAGCAATGTAACGCGTGAAACTTGAAACTACAAAACGAATTTACGAAATGTGTGAGCGTCCATCGTATTTGTATTTTGACTTTTACATGCGAAGTAAACGAATAGCAAACCGCAATTCATGACATGACGATTACGTAGATGCTAAATTAATTTAGTAAGAAGAAATAAATACAACTAATGATGGTGTTACACAAGTTTTTACGTTAATTAGTGTGTACGCACGTTACACGCTGTATAAACCCTATGCTAAAACGTTGTGGCTGCGGTCTGAAAGCGGCAGGCTTTCACTCAGTTTAAAACCCCTCACTTACAAAAGGGTGTTAAGTATAAGTCTCTCTATCTGTCTGTCACCGACGAACTAGTTCAAGCCGGCTTCAATTTGTTATATTGGCGCAGTTCTTGTGATGTTATGTACAGTCAAGGTGATAAATATGTATACACTTTAGTACCTTGTCACTTTAATCGCTGTTACAATTTCATATGGCAGTTTGAACATGACGTTAAATAGACAAGGTACTAAAGAGTATACATATTTATGACCTTGACTGTACATACAATGACAGTGATTTTAACGACGTGGTTAGCATAGTTGGTAGTGATCTTTCATGTGAAGGTAGCGTTTCCGGAGGCCGTAGCCAAGATACGTTCGCTAACTAGCGTTTCTATTCCATTTGTTTTAAATCAATCGCGTCACTGGTAGATCACGTCACACGAAAAGTCAGGTGATCTACTAGTGACGCGATTGGTTTAAAAACTCAACGAATAGAAACGTTAGTTAACGAATGCATCTTGGCTTGGGCCTCAGGTTCGATTCCCAGTCCCAGTAATTGTGTGAGGAGCGCGGGTATTTTATTCCTGAGTCTTGGAGATTTTCTGTGTAAAAAAGCATTTATTTTCTAGTCTTGAGATTGTATTCTTTAGAATGCAAATATCGATGAGTCTCAGATTCCACTTACCACCCTGTGGTGGCTTGTGTGCTCGGATGCTTTCTCCATGCCATTAAAAAAACCTGGCAAGATAATTTCGGACCATGCTCAGTGCAGGGTTCCGAAGCCGTCAAGTACTACAAACATAAAAAAAAAAACAAGAAATACTTACTTAACTAATTTTCTATTTATTGTCATTTGGTGCCTCTTAGATGATTTTAGTAGGTATAGACACTCTAATCGCCTGTACCTCAAGAACTAATGATATCTAATTAGTCGTGATAGTTCTCCTTTTAAATTAAAGATAGAGAGAAGAAAGATATTTTGCTGGCGTGAATAATTCGTATATTCATGCCAAATTACACAGCTTTCTACTATTGTCTCTGAGCTAGGCTGCAGACGGACGGACGGACGAACGGACATGGCGAAACTATAAGGGTTCATAGTTTGACTACGGAACTCTAAAAAAAGATATATAGTACCTTCCCTAAGTCAGTACTAGACTTTTTTGTCATGGGAGGGAAATCTCCTGCAAGATACCCAGCGTATTGGGGAGACGCTGAGTTGTGTGGGATGTTTACCCACTAAAACCCCCCCAGTGGCCATCTTGTGCTTGTCGGAGGTTCCAGGACCTCCAGGAGTTTGTGTACTTCCCAAATCACAAGAGTGACTATACTGTGCTCAGATCCCATTGAAGTAAGGTGCAAAAGTGTTTACATCTTTAACCTCATGCCGCCCAATGTATATCACATTGTAAAAAGAAACGCGTAACATAAACGCCCAGAATTTAAAAAAAAGAACTTGTACTCATGGGCAGTTTGAACGTAAAAATGTTTTGGCTTATACAAGTCAAGCCTCCTTGAATCAAACTATCGTCATACTGTTCTAATTTGACAATCATTCAGATGAGGTTGAATCACCCTACCAGGAGTTCAGAACTTGCAAGTGTCTGCTCCAAACTGGCTTTACGGCCAAACAGAAATTAATACAAATCAGAAGTTATACTTTCCCAATTTAATACCGCCCACGTACCCGAGGCCTCTTTTTAGTCGCCTCTTACGAAAGGCAGGAGGATGCCGCATTAGTATTCTTGTCAGGGAGAGCTAGTCAAGCCTAGATTAAGTTAAACTAGTTTGGGACTAGGTCAATGTATGTAATATTATCCCTTGATATTTTTATCGAATTTCCACTAGACATGTAGGATTGTAGGTAACCTACTAACCTTCCAATGCTCTGTTTTATAAAGCTACAAGTTACAAACTATAGGCGGAACTCTCTTTCTAGCAAAAGGAGTTAGAAAGAGGCTTCCGCTTGTAATTTGTAACTTGTAGTTATCACTTCAGTGCTAGCGATTAATCTATTGACCCTTGATAACTAGTTTTACAGTTAGTTAATCCCCTATCAGTCATCCACGTAACACCTAACACGTAAGGCTTAGCGACAACTTTCAAAGAGATTTTAAGCTTAAATTCGGTTTCAAAGATTCTAATTTAGAAAATATTTATTTCTGTACTAGTTAAAGAGACACTTGAAGAAGGTCCCCGCGATGGATACGGGCGAACGTTATAAATTTTATTTTAAAAACTGAATAACTACCTTGAAATTCTAAAGTAAGTATTTGATATAAAATACAAAAAATAAATTTTCTCAATCTCTAAAGGGTTATATGGAAGAGAGCCCTTAAAGGAATAAGCTCGCCTTTGTACATTTTTTATCTTTACTGTATTAATTTTGGTTTTCCTTGTGTTTATATCCAATACTAGGACGACATAGAATAAAGAAGCTTGGCCACAGACACTCCAGCGCCATCTATGTGTAACGAGTGACATTACTAACTTACCGAAGCTAGCGGCGCAGCTGTAAAAATTTGTTATAATGATCTGCATTATAACTACTTTTTGCACGTTTGGGACGCGCCATGTTTATAATATTGTGTTAAGTTTTTAGGTTAGGAGCCGGGGATGAATCCACAAGCGTAGTCAGTTGCTAACTGGTTTATTTTCCTTATCCAATCTATATAGGTACAAACATACATGCGCATCTATGCATAGCTCCATAGCTTCGCCGTACAACTAACAACCTATATGCTATAACTAAAGCTACGCGAGTATATTAATCCTAACATATTGTTATTGGTATAATTATTTTCCGAGTCCGCCGAACTCTAATACTTTTTGTGACATTGCTACCTACTCTTACCTATGGCATATAGTACGAGTATAGCAATTTAACTTCTATACATGTAACATGAATAGCTTCAGTATAACATGCCAGCTGTATCTTACAAATAAAACCTTAAAAAAGTCCAAACGCTATGTAAAAATTTAGTTTTTTTTTTTTTTATTATTATTTTTATGTTAAGGAGAAGGCACACGAGCACTCGGGCCACCTTGGAATCTGAGACCCATAGACATTTGAATTCTCAAGACTATAATCCAAAGACCTCAAATGCGTTGCCAACCCTGAGGACTAGGATGAAATGCCTCTATTCTAGTAATTTCACCGGTTGTCTTATCTCCACACCGGAACACAACAATGCGAACACTGTCACTTGGCGGGTGGTTAATAACAATAATATTATGACAGGCATATAAGGTAGCATAAGGAAAAAGAAAAAATCGGACTAATGTACCTACATTCGGAAATTTTAAGGTGTCTCCATGTTTTCGAGGCTGCAAAGCTATCCAAATGGCTCTCCAAAGTATCATGGTCGGTAGAATGGGTTTGTTTGGAATGCGACTATCCGCATACATCCCTAATTCGTGTTACCGCATCTGATTTGCATAATCGCGCATAGACCGAGAGCCAGGCTCGTGATTCCAACCTCGTCAAGTGTTTTGACTCAAAACTAGAGCTATTAATTTGTAAGTTGCAGTACGCTTGTTAGTTGAAATAAATCCGAAATGAAAACAAACAACTTTATAAGTGGAAACATTGTTACTTTTAGAAGTGAAAACTTAGGTAAGAATCTACTAAACATTTTAAAAAATATATAAAGCTTCGCATCAAACACTATTATATATGTATGTCAATACTTTATAAAGAAACGTATAAAGGCGAACTTATCCCTTACTTTTAGTTTTGGCTGAAGGGGGGGGTAAAATTGTTTTTATACATTGTATTGTACCACTTTGTTGGCGTGACTAATATGCATTTTCATGCCAAATTACAACTTTCTACTACTAACAGTCTCTGCGCTAGGCTGCGGACGGACGACCGGATGGATGGACATGGCGAAACTATCAGGGTTCCTAGTTTGACTACGGAACCCTAAAAACGAGTAACGAGTAGACATTAGTACAAAACATAGTTTACGGAATCTGTAAACAATATGCAATATGGTAACGATAACACGTCAAAGACAATATTATTGGTTTTATGATTTTATTTGTAGGAAGTTAAAATTAATACCCCTCTTTATTCCCTAGTGTCATAAGCTACACTAATCTTATTATAAAACTTTCTTCAGTTTATAATGTAATTAAAATTGTTTTTTGGCTCTCAGTCTACTCCGCGTAAATTGCAACTCAATAGAATTTTCGGACAATGACTATTGAACTAAAAGATCCACTTGCATAATCTTACTGCATAATGTACTAATCTAAAGTATGCACTTTCATTCAACGAGGCCATTTAAGCTTTTATGCACTTACAAGTCAGCAGAAAAGTCCAATTATTATTTTAGGAAAAGGAATCTTCGGACACTTATACACAAGTCAAGACACGACTTTGTAAAATTATATCACGGCAGTTAACTGCATTTACCTCCCATCGCGGACATTAACTGTCAAACTGCCGTAGAACCATATCGTAATGTTACCATTTTAAAATCGATTTTAAGCTTGTATTTTTTATAATAGTGGTAGGCAGGGCTCGGATACCAGTTAATTTTCAAACCGTTATTATGTACTTGATGCAAAACCTTTTCATTTCGGTTCCGTTCGCATAAACCAGTGATCAACCGATTTTTGGAGAAACCTTCATATAAAGTTCTTTTCGAATTAACCGGTTTCGAGCTAAAAATACCGGTTAATCCAGACGCACGTCACGCACCATAAACAAGCGCCGCTGTGTTTTTATTCAGTACAAAACTTTTGGTTTCTCGATTCGCCGCTCGTGCAAGAAATCGGTTAATTAAGGTTAAAATAGAGTTCTCAAAACGTTCGCGTTCCTTAGAAAAGTTCGGAGCAAAACCGAAATAAATCGGTATTTTTTAAACCGGTTCCGAGCCCTGGTGGTAGGATCTTGTTTACACCACCACCATCTTATCCTGTTACCTACACGAAGTGCGCGTTTTTTTTAAGACATCCGATAAAATTGGCATTCTATCTTAGTACTCAGGTTTGCCAACACATTAGCAGTCTTATGTTTTTTTTCACTCTCACTGTAAGTCATCACTTCATCGAATGTATCATTTCATCGAACGCTATTTTCTGCTGAAGCTATAATGTTTTCAGGGTATCTTAAACATTAATTACGTAGTTTCGGTTAGGTTACGTCAGATGTTTAGGATACCCTGAAAACATTATGGTTTCAGCAGAAAATAGCGTCCGATGAAATTATACATTCAACGAAAGGTGTTTCGATGAAATAGACACTCTTTTGCCTTCTACTTGCCATAAAAAATGCGACAAGGTCATTATGTCACTATAATTCAAATCTGTGACTTTGATTAACTATACCATTGAAACAATACCATAAAGAGTATAATGACAACGATGTCATGAAGTTTTGGTATGAATGTTACGAAACATTCATACCAAAACTTCTTTAGTATGCAATAGCGCCAATACATACATACATAACATCACGCCTTCATTCCCAGAGTGGGGTAGGCAGAGCTACAGAAATACCAACAACTCTAAAAAGACTTGTTGATGTTTCTATAACCACATTTTACACAATCAGGCCAAGAAGTTTACTAGTGTATTAGTGACAGGTTGCAAGCCCATCGCCTAACAATACTACAAGCCTTTTTTCCCTGAGTCGCCTCTTACGACGTCCACGGGAAGACATGGAGTGGCACTATTCTAACCCGGCATCCACACGGGCAATAGCGCCAATAGTTACCACTAAACTATTAAGAAAATCAATGTTATATGTGTTCCACTTTGTCTTTACTATTGTTATCGTATTGCATTATGTTAGCTCTAATTATCTTGACAATAATGACGGCTGAGTCTTAAACAATACCTTTGCAATAGGTGTAAGAACGCAGTGAAATAGACGCCCTAAACTTGAACAACTATGTTAAGAGTATTATAGAAACCAGATATCTTCCGAGCTTCCTGATTTACCTTCAGAAATGGATAAATACTAAACATATTTTTTCCTATTTCAGGATGCTCTTGCGACTGTCAACCTGCTGCGCGATATTCAATTGTGTGCCCTTCACACACACTTACACATGATATCACACACTCACACTCATCACATTGCCGTATTCGGCGCCCCAAAAGAAAAAAGCAACCGACAGATTGAGAGGTCTTCTTAAAGTTTATTGTTGCTGTGAATCCTTCTTTCCTTTTCTTTCAGTCTAAGGAGATGACGACCTTCTGACTACAATACTTTTTAGAAGCATTACCATTAATGATTTTAACTTCTTCTTTTAAGAATTCAAAGAAGTCAAATTCTTCTAAAAATGTTCAAATACTTCTGACATCTTGAAACCATCTGCTTTTGACGACTCCAAGACCAGCTGCTATAAAGAAACAAAATAGAGTGGAATATCTGTTCTGTTCTCAAAATGTTTTCAAACATTCAGCCAGCCTTAAATGGCCCACATCAACCCACACTAGCTTCCAATGAGTCTCAATTTAAACTGGAATCTAGTCAATTCCCATCTAATGCTACTACGGACAGTAGAATCTGTATTCTACATTGCAGCGGTCTCCAATCCTTTTTGCCATGGAAATGTGCCACAAACTTCAGGGCTATACGAGCAATGGCTGATAACTAATCTCCTTAGTCTATTATGCAATTAGAAAATGATACTGGCCACTATGGTGTTGTATTCGCTGTTTATTCTATCAAAATTGCCGCTATGTTTTTGTTAAGAATATTATATCTCTTATAATGACGGTTCACACATTACACGACATTATTACATGGACAGCATAGCGAATTCGCAAAATGTGGGACCATGTGCTGATAGGAGTTCAAGAGAAGGCGACTCCTGAGATGTCTGTAAGAACGCGTGATTACTGCATCAGCGAATGTTTTACAACTTCAAATCGGTAAGTTTATTTGATAAGCATATTTATTTTAATAAAATCCTTGGCGTTTTAACTGCCGTCATTGTTACCTTCCAATATTATTTTAGATAAAAAACGTTTCGTTCTCTGTTCAATTAAATGGTAACTGCCTCTTTTTCTGCTTGTTTATACATCAGAAGTTGCTAGTAGATCATTATATTGGTGAATATTATATTGAATACAATGTCTGCTGTTGAAACGCCTGAATATTCGCCCTTTTGCGTCTACGTTGGACATTGCCTAAACAACGGTTTCGGTCTTATGAGTTTTCTGTTTTCGTTTATGTTTCGTCCCTTCCTTCTAATTTTTTTTTAAAAGCAGGACCTTGTTTGTTTTTTTATAGATAACGAAAAAATTATATATGTACTTAGGTATATCAGGCCGCGATAATAATGTTCAAGGAGGTTAAACGTCAATTTGACGAAAGTAGATATTATGTAGGTATATGAATAATAATAAATTCATTAATTGAAAGTTACCATCCCGGCGACAGCATGTGCTGAGAGACATGAAGAAGTTTTTTTATACTTGCCATTAATAATTCGACATTACTTATGTCCCCTTTTTTATAAATTAAGTAAATTAAATGATTGAAAATTAAATGGTATCCATAATACAAGCTCCAGGCTTGTTTAAGACTAGGACAATTTGAGTGAAGTTGTCCGATGATATTTATTTGTTTATTAAACACTAATTGTTGCTGCAACTCCGACCGTATAGAAAATAAAACATAGCCTATATTATTCAGTTATTTATTGAGACGAAATATATTTTTTAAATCGTGTCAGTAGTTTTTGAGTTTATCCAATACAAAGAAACATAAAATGAAATCCATCTTCTTTATTAGTTTAGTTAAACGTTTTGCTTAGGCAATGTCTAAAGATATACTAGTTAGTTTGATTAGTTTACTTTATACTAACTTTACTAAAGAATTACATAAATATCACCACAGACACAGATTATCAGTTTATATGCGCTAATATCGTTTCTGTTTTCTGTTGAATCGAAATGTATAGAGTTGACATACACGATCGAGCGATCTGTCGTCAGCTTATGTCAATCCTTAACATTTTGTCGATATTAGAAAATCAGTAGGCGTGATGCAACTCGCCTAGGCCCCGGGTGTTATTCTCTGAAACAACTCACCTATCAATTCGTTAGTGAGTTATTACCCGGCGCTCATAAGCACGTAAAGCAAAACTATGTGCCTCTACTTCATCAGAGCTGCTTTGACTACCAAATCTGCGATCAAAACAAGAAACACGTATTATAATAATGTTATTTAAATTGCTACGGATAACCTGTATTCGCTGATATTATTTGGTTTAAAAAAGAATACGTACCTAATGAAAAAAGCATTTATGTCAGTGATCTTATTTCAATCAATCGCGACACAACGCCGCATCAACAAGGCTAAAAAACACGCTAGACTAATTACCGATCCAGAAACGACCAGCCTCCTTTTGTCAAAAGTACCATTAGGTATGATTAGGTGTGACACAAAACGCAGAGTCAAGTGGGCCGGGCGCGAAGTCGGCGTTATTTGCCGCATAATTTACATAGAGATAGATCAGCATCCCACGGGCCCGGCACCCGCTGAATTTCTATTGTTTAGATTGGAAAATTAAGTGAGACTTTGACGATATTTGTTGGGAAAAACTGGAAGTTTGAACCAGGTGAATCCCAACTGAGATTGTTGGAGCGCGGTGCGGGGACGTACGGAATTTATTATAGATTGGAGTCCGGACGGAATCGATTTCCTAATGGCACTGTGACCGTAGCCCGCTGGAGATTGACTCATTTGCACTGCATTACATTATCGACTGACACGACCAGCCACTCTATCTCATCCCGGTAATGAACAGATTGTACGGGATTGTATAAAATTCCGTTCCGATAAACCTTGCCCTCGAGTGAATCTACCGATGATTAAAACAAGTACCGATCAACATCAAAATAATAGATTGTTTTTTCACATTGTTGTTTTATTGACCGAAAAAAACCGCAATAAATTTTACATTACTGCAGAGACCGGGAAAAAGGCCGTTGCGGGATAAGTATGAGTTCGTGGCGGAGACGCAGTCGAGATCATCATCATCAGCCGCAAGGCGTCCGCTTCGCCCTTTTTACTTAAGTGTAACTTACTTTTCACTTAATAATAGGGGTCAACAATATTACGGGGTCCATATTAGCTCACATAAAATTCTTAGTCCTATTTCTTGTTTGACTAACGATTTTTATTCATAACTAGCTTCTGCCTGCGACCTCGTACGCGTTTAAATCAGTTCCCGAGGGAATAGCGATATGAAAAATAGCCTATGTGTTAATCCAAGGTATAAGCTGTTTGATTTCCTAATTTCACCAAAATCCATGCAGTAGTTTTTACGTGAAAGAGTAACAAACATCCATCCATACATACAAACTTTAGAGTGTATAATATTAGTAGGATAATCACTCTTCATATTTTTTTGTTATTCATAATTCATAATCTTCGCAACTCCTAGTGATATTTTCTGAAACCGTTCTGATTTTGGGACGTTTATGGAACAAACCTAACTTAACCTTAATTACCAGTTGGATATTTTTTTAATCCTGCAGATTAACAGGTTTATGATTAATACTGATAATGAAGAGTGATCATTATGATGTAAAATGGTATGAGAAATATTTTCGGGGTTCCGATAATAGGACTTGAAAAGTTATGTGAGAAAATGCGCACCCAATATTACGATGTAGAAGCACGATGGCGAAAATGGGCTTCAACAAACTGCGGCCCAAGCAAAGATGCAAACGCTACTTACTAACGTTTTTCTTTTCTATCACTCAAAATGTATAGCTAAGATGATATTCTTGTGCGTTACGATAAACCACGTGATCAACTGTCATTCCATAAATTTTGAGTGATAGAAAAGAAAAACGTTAGGAACATTTGCATCTTGGCTAGGGCCCCGGGGAATACATAGAGGCTATGAAATGAAACTGAAAGATCAAGGATGGATAGCGATGGCTATCTTTAAAAAAACTTCAGCTCCTAAAATCATATAAAAGAAAGAGACGCCAACAAGAATCTTCGCCGAATCCCGCAGATTTAGCACCAGCATAAAAAAAATATTATAATAGTTCTATTCTAAAGAATCGGGATTAAAGAGTACCTAGGTATGTTAATTGTTCAAGCGAATAATTAATGCTCAGGGAGAGAACCGATTACTCTGGAAAACCGTTAGAGTGGAACAAACTCTTTTCACATAAGGAACTAAAGGCCCCCACACATCGAACGCGATTAGCCCGCGGCGGCGGGCGAGATAATTATTATCAAACGTCAAGACTTAAGTAGGTACCTACTTGACCATGAATAAACACGCCAATTCGCAGAGTAACGTACTAACTAACGCTGCTGTATTAATTCGTGTGGGTGTCATAGAAATACGGCCTCTGCACGACGAAATTCAAGGTTATGCCCTTAAATGAACTCTAAAATCTATACTTCTCTTCAGAAATCCTCATGTAGTTATTATACTAATATTGCATACCTATAAAGTCCTAGTTTTTGCGTTATGACCTATTTAGTCTATTGAATAAAACCGAAATTAAGCGCACCCTAAATAGTACAGAAACAATTGAGCACCACGTGCCGTCTCCAAACTCCAAGTTCAGTGACCCTGGCAAAAAAACTCGCGCGATAGATACACCTACCTATAGATACCTACATATATATAGCAAGCAATAAAAAAGGAGGTCGCGAGTGTTTTAAGTAGCTAGGCGTCCAATGTCTAGGTTCCGAATGAATCTGTCTTTAGGCCAAGTATCTTGAGTACTAAATTTGAACATTCGTGTTGTTAATAAAACCAGTTCGTTGCACTGCAAATTTATTTGACTCGCGCCGCGCAACTAGCGCCTAACGAACGTCAGTATCAACATTTAGCGTTCTTAGTTCCACGTTTATCCACTCCAAACGATAACCAACAAGACTTATACACTATATAAATTACGATTAACTGTAATTTATATATTGTAGAAAAAGGAGCGTAACATTAAATGGAATTTCTTAATTATTTGCATATTTAAGAACGTAAACATTGTCGTTTGTTTTTTTTATCATCGCTATCGTTATCACCAAGACAAGACACACAGCGCCATCTCTTAAAATATAGTAGAAACAAAGATTGAGATATAAACAGTTATCTATGGGAAAAAACTAGAGTAGATGGCGCTGCCGCGCCGCGCTATGCACGGATGTGCAAATTTGTGATGAGAGAATGTCAAGGCCAATGCTAATAAAGTGCTAGACTTTGAAATACAATAAAATCCAATGAACTAAAATAAAACATTCTTCAAAAAAGAGTAATATCGGGAATACTAAACACGAACCTAATTTTAAATGTGTCAATCTTCACTTAATAACAATGTTGTTGTACGCGTTCTAACCTCAATTCTGTATCTATGGGCGTGGGAATTTTGGCCAAATTTCATTAAAACGCCGGTATTAACTTGTCAATAATGTTTTAAACAGTCATATTTTAAACTTGAGTTTGATATCTATTAATATTCCTTTCAAATAGTGGTAAATACGAGTAATAAAAACAAAAGGTATTCGCTAATTTAAACTTAGCGCCAATCTGTATGACGTGAAGTTCGCGTTGCGAAATGCGAATACTGGCCGATTGATGTGAAAGATATTCCGAAGGCCGTGAACATTGCGGAAATCGAGATGTGTGTGTGGTCAAAAAGACAGTGCAAGGTAGGGGTCGGGTGGCGTTTGTGATGGCAAAAATTTTGCAAATGGTGAGTTAGGAATTATTGACTTATTGTGCGGCTCGGCGATGATTTCAGTTTGTGTTTGTGAATTAGTCTAGTGTTAGAAAAAAAAATGGTGTTGATTGATAGTTTTTACCCAGATTCTAAGATAGGGATCGGCAAATGGCGCTACGATTTGCCAAAGTTGACACAACTACGCGTTTAGAAATCCCGTACGTCTTCGGTCACCTAGTTCTAGTTGCGCGGGATGATCTGTGAAGAGAAACAATTTGTGGTGCATCCTCGAATTCCAGAAACCACGCGATCGGTGTTAGCAACTGGGACATCCAGCTTGGCGATTATAACGGTGTCAGCATGTTGCGATTTTTTTGGGCAGCGGTACTACTTTTTAAACTCGTTTATAGAAGCGGCTAGAGGCTTCCGCGTCCCGTAGGGTCGGTGGCCGCGCGGTCTGCCTTCTGGACTTAAATTACATAATGTATGGGTCTTGTTTGAGCGTGCAACAAGTAGACATGTGTCGGCGGGCTAACTGTCAATGTTGGGTACAGTAAGCTCGCGGCCCCCATTAATTCGAGCGGCTGATGTCACTTATCTCGCGCTCTCCTATCTAGGCCCTATGGCCGCCAATTTTTTACACATACCTAGTATCTTAATGTAAATTTGATAACCGGCGCACGTCTCCAATTACCGGCTGTTCAAATAACGTAATGCAAATTTAGGTTTGTTGTGAGTGACTATAATAACTGTCTGTATTTTTTTTGTATGTGTGATTTTTGCAAATTTTTGTAATATGTTGTGGATGTTAGCTGGGTGCAGTGGCTGGTGTGGGATGTTTGGAGTAAAGTAACTGTTGTTTTCAGCACGGTCACTGACACTAGCACCAACGATGGACCAGCAATTCTGTTTGCGCTGGAACAACCACCCCAACAACCTGACAGACGTGCTGGCCAGCCTGCTGCAGAGGGAGGCTCTCTGCGATGTCACACTCGCATGCGATGGAGAGACAGTCAAGGTAGGGTTGCATTTTATCATCCTTAACCCATAGAGCGATTGCTGTGAGGTCAAGTCAATCTGTAGTTAAATTTCAGTAATGACCATTTAAAATTTGTTGTGATGCTAAGTCATTTCCCTTGTTAATAGTTACACTGTTCTATTTAGCATTTTTAATATTAAACTTTCTGTATTATTTTACAGTAGGTGCTTATTTAAATATGTAGGTATATCCAAAATAATAATTTCCTTGCATCATTGAATAGTACCATGTAGGTTTACTATTTAACAATAAATAAGGGGCCCATAAATATTAAGCAGACTAGCTTTATTAGTGTGTTGTTCAAATAGTTATTTATGTAATTATTTTATAAAATTTAGTGAATAATAGACAGTGATGACTGAAATATGATAAGTTGTTTTACTTTCCATTGATGGCCCTAAATTAACTAATAGGTTGCTGCTGATTTTGTGACTGTCCTGTAAATCAAAAGTGTCTTTAAATCTTAAGGCACATTCAGAGCATGAAATAAACAGATTGATTATACCTATGTTAATTTAAAT
Source organism: Acleris holmiana (assembly GCA_949316455.1). NCBI lineage: Eukaryota > Metazoa > Arthropoda > Insecta > Lepidoptera > Tortricidae > Acleris > Acleris holmiana. The sequence goes on from OX438771.1 coordinate 20,105,480, forward strand.
TGCATTTATCTGTCATAAGCTATAAAACATAATGTAAATTAATGTAGAGACAGATGAACACACGGACGAAATTACTTTCCAATTCATTAACACACAGTAAATCTAAGATAAGGCTGTTGCAAATTTTAAGTAAAATATGTTAGCTCTTGTTGAGAGAGGATAGAAATGAGGGCAAATGTATAAATTTTTGAATCGGTGTTTATAAATAACTTTGAACTAATGATATTTCAGTTCCTAAGTATGATTTTAGTATTGTTATAGCGATCTGGTTTCAACAAATCAAAGTCCTGCATTTACTTTGTGTGTGTCCAAAATAGGTTATCAGTTGCAGATTTCTTCGCAAAAAAGAACAAGAAAATCTATGCCTGAAGCTGTACTATAGAAAAGGGTATATGTCGCCTTAAGGGTATAAATCATAAATGCTTGTCAGAAATGTTACTTTATTAACACAGTTATGATGTTCGCTGCTCTCTTATAATGTAACAAGACACAATTATAACAATAGACCAAACCATGCCAGATCCCATAACAATAACAATATTTACATGTATCAGACAGGGATTTGAACCTAAAACTTTGTAGTCAGTCTAAACGTAGATGAAATAGAGTCAGAAAACTGCTATCACAAATCTTAACCGTATTAATATTATTCAAACCTAAATAATCTTGGTGTACAGAACTGTCACCGCCGATTACTGGCTTTCAATGTTGAGCCGCTATGAAACCCTGGTGTCGTTGCAAAGGGCCAATAAATAAATAAATATCAGGGGACAATCTCAGATAAATGGACCTAGTCCCAAACTAAGCTCTAGGCTTGTGCGATGGGTACTAGACCACAATAAACATACTTATATACAGAAATACAGACTTAAATACATAGAAAACATCCAAGACTCAGGAACATATATTCACGCTCATCACATAAATATCTGCCCTTACCAGGGTTTGAACCCAGAACCGCTGGCTTCGGAGGCAGGGTCACTTCCAACTAGGCCACCATAAAGTCAATGATTTATTTAACTTAATTTATTTCTCGTGATTTAACGCTGCCAGTGAGACAAGGTTCTACAGTTGCTCAACAATTGGTACCATCAAGAGCAAAACTGTATATTATGGGCCGCTCATTTCCTTTGAAAAATCCATTATATTTTTAATGATATTGTTGATGAATAAATTTAATAACAAATCTTCATGTTTATCGTGTAATATTTGTGCAGTCTTGTAGACATTTTTGAAATGTGTGATTCAATATTTTATCCTTGACTGTACTTATGAATGTATTAATTAAATTACATAATATAAATATTGACATGTTTGCGTTATGAATATTGTTTACTAACGCATGCGCCGATTGTAAACAGTAGTTACAACATACTTGAGTAATGGGGTGAAATAATAAACAGCTTGCATAATTCAGAGTACCTATTCAGACATTATTTACTTTATTTTGGGGTTTTTTTTTTTAACTAGGTACCTGTTCGCGACTGCCCTTTTGACCTTCTGAATTAGGTACCAAAATTTTCGAGACGAAAGGACACTGTCGTCATCCAGGTTACGTTTCAATATTGAGTTGTTTTTTTTTCATTTAAATAGGTATATTTAGTTGTTTATAAGTGATTGCATTACAAACTTCTAAGCATCCGCATTTTTTTTCTTATGCTCCTTGGAAAGTGCTGTGAAAGAGAAGTATAACTGTATAAACAAAACAATTGTCGTGCTATTTTTTCATAAGATATGAAGCTTTAAAAATTCATAGTTTAGACCCTTTGCAGAAACACTTCGAAATCGGAATGACGTCACAGCCGTTGTTCCATGTTTAAAATAGGTATACGGATCTTATAATTAAATTAATTTCAGAAATTACACTGATAAAATAATATTGAATTAAAATTTTACGTAAATAAAGTAAGGATGCTGAAAAAAACAATCTACGCCTCAAAGAAAGTTTTAAAATTTTAACAAGTTTTTATTCTATACAGGGTAATTTATTTATCAGTGCACAAATTTTAAATATGATTTTGTATCGTTAATATGTAATATTACGACAATAAAACAAGTTATTTTTTTATTTTTTTTGTTGCAAATTATCTCTCTTTTACTTTCTCGTGTGGACACAAAGTCACACTAGAAATGATGACATGGGTTGTCAAGCTGTAGGTATGTGATACAGTGTATTGATATTCGAAATTTGAAATTTCATGCACAGCTTATCAGACAACAAGCCCCTCTCCTCGCACCCCTGCATTAGAGGGTCCATGAATATCGTTAAGTTAGTGGAATCATTGAATCGGCAATATCTCTAATATTTTTTAAGCTAAAGTAAAAATAACACAACATGTGTTATTGATTAACAATAGCGAAGCAAATATTAAAATTTGTGCACCTATTAAAAAGTTATCCTGTATAAAATCTTAATGACTGTGTCAAAACTTAGTGTATTGAGTTTTATACGCTTTTTTTACGTTTTCTCCTAAATCGTGTGAATGAAACTCAATACTGTTTTTCATGCATGTGCCCTATTGTAACATAATGGAGTTAAAACCTAAACAGGTACACTACACAGGTTCCAAAGTCCATTACAAAAGGTTTTTAAAGTGGTTTGCGCTTACGCTGTTTTTACATACTCATTACAACATCCTCAGTACAACCATCTTTCGTGTAATGTTTCGTGTTTCGCTGTAACGTAAAGACCCGTTAAGACGGTAAAATGACTTGCATAGAGGCATTCCATCTTGGTCCTCAGGGTTGCCAACGAATTCGCAGCTTTAAGAATGCAAATGTCAATGCGTCTCAGATCCAGATCTCAGACCATCCCGACAATGACAGGTGACAGGTGACATTTCAGTGTACATGGCGCAGTTTATGAAACCCAGTGATGTATCAGCGTGTTATCTTTGCAATGTACCTATACCGAATTGTCACCTGTCATGTGTCACTGTCAAGATGGTTTCTCTATGTCATTAAAAAAGATATTGTAACCCGTTAACTTCATTTTAATACTCGCTAGCTAGAATATCGCTATTCCCTCGGGGTCCGTTAAATTTTTGGGGTTAAGAAGTACCATAATGTCCTTCCCCGGAACTCAAAATATCTCTATACCATTTCATCTAAATCGGTTCAGCGGTTTATCCGTGAAAGCGTAGTAAACAGATAACTACTTTCACATTTATAATAAATATTAGTAAATAATTTAAATAAATAAATATCAGGGCACAATCTCACAAAAAATTACCTAGTCCCAAACTAAGCTCTAGGCTTGTACTATGGGTACTAGACAACGATAAACATACTTATATAGATAAATAAATACTTAAATACATAGAAAACATCCAAGACTCGGAAACAAATATTCGCGCTCATTACACAAAATATCTGCCTTTACCGGGATTTGAACCCAGGACCGCTGGCTTTGGAGGCAGGGTCACTCCCAACTAGGCTACCGTGTCGTCAAAGATATAGTAAGTATAGATGGATTAAAAAAAACTAAAATTTATATGGATTAAAGTATTAAATATAATTTTTAATCATAAGTTTTTCTCGTGTTTACTAACACACTTTGTTGCCATCATTGATGATAAACTCGCTATTAAAAAACTAGTCAAACGAGTCCAAACTCGACCAATTTATTATTAGGCATTGATGAATTCCTATGGCCACCTTCCGTTTCCATCATTATACCAGCTTCGTAATAGGGTAGGTACCATAGCAACTTGACAATGGAAGGTGGTCATAGGAAATCCTCAATAGGATATATTTCCCATTGTGGAGCTCCTCTCTTGCTTTGTTAAATAAGGATATTGACCTCTGCAGCATCACGTCTGAGACGTTGAAACATGAAAAGAGGTGGAAAAGTATATACATACATACATAACATCACGCCTTCATTCCCAGAGTGGGGTAGGCAGAGCTACAGAAATACCAACAACTCTAAAGACTTACTGATATTTCTGTTACCACATTTTGGACTAACAGGCTAAGAGGTTTACCTAATATACTTATACAAAACATGATAAAAATGATTAAAGATGTTTATTCAGTAAGTAGGCCGCACGGGCACTTTTAAACGTCACAATTTCTACCAGTGCTTCCCAAGAGGAGACCATTGCTGAGAAGAAACACCGCAAGAAACTCAACAGTCAAAACTACATCAAATCTATAAATAACAGGATCCCAAATTAAAATATAGCCTACTAACTGTTGCCAGTGACCCCGTCCGCGTGGAAATCATTTATCGCTATTCGAGCTATTTCCATACCAAACTTCATCTAAATCGGCTTAGCCGTGAATGCGTAACGAACACACTGCTTTCACATATATAATATTAACCTTCCACGTAGAAGTCATTTATAGCTCTTCCCGCGGGAACCGTAAATTTTTCCGGGATAAAAAGTAGCCAATGTGATATTCAAGACATATATACACACACATATATATATACACACATATCAACTCCGTGCCAAATTTTTCGGCGGAACCCGAAATTTCCCGAAGGTGACGCTTGCTTGACAGATCAAAAACCTATATTCTTTAATTTTCATCAAAATCGTTGAAGCTGTTACCGAGATTCATACATACATACATAACAGGCAGAGCTACAGAAATACCCACAACTGTAAAACGACTTGTTGATTCTATAACCACATTGTTACATGTTTACCAGTGTATTAGTGACAGGATGCAAGCCCATCGCCTAACAGTATACAAGCCCTTATTCTCTTAGTCGCCTCTTAGAACATCCACGGGAAGACATGGAGTGGCACTATTCTAACGCGGCAGCCACCCCAAAAACGTACGTAACTTGTTTAGTCTAATACAAACTGACGCATTTCAGATCCGTCCCAACTTTTATTCTAATAATACGCGTCGCTATTAGAATAATTTGTTATTATTAGCTAGCCTTGAGACATTAACCAAGGCTTCACATTTTTGATATTCATGTTTTATTGCCTAAGGGCCGGCGCCCATACAGCGAAGCGCAGCGCGGAGACTTCTTCACTGCCAAAGCATTATCGTCTTTAGACACGTTGAAATAAGATCAAAATCAATTAACAATCATGCGTGGAGACGCTAACGGAGATTATTTGTGGTGTTGATTAATATTGATCTTATTTCAACACGGCCAAAGACATTGCTTTGGTACCGTAAATCTACACAACTATAGTCCTAGCCTGCACACACACTACTCTGCGTTCCAAGACAGGCATAGCCGATGTGGGAAAAAAGACTGCCCAGTCAAAGTGGGCCTGGGCCGGACATGTTTTTCGCATGTACCCACAGAGATGGGCCAATGCGGCAACCTGGTGGGTCCCCCAGGACGGCTACAGACGACGAGGCAGACCGAAGCGGAGATGGCGGGATGACTTGGACGCTTTTCAGGATTGGCCGAAAATTTTCACAGAGAGAGAGAGGTGTGGAAATCAAGGAAGGAGGCCTTTGCTCAGCTGTGGGACACTGTTAGGCTAATTTAATTAATTAATTAACATTATCCTTAAAATATGACTGCATCCTGCTATTATTGCTGGGTTTATAATTATATTGCTAGGCCTTAAATAATTTGCTTTAAAGTCTAGACTATCTATCTTAATGATGAAAATTTGATCGTTGCAGGCTAGGAATATAGTTGTGTAGTTTTACGGTAGTGTAAAAATCTGCGGTGTTTGCCTTAAATGTCACATGGAACCTTGTTGGGCAAAGATGCAGTACTTACAGCCACCAGAGGCCTTATTCTACCTTGTCTCTACACTTGTTATCGTATTGTTTCCAACTCGGTCGCCCTTAAGGTGCTTTTCCACCGGTGAAGCTAGGCGAGACGAGAATTGAAATATGTATTGATAAATTTCAATGCCCTCGCGCATTTTCGGTGGAAATTGTTGTTTCAATACAAGTAAAAGTTCTCGAACCGCCTCGAATTCTATCATAGTTCTGTGTTGGCAACGCATTTTTAGGATTGCACTCTCGAGATTATAGTCTTGAGAATTCAAATGTCTTTGGGTCTCAGATTCCACTTATCATAATATTAACATTACGATGACATGTCAAAAGCAATTAGGTTTAGCCCGGGTGGAATAAAATCCCTGCTTCACGAAATTATGTCTTAGCCAATAGGTTACAAAAAGCAAGCTTAAACCCGACCGCAAAGTTATTTAAATATTTTCGTCTACATAATGTTAATACCCATGTTTTTTATATTGTTATATGCTATTTATTATTTTTTATTATTGTACCCAGTTATTCTCGAGAAGGTTAAACGAATCGAACTTGTCTAAATCGGACCCTCTGTTCAGCCTTTATATGTTAACAAAGAACCATACATATATACAGGTTCAAAGTCGAAAGTGTTTATTTGTAAACATAGGTAAAACTAAAACAGTGGTGGAAAAAATCGGTTGAACACTATGCGTTGCCTAGATACTATGAATTACAGTTTCTCGGACATACTATACTATGCTAAACAATACAATGACAATTTCAATACCGTCCTTCTTCGGCAGCTAGCTAAAAATATTGCCACTTACTGTTTATTAACTGAAAACAAACAGAGGTTTTACATATCATGTATATGAATATGTTTTTTTTTTCAAAAAGAGTCTAAGATAATTATGAAACTGCCCAGTGGCTTCACATTCACAATATGTATTGTTTAAAATTTTAAACCTCTATTGTACAGTTATAAAAGAAACAAAGTTCTACCGTCAATAATTTATTTATCGTACTTATTAATTTAAACATAGCTGCCAAATTCAAAGAAATAAACAGAACACGGATAGAACATTAAGTTGTACGTATGCAAAAGTCAAAATGCTTGTAGTTGGGTTTTTTGGTAAACTAACCACTAATTTATCAAAGCATAACAAAGTGAATGCATTTATTTCAGGTCAAAAGTGAATATTTAGACAAGTCTACAAAAACTACGCATTTTAACTTTCTAATTTAGTCTATAAGTGGCCAAACAGGTCCTAGGGTCCGCGTGTTAACAATCTAGTAACACAACTTGTCAACCCGAATTCGAGTATTCATTTATCTACAAATACTAGCTTTACTTAAACCTAGTTCACTGAAGACAAACTAATTATAATAAGAATGGCTTAGCCGAAATGTTAATATTTCACGTTTCAATGCGGGATTGGAAGACCTTCACATATCTTAGCAGCCTTTTGTCCGTGTTTCCTTCTAGTGCTCAATGATATGCCTAGTGACGTTATTTTTTGCGCTTCAAATCGGGTCATCTTAATTTCATGGCTTCATACATTTTTGTACCTACGAGTATAACCTACTGTGAGGCAATCCAAATGGGTCAGTGTGGAGAATTCGAAAACTATTACAGTTAGGGATTTTTCTCTTAGGATCTGAGGTTTGAGGCCTAATTTTGGAAAAACTTAATTTTTTAAATGAAATTGGTACTAACCGGAAGTCAAACCAACTAGTTTTGCCCAAAAACACATCGCTTTAATATTGTACCTGAATGTAAGTGGTTTCAAGTGGCTTCTCAGCAGTGGTCTCCTCTTGGGAAGCGCTGGTAGATTTTTGACGTGTAAAAGTGCCCGTGCGGCCTACTTACTGAATAAACATTATATTATTTTAAGGAACCATTTTAATTATAGCTCTACCAAAAAAATATATTGTGGCACGCTAATAAATAAATAAACGGACAATTGCTGCGTTTGATTCCCATTTAGTGTCCATGTTTAAAAAAAATCATAATTGCAGCTTTTCCCTTTTCCAAAATCGAAGCCTTGGTTTATAAGAACATATACCTTTATTACCTACTCCTATAATTACCGAATTTTCCATGCTGATCTATTTGCATTGCTTACCCCGTAAAAACGTGATATAGAAACATAATTAATTAATGTTGTCGGTTACCTTGACCTCATTTGTCATTTACGGTACGTACGTATAAGGAAATATTTATGACTAGCTGTTGCCCGCGTCTCCGTCCTCGTAGAAATCATTTATCGCTATTCCCTCGAAAACTGACTAATTTACCGGAATTAAAAAGTATCATCTGTCCTTCCTCGGGACCTTACTTATCTCCTTACCAAATTTCATTGAAATCGGTTCAGTGGATTAGCCGTGAAAGAAGGACAAACACATTTTCGCATTTATAATATTAGTATACGAATGATTGACACTCAGTATTTGTGACACATAACCTACAGTGAATGCTCGCTAAACTCAATTTGAAGCAATGCTGAGTGAAATAGTTAATAAAACGGGATAGTTTTACGTTAGTTCGGAATAACGGGACGGTCCCGTTCACAACGGCACTTATGGTCATTCTTACCTATGCCTGAAGATTGCTGTAAATAAATAATAGTAGCTCTTTCTGTATGTCTGTATGTGCGCTTAGCTCTTTTAAACTTCTAGACAATTACTGATGCGGATTTTTATCATTATTTGAAAACCCGTGTGGTTGCCAGGTTAGAATAGTGCCACTCCATGTCTTCCCGTGGATGTCGTAAGAGGCGACTAAGGGAATAAGGGCTTGTAGTACTGTGAGGCGATGGGCTTGCAACCTATCACTAATACACTGGTAAACATCTTGGCCTGATTGTGCAAAATGTGGTTACAGAATTAGCAACAACTTTTTTAGAGTTGTTGGTAATTCTCTAGCTCTGCCTACCCCACTCTGGGAATGAACGCGTGACTTTATGTATGTATGTATGTACGATACATGTTGTGATTTATTTTTTATTAGTTAGTAGACTAGGAACATATGTATGCACGTAAGGCATGAGTTGCCTTACGTGCATATTTTTAATGCCCATACAAATGTTACAAGTTAAACACCTATTTCTATTTATCCGTGTGTGACTTAGCACTGAACAGGTTGGTCGCTTTCAGATGTTTTAGATTTCATTTTAATAATCAGGACGGTTCCTTAGCTAGGTTTGATGCTTATCGGTATTTTTTTTCAAGAGTTATCAGCTCAAACGTTAGAGTGCAGTTGCGTCCGGGCTTTTAAACGATTTACTGCGGATGTCATTCTTTACCCTAACTCAATGCCGTGGACGCCGATCGGCGTCATCATGGAATATGTTTCTTTAATAAATAATATCATCATGTTTCAAAATTACATCTTTCATAAGCCTTCAATTCTACTAGTTGTAGTCGGTTTTACAAAAATATTTTGTTATTACTAAAATTTGATCTCAAATGCTGCTGATGCCGATCGGCGCCATATTTTTAGCCTGGGTGCCGGTTTAAAGCTTTTAATTAAGTTATCAACTTGAAGTCTAACAACACCACGTAAAATTATGTAGTACGCATCGTACTGGATTGAAAACTTACGCCGCTAGCGCTCTGAGAGCGGATTCGGCGCGATCCCATACAAAAAACGCCTCCGCCACGTTTTGGGCACGCTTTTTAGTATGGGAACACGCCGCAACGCGCCGCCACCGCTCATAGTGCGTTTGCGTCTTTACAGTATGTGACATAGCTTTTATTTTGTTGCAGGCACATCAGACGATACTCTCAGCGTGTTCCCCGTATTTTGAAACCATATTCCTGCAGAACACACACCCGCATCCGATCATATTCCTCAAAGATGTGAGATACTCAGAGATGAAGTCGCTACTCGACTTCATGTATAAGGTAACTTGGATAAGAACAAACAAGAATAAGAAGTATTTATTTCCACCCAATATCAGAAAGAACAATCAAATTTTGTATTTAAAAAACAAACAAACTAAAGTGAAAGTTGGACAAAAGGCACAGACTCAGGAGGCCTAGCAAAAGTTGTCCGTGACTTGTTTGTCGCTCTGATCTCCCTTTCTATCTATTCTGTAATGACAGAGATGCACTTACTGCATGAGCTGCGAGCGCGACGAATTGCTCGAACCTTCGCAGCGCTGGTTTTCAGTCTGCCCATTTCCGCACTCAGTATAGATTAACACAATTTAGCGTAGATCAGACAGTATAGATAACTTAACAATTTAGGCAAATTTAATCAGTGAAAATTTTCTGATCAAGGAATCTATCCCACCTTGTTTTAGGTATCTTCTTTCTTTATTGCAATGATATTATAGTTTATGTGATGGGAGTTCTTATTCATTTTAGCTACAATTATTTTCGTGTTGTCGTACTAAAAGCGTGGCGTAGGCGTTTTTTGTTTGGGAACGCACCACACCGCGACGTCTCTGCTTTCAGTGCGTTTTAGGCTTTAATATTAAGAGCTACTATCACGTCAACATGTGATTGCTATGTAAAAGCATGAAGGTTATAACAAATTGAAATAGTTGCTATGTTATCTGTTTTTTTTTTCCTTTTTTTGCCTTTCGACATACCAATACAAAAAACAACATGGTTTAGCCAGTGTCGAATTAGATCCCTTTATAATTTTGTCATAGACCAATGGGAAAATTACATACTGGATAAAGCATCTGTCATTCGCACTTACATACCTTTTTGTCTGAAAGTGACGAATTTTTATCCATAGCGATAAATTCGACAATAGACCCCCTTTCAAACTGAAAACAAAATATTCATTACATAAAAATTACAAAGGCGTGACCGCGGAAGATCCACGATCAGTCTACGACGGAATATATTGATTTCAAAGCCCTAGGTCATTGTGTCGTGAACGGCTGCATTAAATATTAAGCGAAGTGGCAGTTGGGGATATTTACATCAGAAAAACATTATTTTACAGGGTGAGGTAAATGTTGGCCAAAATATGCTACCGATGTTCCTAAAAACAGCTGAAAGCTTACAAGTTAGAGGTTTGACAGAAAACAATACATTGAATCCTAAGGTAAGATATTGAATTATAATACTAACCAAATTCTTGATTCAATAGAAATTGACAAAGACGTAAACAAAATCAAACTAATCAATATACCATTATTACTTGATAATGACCCACTATTAAAAATCAAGTGACTTTTCTTTACACTTAATAATTACTTACATATTAAGTTTAAGATTAAATAACTATTACTTATACGTTATTTTAAGCACGCATGAAGAATATTTGAGGTTATGTGTCAAACAGAAGTAATTTGTTTACATCTTGGCTAATTTAAATTGACACGGACTATATCTATTATTGTACCAAGGCCGTAGTATGTGTATGCAGAAACAAAAGAATAAAATTAAACCAGTATTTAGGCTTTAAAAAACGTTCCGCCAGTATTGTAACTTACGATTGCTTTTATGTCTAACAAACTTGATAAGGTCATTATTTTCTATTGTGTAAAGTGTTGTAAACTTTTACGTTGAATTAATTTCGCTTTTACTCCATGACATTTTAAAAATCCATTTCATACTTTCAAAAATCTAAGAACTTTTGATTAGTAAGCTATATGTTTTTAAGAATTTATACTATCAAGAAAAACGAAATCCATCTAAAAATATAAGTATTAAACGGTTTCGTTACGGACTCTAAATGGTGACCTCTAAAAAGCCTTGTTGCAGAAAATATGGCTCTTGTTGTAATGCTTAAAATCCTGCAAGCATTCTCCGGTTCCGTTCAGCATCATATATCTTTGTCATAATTTAACAAATTAATACAGAGAAAACCGCAGAACGCATCCAATGTGCAGTGACACTTAATATTCGTATATTGCATACACATGAAGTTGGCCTACCCGCTTCCCAATTTGTAACCAACCCCTGTGCAGTGCGAAGGTCGGTCCACGCCGTCGGTGAGCGCGGAGAACCTCTCCCGCGGCGAGACGTTCGCCACGCCGCCCGCCGCGCACGCCGCGCCGCTGCCGCTCCCGCTCCCGCCCGCGCCCCCGCTCGCCGCGCACGCGCCGGCTGACAAGCGGAAACGGAAGAACTCCGCCATCAACAGGGACGAGATCGATCTGACTTACAGGCACTATGAGGTAGGAAGCGTTTTAATTTATTTTTTTTCGCCGACAAATCTTTGGCAAATGCATCGTTTTGCAACCTATTTATTTGCCAACACGCTTTTTTTTCTGTATCTACAATACATTTCAGGATTTTTATAAAACTAACCTAACCTACACGATAATCCTGAAATAAATCCAGAGCTATTTGCAGTTTCGGAAAAAAAACGCGGGTTGTCAAATGATATGTTTGTGAAATGAATTATTTGTGAAACATTGGTCATGAAAATATAGAATCCCGAAGCTTTTCATGTGCAATATATTCATACTCTATTATTGGGTATCTCCAAAACCAGTTTTAGTGACCTTCGGTAAGCCGCTACTATAGATACCTTTACTTACATAATAAATGCAAAAGTGTGGTTTGTTAAACCTTTACTAACATAATAAATGCAAAAGTGTGGTTTGTTAACGGTTCAACGTCTCAGTCGATCGACCAGGAGGGCTTACACATGTTGTCTGCGATTAGTTTGTTGCACGGATCTCCCTTTCTATCCCGTCTGTAACGATAGAGACGCACTGAGCGACAACTTGTGCTAGCCGTAGTACTGTTATATTGTTCAGAGAGACATATACGGAGAGTTTATAGACGGGTAGATAGGGCACGTAATGAATTTAAATCAGATTTTGCATTGAGATGGTTTCATCCTGGCTTGACATATTATAAGACATCCCGGAAAAATTTATAGTCCAAAGGGAATGCTATAAACGACTTCTACGCGGACGCAGTCGTGGTCAAAAACTATAATTAATAACAATTTAAATTTCTAATTAAAAACACACATGACCTCGTTTTAAAGCTTTACTCTTAAAAACTTTTTGAAAGGCGACACAAACGCATTAATAATTATATTTAATCGTTTTAGATCTAGGAAGAGAGAGATAGAGGCTCCAAACTCATTACACTCCTTTTTTTGCTCAGGATAAAAAAAAACATACGTGCTATTTCTAACGCAAAATCGATTCAAAGTTCGCTAGTCACAAAAAGTTAAGCTTCGTGGACAAACATTGAAAATCGAGAGCATATTTGGTTTAGGCTCAGAAACACTAGAATGCTAGGAACGTACCAAAACTTAAACGATTGTATTTAATGACGTGACGAATTTAAATTGCAAAGGCAACGAATAGGTTGATGATGTAACGCCATTTGAACGGTCCACAGTCTGTGTCTTTTTTTTGTTTGAGCTAACTGAGTAACTTTCAATATTATGTACTAATTAAAGATGAACGCTCTCGGCCGAGTATGGAGTCTAAGCTTTCGTAATTCGATACACATCTTGATGATTACAACAGGGTTAAATTAAATAGCTACTTACATCCCGATAAAGAAATTCCATACAGATTATAAAAATACACGATAAATGAGACGTACATACATGCAAAGCAGACGCGCTTTAGTTACCTGTTAGTGGTTAATATTTGTGTGATGAGCGCGAATATTTGTTCCTGAGTTTAAGAAAAAGTTTCAAAAGGGGTGCAGTTTTTAATTTTTTAATGTTTTCGATTGTTGATAAAAAAGTGGAAAATTAACATTTTTGTTTTTTCCAACGGGGATCTATTTTTATACCTTTTAAGAATAACTCCACGAAGTGAAAAAAATCCTAGGGTTGTAGTTTAATATTAATCAGGTTTTTTCTGTTAACATTCTATTCAGAAAAAAATGGTAATTAAATAATGCATAACTAATGGAAAAATGGGGATAAAAATTTTTCGCCGACGGATTATTGTTTATTATATATCCCAATAGTACTCAATTTTTTTTATTCTTTAATATTCATATTTAATATGTTCAAATGATTTTTATTGTTACCGTGTCCGAGTGACAAATCGCGAGCGGAAGCCAGCCTACCTGCTTTTAGCGCTATTTTCAGGGCTCCGTAAAAAATATAAATATTAAAGATACAGTTCCGGAAGGTAAGACTTTTTTTTAAGAAATTTCCTCTTTTTTTCAGATCTTTTTTCAAATTTCGAATATCTTTGTTAGTTTTTGAGATATTCAAAAAAAATCAAACCCCTACTTTTTTGTTTTAAATTGATTATAACTTTTGCAATTTTCATCGGCCCCTTTTGGAACTTTTTCTTAAACTTTCTACTTAATATTCCGAATCGAATGACACCTTGATCGTAATTTTCTGAGACTATATAATGAGAATAAAAAAAATCACCCAAAAAGGTACATGTTGACCAGACTATTAAGTTTAGTATGTTTATCGTTGTCTAGTACAGTACCCATAGTACAAGCCGAGAGCTTTATTTTGGGACTAGTTCAATGTGTGTGAGATTTCCCCCTGATTTTTATTTATTTTTTTAATTCTACAATATTTATAAACTGAAACTTTGTCTGTCAATCAATTGATCTGACTTAAAACTTTCAAATTGTCAGGCATGAGAACTCAGATTTGGTTATAAACATAGGTACTAAATACTTAATTCGGTTTCGATTTAGAATCCAGTCATAATTAAATTAGGTATGCAAAGTGAATTGATTTCACAAAATTTGAATTTTGTTAGTTAAAATTATGTTAGTGGTTCTGACTTAATTAAACCATTTTTAATTGATTACTGTTGCTGTTTTTTTTACTATTTTAAACATGTTGATGTACCGTTAACGGCAGATACCCGATAAGAAGTGACTCGGAAACTATACGTATTATATTACATACATACATAACGTCACGCCTTTATTCCCAGAGTGGGGTAGGCAGAGCAACAGAATACCAACAACTCTAAACTTGTTGATAATTCTGTAACCACATTTTGCACAAGTAGGCTAAGATGTTTACTAGTGTATTAGTGACAGGTTGCAAGCCCATCGCCTAACAGTACTACAAGCCTTTATTCTGTATTATATTAAGCTACCTTTTTATGGCCATTAATACTTGTGAGGTCTTTAAATTTAAATTCTTCATGGCGCTGAAAAGGTTAAGGACGAGTATTGACATGTGTCATTAAGTAAAACAAAATTTGCATTTTTCACCATTTGACAACTTTTTAGGATATCGCTCATGGGCACACCTGCCTAAGTATTAAAGTTAGAAAACTATTTAACCACAGAATTTAAAAATACAAATCCACAACAGGTTTCGTCATAGTTTTCGGCACCTATTTCAACTGATCAATATTATATAGCTTACTAGCGCTTGCCCGTGACTCCGGCCGCGTAGAAGCCATTTATTTTTTTACCTTGGGAATTATACAGTTTTGACTGCCGGAGATATTCGATTATATTATATTCTACAGGGCGTCCCACGGCTATGCCACATGGAAGGAAAGTACCTTGAATATTGTATATGGAACATTTTACTGAAAGAAGACATTATTTTAATTTAAAAAACAATTTAAACTGAATTCATAGATATTTAAATAATTACATGGTTGAACCGGGAATCGAACCCGTTACACGAGGTAAATAATTACCCTGTAGCTTTATCATACCGACCGAAAGGCTTCATCATAAGGATTATTTTTTGTTAAATAACATAGTGTCATAAATAAAAGAAAGACCATGAAATTTAACATTTGTTGTGAAATTTTGTTTAGAAAAATGTAAAGCTGATAGATAGAGAGATAGAGAGATTTAGATAGATTTTTTTATGGGGTTATGTCAAAAATGTAGTTTACAAGAACCAGTATGAAAGTGTCAACGAGCTATAAACAGAACTTACGACGTATTATTCTAAACATCCACCACAACAAGATCAAAAAATCGACAGTGAGCGAAATAATGAAAAGAGTGCGACTTTGTATTCAACAGGAAGGGACTCATTTTGAGCATTTGATAAATTGATTAATTTTGTATTAAAAATATTAAAATTCATGGTCTTCCTTTTATTTCTGACACTATGTTATTTAGCAAAAAATAATCCTTATGATGAAGCCTTTCGATCGGTATGATAAAGCTACAGGGTAATTATTTTTCTCGTGTAACGGGTTCGATTCCCGGTTCAACCATGCAATTATTTAAATATCTATGAATGCAGTTTAAATTGTTTTTTAAATTAAAATAATGTCTTCTTTCAGTAAAATGTTCCATCTACAATATTCAAGGTACTTTCCTTCCATGTGGCATAGCCGTGGGACGCCCTGTATATTAGAGCTATACGCCGACGGAGTTGATATCGAAAACTAGTTATTGTCCCCTTAGCAAAGAAAACGGGAACTCGTACACTATGCATGTAGTGGAAAGTTATATAAATTTCTTCTATATGTTCGAAAAAGCCCGCGTAGTCCCACGTTCTAGGCCAAGTAAGAATAAAAAATAAACTTGTTATTTACCAATGTCAACGTCCGCAAAAATTTATGAAATTTTATACCCCAAAACTTAAATAATAATTACTTTTTAAAACCATGTTTGGACTGGGATAATAATGAATATATAATGGTTTTATTTCTGAAACCATAAACATTTCAGGATTTTTTTAAAGGTCTTAATATAGAACCCTTTAGGAATAGGTTAGGTTAGGTTTGTTTTATAACAATCCTGAAAACCTTGCGGTTTTAGAAATAAAATCATTATATATTATGACCTATTATGTGTTTTGAACTTTATATATTACTAGCGATCCGCCAGCGGCTTCGCCCGCAGCAATTTTTTTTTCTTTCATGTCACTTAGGGGTATGGAAAATAGATGTTGGCCGATTCTCAGACCTACCTGATATGCACACAAAATTTCATAAGAATCGGTCGAGCCGTTTCAGAGGAGTTAAATAACGTAAACCGTGACACGAGAATTTTATATATTAGATGTTATGATACTCACCCCAAATTGCCGAATGTATTTCAACGCGTAATAAATGTTATAATTGAATTCCCAATTTATTTATATTACATTAATTACATTTCAATGTATAGTTTTCAGTTTCATAGTAACATTTATAACAGACTTCAAAAAAAGAAAGCTCCCCCGCTTACTAAAAAGATCATCGTTGGACTGATTTATTTATTTTATGGGTATTCTAGTTGATCCCATTTTCGGCACGTCAAGATCTAATGATGGGATATTGGAGAAATCGAGGGCACACCTCAAAAATTATAGCGATACATACAGCGATTTTAGTATTTTCAGTGACAAGTCTAACAATTGCATTCAAAAAATATCATTCGGTGAAGTGGAACACCTCAACGGTACCTATTTCAAGGGCGGCAATAAGATATCTCGATTAAGATAGTTAAGCTACTATGACGAAGCACATTTAAATGGTTTAAACATATGACCCGCGGCGTTGCTTGTTTCTTATATTGAGATGTGGGACGACTAATATACATAATAATATATTTTAATCACTAAAAGGCATGAAATATTTTTTTGTTTCAAAAACAAAAAAGAAGTCTTCAAAAAGCATGTAACTTCTTTTATAATGATATTTTTCAACCAAAAGCTGAGTTCAGTTGGACTGAACAATTTCCAGACAGACATACTTAGAAGTTATTGTGGCACGAATAAAACTGTCCTAGGGATTTCCGAACGGTATTAATTTATCGATAAATTGTACTTACTTATGACAGTTATGACTATGAGATAACGAAGGGATAATGTAAACATGCAACTTACTATTATGATTTATGATACACAATGTCATACAATTTACCTAAATAGGCCTTTGTTGCAAGGCACTCTTGGTTTTACTTTGCATTGTATGAAAATTGATTGAATAGCATTAAAAGAAGATTTTGTGTAAAAATCACGTGATAATAAAATTTCATTTCATAAAACTGATGTTTAAGATTACAGTTTAAAAATCTGTAAACTAAGTGACTCTGTAGGTGCCTATTATTTATATAATATCGATCGGGCGTGATCAGCATTTAAGTTCTATTTTATCCGGTGAACTTTACACCTACCTACTATGAAATGTCACCTTGAAATAAGTATTTAAAACAGTATGTCGATAAATGTAATATCTGAGGGAAGTCCCTAGTTAAATGTCATTTTTGTCACAAAAACTGCCTATTACCTACCATTTTAAAAGAAGTTATTTCTTGCTTTTTGTAGACTGTTGTTTGTTTTTTCTACATTTCTTTTATACAGACAATTCACTAGTTTTTTTTCAAATTTGCGAATGTAAAATCGACACCAAGAAACGACTTAATCGTCATTCTAAAAATGTGCCAGTTTCCTTAACTAGTAGTTAAAAACAAAGCAGTCCCAATGTGTCCAGGGGCACCTGAAGTCCGGGAAGGGCGGGTCGACGGGCTCGGGCTCGGAGCCGTCGACGCCGCCGCCGGCGCACGCGGCGCGCCGCTCGCCGCACGCGCTCGTCAAGCAGGAGCCTGACGCGCCCTACCCGCCGCACCACGCGCACTACGACCAGGCGCATCTACCGGTAAACACTTACATATACCACCACTAAACACCATTTGCAGGGCCTCTTCTCTACTTTGTTCTAGCCCAGCTTCCGTATGCTAATAAAACTACGCGCACAGCTTAACCCCTTTTACTAATGCCTTGCTAAATGTAATAGAGCCCCGAATTCGTAACTTCCTGAAGAATACCGATACATGAAGTCATATTTCAGGAAAGTTCAATTAAATTTGTGTCATAAAATGTAGAGTTGAGTTCAATTTTGAGCGACATGAATGTGGTCGGTGAAATGTACTATGTCTGGAAAAGGGTTAAGCCACTGGATCTAGGACTTGGGAGGAAATATCCTTTTGGTTCCTTTGGTAAAATGACGTAACGACAGTTCTTATTCACTTGACAGTGAGAGCTATGCCAACAATGTGATTACTTTGTAGAATCTAGATGGGCTAAACTAAAATAAAGTTAAATATATCGATGTAAGATGCCAAAAAGCTAGATCAATAACGAGGTAGATGTATATCTACTTTTCGTTAGTTTTCATCCTTTTTAACCTTAGTATACATTATGTACATATATCGCCTAAATCACTACCACCCTTTACCCGATTCATGATTCAAAGAAAATTCGTAGCTAAAGACCCACCGAATGGGACCTGAAAATCCGTACAGGGTTGTAAAAATACATTCAACGTACAAGTTATGATAACGTCAGTAAGGAATTGAAGATCTGCAGACACAATATGCAACATAATCCTATTACGATGATGCGATGGTCTTAGGTGTCCCTTTCTACAAAGGTGGCTGTCCCAGTTGAGCATGATTTTCCCGAGTCTTGGATGTTATTTATGTACTTGTTTCCCTTTATAAGTATGTATCAGGACTAGCTTCCGGGTACCGACACCCAAATTCATCAAACAGATAGTAGTCTTAAATTACCAAGAGTAAGATATGTGTGGTTTAAGTTGCAGAATAGTATCAAGAAATATAGATCCATGTAAGACGGAGGAGCTACCGGAAGAGATGTGATGGAAGGTCGTGTTTGCTTGCAGATGCTGTGCGTTATCTCGCTATAAATATTAACGCTTCAAGAATTCGTTCGTAATATTAATGTAATCTAATGTTTTTTTTTTATCTCGTGACCTTCGCGATTGTTGCGAGCACGAGCCATTGAACAAAGTTTTTTTTCTTAATTTAATTCTTATTTCATCCTACCGCACCTCTTATAAGCAAACAATTATTATGTTAAAAAGGAAGATCTTTTTCTTCTGCTTCTTAAACTGATGTTCTCGACTGGCATTCTACTTTGATGTAATTGAATATGGCGTCAACAGAAAGGAAGGGATCTGCCTCATTACGAAAATCACAATTGGCATAAATCACAAAATTGTTAGAGTAAAGCAGGGCAATCCTTTCCTTGTCTGTTGGCAGAGGCCGCAGAGGCGCGAGGGAGAAGAGGAAACGAGCGTAGCGAGGGCGGAGCCGGCCCGGCCGGCCACCATACTCGCTCACATGCTCGCTCTGCCGCAGCAGGCCAATTCGCTCCCTACCCCTTCCCCTATCCCTGTGCGAAAAGGAGGAAGATTCCGACCCAACTGGCTCTCCCTCTACCCCTGGTTGCAATACGACTCGACAGCCAACACTATGTTCTGTAACGTCTGCCGGAAGTGGGCCCACGAGCTGGCCGTCACTCGGACCTCGTTTATAGAAGGCAACGCCAACTTCAGACTGGAGATAGTGAACCATCACAACAAGTGCAAGGCCCACAAGTTCTGCCAGGACCGAGAGCACTCTCATAGAGCTCGCACGCAACTCAATGATGCTTATAGTTAAAAAAAATACAAGCATTAAAAAAAAAATGTTATAGGTTTGTAAGGGTACGCTGTGATATTTAAATGCCTCAGGCTTATATATTTTTTAAACAGCAATATTCCACTAGCTAGTGCCATGCGTAAGGAACAAAGCATTTTATTTACAATGGATACATAATAAACAAATGTGATCTCGATTTCGTACCTTATTACAACAACCTTCCTGTCGTTTTTAGGTGGGTATAACATTTCAGCTTGTATTTGTTCAGTAGTTATTGCGAAAGTAAAAGAGAGTGCTGCGTATTCCAGGGCATGGGAGTGACGGAGATGGCGTCGATGCTGAGCCAGCACGCGCTCGGCAACGAGGCGGGCGACGGCGAGCCGCCGCTGCCGCCGCACCCCGACCAGACCGACACCATCGACGGTGAGTGAGATCCCGACTCGTGAGCCTTCGTGACTCCTCGAACCCTAGTACTTGACTGTTTATGGCACACATTGTGTAGTCGTCACATTTCATGTTTACTAAATCTATGCCATCATTTTCTCGTCTTTAATGAATCGGTTACATAATTAACGCATGGCAAAGGAAAACTTGAGAATATTGGCTAAGATTTGAGTGCTTTGCAGAATTTAACGCTTTGATTCTACAGTAATAATCAAAAATATCTTCGGAGACGAACTATTCAACCCTAGGGAGTTTTAAATGATCGCGCCCGGCCCGCGTTATTTCTAGATGTTATTGATTATTCTGTAGATGCATGCATCCCTCGGCATGCCTAACATGGTCGCTTCTTATGGATTTAGTTTGCATCAACTATTTTGATAACGCTTTTGGGTATCTTTTCTTATTATTCTTATTAACTATGATGAAGAAATCGGTGTGGAACAAAATTCTCATGGTGATTTGGCGCCCCCTGTAAGGGCTTAGGGAAACCAGACATTTATAGTTTTAATTGGTAATTTCAAGGTTACGAGAAAACAGGATGTTTTTGAAATAGCGTTACCTCAAAATTTAAATAATTTAGACGAGTCAGGACTGCATGAATAAGGTTGCAAAATGAGAGTGATGTATTGGGCAAATGTGTGGCTAGTGGACTGCGATAGTGGTCGTCTGAGTTCCGTGTGTTAGCATGCCAAAAACTTACCGAAAGTGAAGATATACCGTAATATTGCAGGTGAAAACTACGGCGTTGACGAAAATTGTATTCCTCAAGAGAATTACAGACATACCAATTATAATAATACCAAATCCGAACCTAGCTATAGGCCTTACTCAGGTCCTGTCCCGTGCAGGGTGTGCGGTAAACTCGTCTCCAATATAAAGAAGCACATGAAATCGCACAATCCGGCGCAGCACAAATGCCCCTTGTGTCCTATCATTCTGACGCGCGCCGATAATCTCAAAAGGCATCTTCGCATGAAACACTTCTCAGTATTAGGGCCGAATAATCTGTCCAACATACAAGCCAAATGTTGATTCACTTAGATGACCTAATTTACTGTACCTACTGCTACAACGGAAACAGTATGATTTGAATCGTAGTTATTGATCTCTTCATCAAATTATGAAGCTTTGTGTGAACTAGGGATAACCTAAATGTTAATAGGCTGTGAATCACCTGGGTTTTGGATCTTTAAAGTGCCTTCTTTTGCTAGAGATAACACTATTCAATACTATAAATGTGCCTCAATAACAACGGGATTACATTTCGTATCAGCTTAAGGCAGTTTTTCCTTTAATCCCGGGCTTGACGTAAGCGCGCACTATTCGTTGATCCTAACAACTATGTAACTTAGTCTTAAGGTGTGGTGTTTTATTTTGTTTTTTTTTTTAACAGTAAATAATACTAAATATCAAAAGCGAAAATTCGGCTTGAGCTACAACAGTGAGACATGTGAAATCTTTCAACTCGTGCAACAGTAACATACGCTTAACAACGAAGGCCTTATGATATCAAATTAAGCGCTAAGCCTAGTTTTTGCTTTTAAATTAAAACATTGATTTGCTATTTTGATAACTTGTATACCTTGTGTTAAAATTGTCCTCGACTGGTAGGTAACATTGTATTTCATTGTCTAGTATCTATTTGTATATAATAGTAAAATGAAGTTAAATAGTAAATGCTCTTCAGTTTGCTGCTGGGGCTAATCGAGACTAAAGATCTTGTACAAAACATACCTAATGATCTCTTGTTGTTCCTCGTAGATTATACTAAACTGATACAAGTTGTCAGGCAACCAAGACTGATACTGATTCTGTTAATACGGAACACATAATTTATTTCTCCTTTATACAATAATTTTACCAACCCTTATGAATTATTTTGATGTAAGTCTTTCGTTACTATGTATGTTTGTTGCAAATATATTCCTTTATTTAAACCACTTTCTTTTCTTTTCATTCCTAATCCATGCTTCACTGTTTCTACACATTCTACATAATGGCTAACCTTACTTCCGAGACTCGCGACATTATGGGGCCCTGTCTGCTATTAACAACATCATGCAACTAAACACTGACGACAACCACCGTTTCTTCAATATCATCGATTCATTTGTGCATGAATCTCCGTTGGATTGTACAAACATTTCTTTGGGAACATGTAAACTTGATACTTTGGTTTCAATAACTCTTTTTAGTATTTTGTATTTGTTATTGATGCTTTTTTATTAAATAGTATTAGGAGAGCATAGTACGGCGTTAACAGTCAGTAACCAAGCTTTGAATAGTGCTAAACAATATTGTTTCAGTCGGCCCTTGTTTGCGTAATAATGTTTTTGGAATTGCTATTTTACCATGCTAAGATCGGGTGCCACTTTCATTCGCAATGCGAATGCTGCAGAAACAACTGAAAACAGATCCGTTTCTAAACAAGGCATTAATAAATCTCTTGTATGGCATCAATTAATCACTTGTATGACATAAATAGTAATTACTGTTATCGCATCAGATGCTAAAGGTAGAGGGAACTCTTGTCTGGAGAGGTAGGTATTCGCAGTTGTGCCCATCCTTTCGTCCACATTGGGAACAGGATAATCCAAGTTGTATCTACCCATTATTTTAGTACCTAATAGCGGGTTTGCCCGGGT
Source organism: Acleris holmiana (assembly GCA_949316455.1). NCBI lineage: Eukaryota > Metazoa > Arthropoda > Insecta > Lepidoptera > Tortricidae > Acleris > Acleris holmiana. Next base: position 20,128,534 of record OX438771.1, read on the forward strand.
GGGATCTATAAATATGTGTATTATCTACAAATAAATGATGATTATTGTTGTGTAAAAGTGGTGAGTTAGCTCAAAATTTTACAGACATAAATTACTTATTTGTGTCTTGGGTCTTTCTTCTTTACCGTTTTTTTTTATTATTCCGTAGCGTATCAACCCGGTATCTTAAAACTATATTGGTTAGTACCATTGATTTAAGTTAAAATAATGCGACAAAGGGGTCAGAAAGTGTTACGGAGTAGACTATATAGTTGTATGTGGATGAATCATTTCGTTCCTCAGGGAAAGGGCTAGTAGAAGGGATTTCCAAAGTTTACTTGTATAAATTAATTATATTTCTGTCAATAATAACGCTTAAATAATTTGATAACATTATAGTTGTTTTAAAGTATGGAATAATAAGACAAAGTTCAAAGTATATTCATTTCCGAGGATAAGTCATTGTTGGTAAAAAAGAAGAATGGCCCTTTATGCGTATGAGTGATAGAGATTAAAGATGATTAAACTGTTGGGAATTTCAAACTGGTCACCCTCTAAAATTCTTAGCAATAAAAATGAATTAAAGAGAATGGAGTGTACCTTGTCAAATTAGTAAGAGAAGTTTTTATTGTTAATTCGTTTTTGTAAATGATGGTTAATTTATCAGTATTTTTTGCTTAAAATAGCATCGGTACAGATTCAGATTATGTTCATCATCATTATCATCATATCACCCGAACACTTCCTCTGTTTGACATAGGCATTGCCCAAAGGATCAAGATTCTAGGTTATTCTTTTAAAGTGGCAATCCACTACCGCAATGTTAGCAGCCCCGCCGGTGGACCGACGATCGATTTGAGATAAACTAGGTTATGTTGTAGGTACTTTAAATAATGGGGGGTACGGCTGCTAGTTTGATAACCAGTTAGGATCGTTTAAAAGTACACAATGAACGTTAGAAAAATGTGTAAGTCTGGTGTGGTTCCTGGTGGAGGTTCGAAGGGATGGGCAGGGTGTGGGCGCGCTGACTGGCGGCTGGTTGCAGGCTCGAAGGGCTGGCACATGCGGCTGACGTTCGAGCGCGTGGCGGGCGCGCTGAACCTGCACCGCTGCAAGCTGTGCGGGAAGGTGGTGACGCACATCCGGAACCACTACCACGTGCACTTCCCCGGGCGGTTCGAGTGCCCGCTGTGCCGCGCCACGTACACGCGCTCGGACAACCTGCGCACGCACTGCAAGTTCAAGCACCCGGCCTACAACCCGGACACGCGCAAGTTCGAGCAGCCGCCGCCGCCGCCGCTGTTCGCCGCGCACCTGGACGCGGGCTTCGACTGATCGCCCGCCTCCTGGCCGGGGCTCGGCGCTCTGTGAGCGCGGAGCGCGCCCGGCCGGGAACCCCACTACCTAGGATTAAGCTCAAGTGCTATTACTTAAGCGGGCCTTATCGTTTGTCTTAGGGCGACTCGTTTTAGTATTGTCTCGGTTGTGCGTTTTGACTTGCCCCAGTGTGACCTTGACGCGTCGGTCGTTAGGCGTTAAGTAGGTGAGCTGATTTCTATACCAATTGCTATACGGGAACGGGCGAAAGCAATAATAATATGACGTTAATTTTATTACCATATTATTTTTTATATTATATCGATAGCGTAAATAGGGGCGCGCCCCTCGTTATATTTATTCGTTAGGCTCTCGGGCCGTATCCGATGTTTACGTTACATCCTTGCGCGGAGTGGACACCGGGGTGCGAGAACTGGCAGAGATTGTGATCCGTCGTCGGTCAACGACTTATAAATAATGACTGAATCTCAGTGTAGATGCATTTGTAACTCTATGAGGCCTTTGCGAGATGGATATTATTAAGGACTTGTGATGTATTAACGGATAGCGCCTAAGGAAACATACGAAAAGATTTTTATACTAGACTATAGTTGATCTATTTACGGAGATTGTTTTTTATACTTAGATATATCGTATCGTCTGATTTAATATACTTTTATATTTACATTTATATCACTATATATATTTTGATTTATCGGTGTTGTTTGTTTTTATTCGACATATATAAAGTGGATTTCGTTTATGTTCAGTTGACGGTTAGATGTAATATAATGAATTGAGATGTTAACATATTTTATGATTTTATCGTTGGTAGGTGTTTAGTTGATGTAGGGCGGCCCGCCGCGAGTGACCGCTCGCGGCGGGCACACGTTTCGAGTTGCGCATTTAGTAACTAATATTGGCATTCTACGATTGGGACTAACCTAGCATGTATGTATGTATTTTCAATTAAGATTTAAGATTGTTACATTTTTAGCTAAACACTTAGAGTGGTACGGTAACTGAAATGTGATAAAAAGGAATGGTGCTAGAACCAAGAGTGTTAACACGCTACGATTCGACTCCTATTATAGAACCTATGATTAATGTTTATGATTAGTTGCATAACGTAAGGCATCTAGCATCCAGTGAGGTCACATCTGTCCGGACACGACTCGAGATTACAGTATCACTCGTCATTCACATTCAGTTTTCAGATCTTAAAATGTACTAATATAAACGTAATGTTAAGACGCCGATTGATAAATTCTAATAATTCCCCGATGAACGACGCGAAGAGCCGAGCGCCCGAGCGCGCCCGCGAGCGTTCCCACAACTGGTGGCGACAGTGGTGTTAGCTGTGAACATGCAATTTCACTTGTGCAATTTTTTTAATAGTCATAATTCATAGCTAGATTAAACAATTGTTTATTGAATGTAGGGGCCCACTTGAACTATAAATACTAAGCTCCGCCACCCCTAATGACATTATTAATAGTAACTATCTCAACCAAATATTTCTTCCTCGAAGATTTATTTTCATTTTAAGCGTTGTTGTTTAAAGTTTTATTGTAACTATACTTCTCATTACGTGGGCGCTTATTATTTAATAGCATTTCATACTCAGTGCAATATTACTAGTTATTTAATTACGTAACCAAACTAAAGGATATTTTAAAAAAGTAATAATAAATGTCTTGGAAAGAGTTACTACTACCTTTACTACCTATCGTAATAAATAAGTGAACTCCTACTTGTATCGTACCGAGCAGTGGTCGGTGGTTGCGGCGCCGCACAGGCTCTATAGCTGGTAATGTTAGGGTTTAGCTTGTTTACCTCTGCCAATCGTAATAGTTACGTACTGTTTAATAATTTATTGTCGCGCAAGCTAGTGTTAGATCAGAGCTATCCGCGCTCGGAGACGAACGCTGTTTACTATTATTACTGTCGAGACCAATTTTATTGACGAATTTGCTTTAGCAAATCGGTTGGTAACGTAGATATTTTAGATGTAGGTTAGGATACTATGATAGTGTCTGGCCCGAACATTCGGAGTATCACATCGTTTGGCTCAGAAATATCTACCTTTGATCTCTTTTCAGCTTTCAGAAAGTGTGCAACTTAAATAATACTTATGGAGACCACGTAAATGGACTTAATGAAAGCAAAATTATGCCATATGGAATTTATACATAAGGTTAACGAATTACTAAAATTAGTCTTATGAAAATGAAGGTCCTGTGGACCTAGTCACTTATTTGGCCAATCTTATTGAATATTCCAATTTATTGTATATTAAAATTTACACTATTATCACAAGGATGTGATGTATCATTTGAATCGATGGAGTGCAGGACGAGCACAGTGGTTATGCCAGGATAGCGATGGTCTAGTTGCGATTATTTGTTCTTATAACGTTAGCCAATTTGTTATAGCGTCGTGTATCACAATAGTTAATGCTAGTAGGGCGGGGGCGTCAAATCGCGTCAACAGCTGAACTATCAGACTCGTTATATTTTTACATGAGATTTTATGAACGATTTGTTGTTTATGAATATTTTGTTTGATGTCTTGGTTTGATGCCTCCATTTACAGTTTAATTTAAATTATTTTGTTTTATGCAAGCAGTTAATGCAATTATTATTTTTCACATTGTTTGATGTTATGTAATGCAATTTTAACATGTTGCAAACTCCTGCATTTATCTGTTGTATTTATTACTAATTTTTACATTAAATTGTGGTATGTTACAAGCCGTGTAGTTTCAGTTTGCGTTCACTCCCTCCCACTAGCTGCCCGTCCTTGTTCCGCACGACCGACGGACGGACGGACCGACGCTTGCGCTGCCTGTTGGTTGTTGTATGCGCGTCTCACTCGTGACTGTTTCCTGTGCTCCGCGAATATATATCCACAGTGGACCTCAGCTGGCCTAAACCATGAAGTTTTTTTTAAATTCTTTTTGGGCTAGTCAAACGCTTCTTTATTAAAATTACGAGATGACACTCGCCCTAATTAAACTGGTCAAACGTGTCATAGTGCAATGGCTCATAGATTACTTCTCCCATCGTCCGAAATATCTCAAATACAGAGACAGTAAGGACAAATAAGATATAAGTTTAAACCAGCTGACTGTGTTCAGTGGTGGCTCAAATAGGGGAGAATGTTCGACAGAAGACCAAATTTTAGGTGAACAATGTGACAAAAGAAATTTTAGATGGCCTTATGTGCATCCGCGCGAAGAACGTGAGATGGAGATAGCTGCGCGCGCCTTCATGGCACCGTCAAATTCAAATAATTGCTGTTAACTTTAAAACCAAATTTAATAAAAATGGTTTACAAGTATTGAAACATTTTAAATACACAACTATTGGTCAAAAATCATTGTTCGCGAAACATCGTAGGGCTCCGAAGATTCAATTAAAAACATGCTGTTTAAAAATTAAACTGTTGTAATAGCTAAAGGTGTAGGTACTTGTATAATCATAAATATGTGGGTAGACCAAAATATAAACAGTTACTTGTGACTAGAGTATCAGCTTGTTTTATTTGTTAGCTACCTAAAATACTACATAAACTATAGTAGATTTTGCTCCTAATCGTGTTTTCACGTTTAACGGTCTCAGGGAAATTTGATCAAGTTTAATATATTCTAAGAACAGTGCCAAAATTGTGTAGATGTATCGCTTAAATGTTTAAGAACCCAGTAAAGTAAATTACTTGAGCTAAGATATCGTACCCTTTGTTAAAGAGACATGGGCTCTTGATTAGAGATCCAATGTTATAATGCTACAAGTTACAGCTTTGAAAAATTAAAGAGTTATTTATATTGGCGACATTCTATTTTTACCCAATCATTGCGGTTTAATTCGGTATTACCACTAAAACTAGCGGTAACACAACGTTTGATTGTTTTATTATTTTAGCGTGACAGTGGGAACTTGTAGCTTTATTAAATTTCATGTATTCTTATAGAAACGACACTTTTAAGTTTTATTATTTTGGTATTCTATGTCAGAAAACGAGTGAATGATTCTTTGGCGTTAAAACTGTCGTGATTTTTGTCTTCGGACATTATTCTAGATGATATTAACAACTTGTTCTTTTGAATGCAATGGAAGCTACCCCCAGGGCAGCAGTTTTTTTCATCCGTAGTTGCTGATAGCTATCATTATTTTCGTCAATATCTTGACGACAATGACGGCGGTTGAAACGCCCGAATATTCACCTGAGTACATCATCAGAGTCATCACATCACAACTGTGTGTGTATTTTGCATACAGGCTGTTGAAAATGTTGAGAATTGAAATGATTTTCTTCATTCAGCGTGCCTGCGCGTGTCCTTTTTTCTTTATTTGAATCTCCTCGCGCTGTCCAATAGCAGCGTTTTGTTTCGTGGTTAGGCGACAACTCTGTCATCAGTCAGGATTGAATAAACATTTTGAATACAAACACCTTTGCCGTGTTCATACCTGAGACCGTGAGCCATTGCTCTATTCTGACGCTGTGATTATATTTGACATGACTGTGTTAAGCTTCGCTGTCTTCAAATCCTGCAACCTGACGCACAACATAGCAGTTCTATAACCTAACCGCATTCTTATCGCAACATAGCTAAAGATAGTGACGAAGAATACTTTAACTAAAATAGGGTTATTGTATGTTTATAATTATAAATAAGGGGATAATAGAGGCTACGGGATAGGCATTGACTTAAAATAATCTATAACATTTAGAAATCGTGCTGCTATCGATTTAGCCTTTCTAATTTTCCCGATTAAATGTTCTAGGGAGGACCCCCTGAGTCCTTCTGGATAGGGTCTCTCTAAGAGTTCTGAATCTAAGCTCTCTGATTTGGATCAAATTTTGACATTTTACGATTTAATCAATTATGTTGGCTTGTTTATATCAAAACAGCGGCAGTCAGTAAGTTTTTATAAATAAGTAATCCTTAATTTGTTTTTCTTTTTTTTAAACCATGTTTTACTCTGGGGAGTCCTAATTAAAACTCAATGTGTGTTATGAATGAAACTTAAAGAAGTGGCAGTCTTAGGGACGGCAGGAATGAGGGTGAGTGATGTACGTTCCAGAGCGAGTTTACGTGCCGGCGGCCCCGCAGTACAATTACCACAGCATGTTCGAGGCGGCCGCGGAGAGCTCGGCGCTGTGGCGCTGCCGCTCGTGCGGCAAGGAGGTGTCCAACCGCTGGCACCACTTCCACTCGCACACGGCGCAGCGCTCGCTGTGCCCCTACTGCCCCGCCACCTACAGCCGCATCGACACGCTGCGCTCGCATCTGCGCCTCAAGCACGCCGCGCTGCTGCTCAAACATTAAACCCGCTTCACCATCGGCCCAGCGGTGCCTGCTTCTTCCGCGGGAGCTCATCTTATACACATTTTAGAACGAGATATACTTGTACATTAGGAGAAACTAGTAGGTTTATCTGGTTTCAATCTAAAGAATTTGCACGTTTAAGATGACTGAATATTCGACGATTCAATTGACACCATTCATGATGTACGTACGTACGACTTCTTGTGTTTTCAATTAGTTTTATTTAAAGAACTAGTTAGGTTTAGTTTCGGTTTAGATCCACATGTCAGTATAGCGTATAGCAATCAAATAATTTTCAATAAAAGGCACCGTCCACTCGCGGTCAGTCAGCTGTCGCGCTCGTCGCATTTTTTATTGTGTGTGTTGTGCATTTAAGTCTATTTTCCAATGGTTTGCTATGAGACGAAACGTCAAAGAACAGCTGAACAGTGTCTCTAAACTTTGCCCGTTTGTCTTGCATTTCGTGAAACATAAGGACAGCAATTGAAGAGTCCGAATATTCCCCCTCGTAGAGCAGATCGATCGGCCGAGCTGAATGAAGCGGTCCCACTCAAACCACGGACGCGACCCGACCCCTGCTTTGCTCTGTGACCACGAATTTATGCGTATACCATCGCGTTGATGTGACTCGTATATTATCTTTAGGTATTGTTGTTTAACGTGCGTATTGCAATGTATCGCATAGCGCACCTTTTGGGCGTATTGTTCTACGTAGGTAAGGTTTCGTTAATATGCTTTATAAACAGGGTAAATTAACGTAATTTAAGTAGGTTGGTTAATCTCGGAGAATCTTACTTATTGTTATTTAAGCCGGTTCTAGAACCGAGGGTTGTACTGCACGAAAGTTCCGACAGAAATAACCTAGTTTAATTTATGGATTTTAACTTTCACGGCACGTCGCAAGCATTCATTCGCAGGATATTATGTCAATATGTTACTGCGTCACTTCTCAACACGTTTGGACACTCGTAAGCTCGTAACACACTTTGTGGTGTATACCTACCTGTTTGTATTATATGTACCTACTTATTACCCAAAAAGGTGAACGTGTTGATTCGCATTCATGTTAATTGTATAAACGGAAGTAGTGAATATTTTTGTGTCTAAAATATACTAATGAAAGCGTCAGTCAGTGAAATAATCACTAGAGTAGGTATGACGCTGCTGTGTATGATATTTGAATACGCGCACAGTACAAGGTTTGCCATTGAAATGCATTTGTGTTAGTAGGTACTATAAATCCGACGGTTTTTGCTATCAAACCTGGACCCCAACTCTCAGTTTATAAATTCATTAGTTGCCTCCAACAATGAGAAAATTTTGGGCACGCGTTTCATATCGAATGGTAACTTCATCCTAATTGGTATGAGAGTTGGGAACCGACGGACGTGGTCGCTCAAATCAATATGTACCTACTTGCTTAGGTTGTATTCGTTATAAGGAAAAGAAAGAAGGCTTAAGACCCTAAAGACTGAAATGGAAACAGCTAATGTGATTGAAATATTTACTCTGACGCGAGCTATTTGTAAATAATTGTAAAATGTGATTCAGGTACAACATTAATTTGGACTCGCTTAGATAGAAAAAATCCAAGAAATGTGTGTTCATCATCGAATTGGAGTGTAACACACGCTTTTGAAATTAATTAGGTATGGTTTCTATCTGGCTAAGAACCTTCGTTCCAAATGATATTTTTGTATAAACATTATCGCATCGTATTGATGAATGTTTACAGACTAGCTTAAATGGTTGTAATCGAATGGGTATTTATCCCTTGTCACGTAATTGTTAATTCGTGTTAATTCTCGTTCTTTGTCAAATCTCATGTAAATATTTCATTCTGTATGTACTTAATAAGCATTGCTGTAGTAGACAATTGTTAAAGTCCCAATCTAAGAATGTATGTCGTTCCTCGGCAGAAACAATGAAGTAATCTCGCACTGAACGTTGTAGGACAGATCGTCGAAGAGTATTATGTTCTTTTCTCGCAAATTGTGATTATGTGTAATGAATCGTTCATATTTCTTATTAGGAACACTTTGTTGTTACTAATTTATTTAATGTATAGGTAGTATCAAATACTAGTTAATAATTTTATCGACATCTAGATACTTGTAAATAAATTCATCAATCATTAAATATGTGATTTCTTTGTATACCTAATACACCATGACTAAATAAATAAATATCAGGGGACAATCTCACACAAATTGACCTAGTCCCAAACTAAGCTCTAGGCTTGTACTATAGGTACTAGACAACGATAAACATACTTACTTAAATAGAGAAATATATACTTAAATATATATAGAAATCATCCAAGACTCAGGAACAAATACCTGCCCTTACCGGGATTTGAACCCAGGACCGCCGGCTTCGGAGGCAGGGTCACTCGCAACTAGGCCAACGTCGTCAATACAGCAGAACCCGTATGTACCTACCTACTCGGGCTTCGGTAGAGGTCCCGGGTGGGTTACCAAATAACAGTTATCCTTGACGATAAGCAGCAGTTTTTACGCAGTGTTTCGGTGAGGCAATAAAGCAACTACATTTAGTATACCTGCTTTGATGATGCGAGCATAGGGGCATTCCATCTTAGTCCTCAGGGTTGACAACTTGACAAACATCCATATCAACCACACTTTACTTACCATCGGCCCCCTATTTCTCGGGTGTCTATCATTTCATCGAAACGCCTTTCATCGAATGTATCATTTCATCGAACGCTATTATCTGCTGAAACCATAATGTTTTCAGGGCATCTTAAACATCTAACCTAACCTAATCTACGTAATCAATCAATCTGATCATGGTTTCAGCGGAAAATGGCGTTCGATGAAATGATACATTCGATGAATTAACGAATTAGCCTGTTTCACCATACCGACACCGACAGGTGACAGTTGACATTTCAATGTACATGGCGCAATTTCTATGAAATCCAGTGATGTATCCGCGTGTTAACTTTGCTAAGTATACCGAATTGATATTATCAAGATAATGAAACAGGGGGCCGGTGACATGTGCCTGCTTTGGCCTCAAAGGATGTGAAATGAATACAATATGTACAAAATTAAATAATATATAATTTATTGCACAAAAAATAGTGTCACTTATATCTATTGGCAGACGTGTTCTCTACCTTCACACACACTAGTCGCTCTATAAATCGGTTAACACAATTTTTAATATTTCCTTGACAAAACGAACAAAGATTCTAGATCGCGGTAAGTATCTATAGATAAAGTATTGAACTTTTAATTACAGTACAGACTTTGTCAAGGACATATTAAACTGCACGTGTTCAAACTACGTAAATTTGAGTATTTACAATTCATCTCAGGTATGTACACTAAATAATAGGTATAAACTTTTGCCACATCGTCTATATCTCGTCACACACGCATACATACAACAATGCACATTTAGCACTGAGCCATTGAATTAAACATGGCAAATTATGGCAAGTTTAATTCCTTATTATCAAAGCTTTTAAATATAAATAACTAAGTCAAATGGCAAATCGTAATGTAAAACATCAACCTTCACCCACGTTTGACTACTTACAATGCATTCATTTACACATATTGAAGCCGATGAGTCTAGCTCTATCACAGTAGCGCCTAGCCTACAGTCTAAATAAAATTCGCCGCAAGGTCATCGCTCGCGGACCTTGATGGATAATGCTGCTATTTTAAGTAAGACATTTGTTGTATAATAGATAGTACTAGTCTTCTAGCCTCTGAACGTTGCCGCTGGTCCCCGGCGAGGCGACCACGACGCTCGCCTCGCTAACGCCGCTGACTTCACTCCGATCGTGTTCCTCCGAACCTTTCTCACTGGATTCCTCACTTTTGTCTGTCTCTTCAGAGTCTATCTTCTCTGAAGCTTGTTTGTTCTTGTTCTTCTTGAACTGGTCCTCCATTTCTTTGAATTTGAGAGTTAGGTATCTGGAAGGAGTAACGGTTTTTATAGTATCAGTTAGCATCGACGGATAAGAGGCTAATACGGGTCGTTGCCCTATCTGAACGGTATGTTTAGTTATCACCCGGGTAATGTACAATAATAAAGAATTATTTTTATTTAACTAGTTAGGTTGAGAAGAGAGTAGGTAGTTAGTAATAATTAGCTTTAAAAAAACCGGGCAAGAGCATGTCGGACCATGCTCAGTGTAGGGTTCCGAAGCCGTTTAGTACTACAAACATAAAAGTCCACAAGTATATAATAAGTAATTTTCTATTTAAAGTTAATCGGTGCCGTCTTAGATGATTTTAGTACGTATGAACACTAATCGCCTGTATCTCAAGAAACAATGATGACTACTTATTCGTCATAGTTTTCCTTTAAAATTCGTTATATGCTCTTTCATTTAAGATTTTTTTCAGATTCTTAGTATTTGTAGTTTCGGCTGTAGGGGGGGGGGGGGGCACACTTGACTAACAAAGATTAACGCTATAGCTTAATATTTCGAAAATCTGTTTTCACACCCGTAATATTTTTGAAACACCTAACGTGTAGGGAAGGTACCCAATTTTTTTTTTTTACATTTTATTGTACCACTTTGTTGTCGTGACTAATATGCATATTCATGCCAAATTACAGCTTTCTAGTACTAAGAGTCTGCGCTAGGCTGCGGACGGACGGACACGGCGAAACTATAAGGGTTCCTAGTTTGACTACGGAACCCTAAAAATCATTAATTTAACCTTGCGGAAAGCTTAACATGGATATTCTGCTAATCCAACTACGAGATGGCGTGGCTAATTGCCTCTGCGCTATATTCATTCTATTACTCGTTCCAAATTTAACTAGAAACTGCGTGAATTTCGTACATTTACTGTTTTTGGGAAATGTCCAATTGTTCAGTACAAAAATATACCCAATATATTCTCCGACCAGCTTAATTTTGACGTAAGCGGACATATAGGTAGGTACACTATCGTATCACACTCATTTTAAATCTTGAAACTTTATTTAGATATTTAGGCGTTCATTAAGCATAGATACGTCAACGAGGAGACTTAAATTTGTGGAATGGCACACGAATATAAGGTAATGGTCATTTAAAGATAATTGGGATGTTGTCAAAAAAAAAACGTAGTTAAGGGCTCTTATTAAAACAAAACTTAATGTTTGGGATGCGTATCCTATTTAAGTATATATTTCTCTATATATGTATGTTTATGGTTGTCTAGTACCCATAGTGCAAGCCTAGAGCTTAGTTTGGACTAGGTCAATTTCTGTGACATTAAGAAATATTAGCTGGCAGCAAAAAAAAACAAGTCCGGATAGGACAACACCCAAATGAACTAGCCGCCTCCCTTCAAGGAACAGGTAGTTACCAGATTCAAAAGACTGAGGAGACTTAGTGTGCCAAATCTTAGTGCTTAAATAGAATTGTTGGCGAATCTTAATTCGCCAATAATAAATAAGGAAAGTGGCAATGGACCTTCCCTTACATGAAAATCTTATGAATGATTAAACCTGAGAAAAAAATGGCTTATTGTTGTCTTGTTGTCCGAACTAAAGGGGTTATAAGACATAAACTTACTTGTCTACCAGCGGTCCGCTGTAATCCTCCGGGAACTTGGGCGAGTGAGGCAGGATGAACTTGTAGAGGCTCTCGTTGAGCACGTAGAGCTGCGCGGTGGAGGCGCAGCGCACGTTGAACCACCAGTCGCAGGTCAACGCGGCCTGCGAGAAGATGGTGCCGTTCGGGCAGAGGAACGACGCCTGCCCGCCGTTCAGGTCGCAGTAGTGCCACACCTGCCGAACAGACACGATTCCAAGTCACGTTACAAAATCTCACTCTAAGAGCTACTTGCACCCACCCGGTGACCAGCGTTGAAACTATTAGGGTAAACCATACAGTTATTGCCCACTACATTTTTAGGGTTCCGTAGTCAAAGTAAGAACCCTTATAGTTATGCCATGGCCGTCCGTCCGCAGCCCAGCGCAGAGACTCTTAGTACTAGAAAGCTGCAATTTAGCATGAATTATGCATATTAGTCATGCCAACAAAGTGGTACAATAAAATGTAAAAAAAAATGGTACTATCTCACAGAACTATATCGAGATAGAAGGAAAGAGTGTATGTACCTCGCGTGCCGAAAAGAGGTTCTGAGGACTGCATTGCTCGCCACGATGCTCAGTCCGCTCTCGACCGCTGTCCGTGTGTGACGTTCGAATTCAAAAACAAAATGCCCTGTTGCTCGATAATAAACTGTTTAAACACCACCAAAAAAGTACGAGCTGTGAATCAAGATATTTCTTTTCATAGGTAAGTACTCTTTTCCCTAAAATATCCGTTATTATTTATAAAACAATTTATTTTGTTGCATAGTATTAATTTCATATAAACAGTAACGGGCGAGTCCGTGTCTACTGCTACTTTTCCATTGCGGCTTTAATTTGACGCGCCAGACTTGGCATGCATTGAAAACCAGCAAAGAAAATAAACCAATCCAAACTGTCGAGCACTTGTCGAGACGCGTTCAAGGTTGATTTCTCATTTTTTGTTCAAAAGTAAGATATAGTGTTGTACCCGGCGATTTTCAATGCCGATTTCTTAGTCGATTAAAATAAATTTTGAAAACAGAAAAAATGATAAATATTTTTACAAGCGTTTATTTCACTTGCAATGTATGTATATGCGTATGTATGTATGTATGTATGGGTCAAATCTTGCAAATTAAATTTGACCCACTTCCCGTTAACGGAATGGGCTGAAATTTGGACCATATATGTAAACTCAATGACAATGCAATATTATGGTATCTAAGAGATGATCTGATGATGGAGTCGGAAGGTGGCGACAGGATCTCCGCTATTCTTAACGTAGACCCACCGTGTTAGGACTCAATAGTTTTGTCTCGATAAGCAGATAAAGATTTTGCAAAAAAAAGTACAGTCGGCAGCAAAAACTTGTCCCAAAAATGTTTTTTTTACTATTATGTAGCCGTGAGATGAAGTAGTAGTCAAAATGAAATATTTTTGCCAAAAGCAAAAATTTTTGCAATTTTGTTTCAGTTTTCCAAAAGATCCTATTATAAAAAATAGATGGATAGAAGCAACGGGTCGATAAAACTGGTTTCCTACAAAACACAGCCGGATTTGTTCTGTACCTACATTTTCACAAAGATACCTTTACCTACTGGCCAATCAAAGTACCGGCGAATAATCAGTACAGCTTATCCGACTATAGATGTAGTGATAATGTCAAATAATGAAAAGGTACCTACATTTATACGTCACAATGAGTGTGTGTGTGTGTGTGTGTGTGTGTGCGTGCGTGCGTGCGTGCGTGCGTGCGTGCGTGCGTGCGTGTGTGTGTGTGTGCGTGTGTGTGTGTGTGCGTGCGCTCACGCGCGCTTTATGCTACAGACATAGTATTTTTTATGCTACAGATAAAAGGATCACCTTCTTTAGAGAAGGACTCTATCAAGACCACGCCAAGGAAAAGAAAGCTGGAAAAAGTGATTTTACTATAAAATGATGACATACTAATTTGTTTTAAAATTTGTGTATTTAGTAGTTTTGCATTATTATATTTCAACATATATTACACTTACAGAATATTAATGAACCATCCACATCAGACGAAACTTTAATTCATACACCAAAGAAGAAAAAAATTATGAACCAATTGAATAACGCAAGGCAAATGATAAAAGAAAAAGACAAACAAATTTAACGCTTGAAGGAAAAAAACCGTCGAAAAGTAAATAAAATACTTTCCCTAGTGGCATTGCTGACGCTCTTCCGTTGCGACTTGCGATCGATGACACCACAGATTAGAAACGATTTTGTGTATGTTGTACACATCACTAAAAGACTCGCGTGACGTCAAAGTGCCTACGCAAAATGTTACACGCTCGGTTCTCATATAAAACGACGAACTCTTTCCTTCTATCTCGATATAGTTCTGTGTACTACCTCCCCTACACGTAACGTGTCGATTTTTTTTTCTCGTCTACCCTAGTGTGGGGTGTCGTTAGATAGTTCTTTCAAACTAAAAAAATAAATCAAAAATATTACGGTTTGTGACAACAGTTTTGTAAGGCATAGCTCAATTTTTATGAAACATTTTTACAGCAACTCGGAAATAACGCGATTTAAGCGTCACGTCACAATTCTCTTAAGGAGTTTCATTTACTTAGTGGTTAATCTAAAATAATTAATCTGCACTACCATAACACTCCTATTTGCAGTGTTAGATTAGGGTTAGCTTAAGTAGTACCACTGAGACATAACTTCATTCTAAATACATATTTTTATACCAAACTATGTCTACGTAGAATTTGTTTCCCTTTATTCATCCATTTTGTCCCGTTAGAGGTTAAATCTAGGAAAATACCTGTTTAGTTTTTTTTTATGGCATCGAGAAGGCAAACGAGCACACAGGCCACCTGATGGTAAGTGGAAACTGTGACCCATAGACATTCGCATTCACAAGACTGCAAATGCGTTGCCTAAGATGGAATGCCTCTATGCTAGTTATTTCACCGGCTATCTTATCCCCAAACTGGAACACAACAATGCGAACACTGCTGTTCTGCTGTTGCTGTACCCTAGGATACTCAAGAAATATTCCCTTATTTGGACTGTTGTATTTCCGCAAGCGGGAAAAGACGAGAGGTGACATTACTGGCACGTTAGTAGCTTGAAGGTTGCCAACGCTTTTGTACCCATGATGAGTTCCTTACTTCTTCCGTGACTGACTTGAAATTTGAATAGAATTTTCGATAATCGACCCCTAACCAGAAATAAATGACACGCTATAGTAGCTGTAGACTAATTTTATACATACGAAGTCGCGGGCGTGTTTGAAAAAAATCTCTTACCTGGCACCGTGTCTCCGGGTCGGCGAAGAAGCCCTTATAGCGCTGCGTCTTGCAGTCGAAGGCCGTGTGGGGGATGGCGGGGAGCACGGGGTAGTCCCGCCCGGGCCGGCCCGGCGTGCCGCCCTCGTCGTCGGAGTGCGGCCGCAGCGGGAACGACTGGGAACTGCCGGGCCGGTACTCTGAAACGGTAGCCGTTATTCGTGTTAAAGCCAGGGACTCGCCCATCCATTCACCGATAAAACCATTTGAAAGACTAACCTCTAAATAAAGTACCCCAATAAAAGTATAACGTCTTGGAAAGAAATATATGACTAAGTTATTTGCTGAACTAACCATTCATTTTAAGGAAAAACTTAACAGCTAAAGCACAGGTAAGCCTTATAAATAGCGCTTTAAAAACGGCTTTTCTAAGTAAAACCCTTATAAAACCCATTCGAAACCCGTTGTATGGGATAGCGTGTTTAAAAAGCAAATCGAACGGCTTTTCTAAGTAAAACCCTTATAAAAACCCATTCGAAACCCCTCGAATGGGGCAGCGGGCCGGTCCCTGGTTAAAGCATTGGAAAAAGCGTTTCAGTGTGAGTTTACCTACTAAAGATATCCCTGAAGATTTTGCTGCAAATGCCGTAAACGAACATTTGCATTGCATTAAGGGCTGTCGACTTTTAGAGTTGGTTTTAGATTAATGATCTTTGTGTCTCGGCCGTCATCAAATAACTTAAACACGCATAGCAAGAATGTAACAACATCGAATTTTACGAAGCCTGACGCAAAAAGCTAAATTGGAAGTAAGTATGTATTTGACGGGTAAAAGTGTTTTGATGTTCTAATAATTACAACAAGGGCTGCAGAGATGCTAGATACCAGTGCTCGTACAGGCCCTCGATTTTTAAAAGTCCTACACAATTAAATCTAGTCCCGAAAAAAACTAGGTTTGTAATAGGTACTAGGCAATGATAAACATACAAAAATATTTATTTATCGATACATAAAAAGCTTTCAGCCACAAATATCCTCAGTGTATACCTCTAGGTTCGTTGGCTCCACCACTACCAACTAGGCAATTCGCATCCGCATTCCTCCAGCGAAACAAAATCTAAAGAAATGTATCGAGCAATAAGTGACCTTCGTACAGATTTTTTAATTTACGACTAACCTAATTTTTCGCCATCGATACGTGTGAGGATGTCATCATTCATAACGTTATCTTTTTTTAATAGCTAACTGCGAATATTCACTAACGAGAAGGCTGTTCGGCCTCACCGTAAAACAATGGGGCACCGTGGGTCAAGGTGGCCCATGATAGCCCATTGTGCATGCACCTATGTTGATGATATAGGTATGTCATAAATGCCAGTTCTTCGTAACGCCTGCCGCAAAATTTCGCTTTAAATCGGTAGGCATCATGTTTTTGACATTTATAATTTAAAAAGAGTTAAGACGGAGGCCTATCATGGCGAAAGGGTAAGGGCAAGTGTGAATAAGTTGGCAATTTCATAACATTAAATAGATAAATAAATATCAGGGGACAATCTCACACAAATTGACCTAGTCCCAAACTAAGCTCTAGGCTTGTACTGTGGGTAGTACTAGACAATGATAATAGTAAATTTTGATACAAGTGCGGAAAGTATGTCATTTTACACGAGTCCCGAAGTATCTTGGCCGGAGCTGCCATCGAGGGACAAGACTCGGGACGAGTTAAAATGACAGTTCCGCACGTGTATCAAACGACGTTTTTTAATACATTCGCGAAAAAATATCAATGCAACAAAATAAATCAGTAAATAAAACTATTACAAGAGACAAATTTAGGTACTTTTAATTGACACAGACTTTATGAAGTGGCAACGATTGTGACCATTTAGCCAAATAAAAAAAAAGTCACAGTAATTTAATTACCTATATTTAAATATCTAAAAGTATAATTCTCTATTAACCAGCGGTAATGCATAAAGGTGGATTCAAATTACGCCGTACTGGGCTGGGCCCGGTTTCGGCAAGGTGTAATGTGAATTCACCTTAATACGCAACTATCTAATCATTCGTAATACTAATTCAGATTCAGCCATCTTGATGAGAGCTGTTTTTTTAATATTACCTAGATACATTTTATGTGTGTATGTATGTATGTATTTAATTTTAATATTATAAATTATATTCCCTATGTATAGTATCAATGCTAAATAACGTAATCAAAAAGTGGTTGAATATGCAAACTCTTTGGTTAAATGCACGGCTTGGAAGTTGAAACAAATTTATATTAAAAAAAATGGAAAACTGTAACGCACTAGTGTGTATTATCCAACTTTCCGCACGATATACAGCTACGAAAAGTACCACTTTTTGGGCAACTGTGTTAAAAACATACTTATATAGAGATAGAGAAATACATAGAAAACATCCAAGACTCAGGAACAAATATTCGCGCGCATCACACAAATATCTACCATTACCGGGATTTGAATCCAAGACCGCTGGCTTCGGAGGTAGGGCCACTCCCTACGTGTCTAGGCCAACGTATCGTCAAACATACACATACATACATACGTACATACATTATACACTATCATTACTTAACGGGTTTACTCGTTAAGAAAAATTGCGCCCTGCTCTATAATAAATAATGATGTTAAAGTGACAAGGTATTACCAGAGATCACATGGTCTACCGATGGATTCAGCACCAGGTTGGTAGAGGTTATTTTCATTCTAAACTGACTTTATACAGTCCTGGCACTGGCTGTAAGCAAAATGAGTAGTGAATCAGGCAATTTAAAGCAGTCAGGAAAGGACATCTTCTCAAATGTACCACGAAAAAGAACATAATTTTTAGGATTCCGTATCAAATTCTGAAAAACGGAACCCTAAGATGACTTTGTCGTCCATCTGTTTGTCAAGACAATTCAAGACCTTTTTTCTCTGAAATGGCTTTGCCTTAGTACCTAAATAATTCATAATAAAAATTATGTGCTTCCGGCACGTCAACTTCGGGGAACAAAATTAAGTATTGACGTCATAACTGAATGAATGGCAGACTGTTGCGACAAGGTTGTGTACTTAGGTAATCAATTTCTCTTAGTGTATGGTTACTAAATAAGCTTTTCCTTCTTAAGGTTTTAAGTAGGTAATAAAATAAAAATATAAGAATATAACGGCCGCTTTCAGAGTCAGTTAATGACGATTAAGTCGCTTCTTAGCGACGACTTTTCATACATAATTTTGTAAAAGGAGCGAGTTATTTGTCACTCAAATTACTCTGAGTACGATGGTAAATATCGTCGAGTGCATATTGTGTCAACTTACCATCTATATGTTGCGAAGGCGGATTCACAGGCGCCAGATACTCCTCCTCATGAAGCTCCGCACTCGTCTCGGGGGCTACCGCTATCTCTGGCTCTGGTTTCACAGTCACTGCAACCACGTTAGGCGCCACGAAGGGTTTTGGCGTACTCAGAACCGGCTGTTCCACCTCGTTTTGTTGTGGCATTGCCTTCAAAGCATTCAGGACCTGTAGCAACGTCCGTATCGACGACGCCACATTGTCCCTTGTTATGGGCTTCGGAATGGATTTGTTTAATTGCAACGAATTTAATAGATCACCTATCGTCATTGTACTCGTAGCGGAATGCACTTCTGGTTTATAAGCTGGTTGTTCCACCACATATTCGTAATAGTTCGGCCGATCCTGAACTTCGGGAAACACAGAAGTAGTTTCAATGAGCACTGGATGATGCTTCTGGCTTTCATAAAGAGGTTGCTCTGGTATCGTTGTGTAAGCAGGAGCTTCAGTCGTTTGGGTGTGGCTGAAAATTGGCTGGAAGCCTCCGATAACATTCGGCTTAGAGAACTCGCCGATGGGTCGTTTTTCGTAGTAACTTTCCGATACAATTGAA
This sequence comes from Acleris holmiana, assembly GCA_949316455.1. Classification (NCBI taxonomy): domain Eukaryota; kingdom Metazoa; phylum Arthropoda; class Insecta; order Lepidoptera; family Tortricidae; genus Acleris; species Acleris holmiana. The sequence goes on from OX438771.1 coordinate 20,147,900, forward strand.
GGTGGCTTTCTTAAAGGCTGCTGAACTTCGACCTCTTCGTAAACGTATTGTGGACGTGGTCTGGGTTTTATGTAAACTGGTTCTTTCGAGACCATGACTGGAACTGATATGGGTGTTTTTGGAGCCTCGTAGACGTGATCACTTTGTGGTGGCACTTTGACTGGAGGCGTTTGGTCATAAGGGACCAATTTATACTTAGGTGCGTGTTCTTTTTCAGAGAAATAATAACGTATGTTAGCTGGATCCTCGTTTTGATAGAGATTTAAATAAGGCTTGTGAGTTGTAGCCACTATCGGGACATGTTCTGTTTTATAATTGTGCTTGGACACAAAGCTTCCATAATCTTGGTTTCCCGAGTAACTATGCTCAGAAAGAAATGGGTTGTAATTAGATACTTTTGGTGGCTGACTATACGTAACTTCCTTGTAAATTTTAGTTGGGTTTGCTGACGCTATGTTATATTGAGTCAGTCTGTTTCCTTGGTATCGTGGAATGTTTCTAAATGGAGAGTAGACGATTTTTTTTGGGTGGCGCTCAGCTGAGTGTCCGATCGTACTGCCTTGTATAATCTGCGCCTTTTCTACTTCTATATTCTTATGGTACGCTTCAGTCGTAGGTGCCAGATCGTTGGCATAGTAAAAAGTCATATATGGTATTAGTCTTCTGTATCTTTCGTTGATGGACAGTTTGGCAGGAAGAGATTGGGTTTGGGTAGGTTCGGTAGGTTGGGTGGTGTTGAGGACTTTTCTACTTTTGGAGTAGTTGGTAGCAGTGGTGACCTCTGTAGGAGGAGTCATGGGCACAAACCCCTGCTGCATGTCCACCATCATGCCGCCAAACATCTTGACTTCCGGACTGTTGCCATTTGAAGAAACTGTTATTGATGTGACTATGGTTGGTATAACTGAAACAATACAAACATAACTGCTAAGCAAGGTCTTACAGATATAATACCTAAAAACCTAGGACACACTTGTTAAAAAATAATATGAATGTAAGAAAAAGTGGGACAATTATATTTGCAATTTAAATTAGAGAATTACGTACAATTCATGCTAAGACAACTGAGTCTATGTAAGTTGGCCATATTCACATGATAATTTATGATAAAGCGACCATAGTATTGGTTCCTCTACATTTTTAAAGGCCAGAAAGTCTTTTATCAATTACTTTACGTACTTATACCTAGCTGTAAATATAATAAACGATAGATTCAATTAGTAACTACACCGTTCAATTTTCTTTAAACCGGCGCTACATAGGCTAGAACCGCTTCTGCGCTTAGTCTAAATTCACTGTCGACTTATACTAGAGGATGCCCGGGACTTCGTGTATTTAACCCCTTATGAATTTCCAAAAATCCCATCTCAGTGCACGCCTAGGATATCCAAGGAATATTCCCTCCTAATTTGAAGTCCCTAGGTCCAGCGGTTTCGGCTGTGCGTTGATCGATCAACCAGTCAGTTTCTTCTTTTATAATTATTTTATAGGTGGGCGACCGAGCTCTACTCGGTTGTATGTAGACGACAAATGTGTGTTGTCTACAGCGTGTAAATTTCGCGTGACCTTTGAGGCTTTACATGTAGGGATCGATTCTAACCCTCACATGGAATTCCTTTTGATGTACGACTTTAAAAAATGAGGATTTTTTTTATTTTTTGTACAAAATAAATTAATTCACTGATTTTACTAGTAAAGTTTGAAAGTTTGATCACGTATAACTTACTGTAAATTAAGTTATTTTCTAAGTCATAGAACAAAAGATGTATCTAGCATTCGAGGAGTAGAATCGATCCCTACATTTAAAGCCCCATGGTCAGAGACACCCTGTATTTTATCCAGGAGTTAACGATCATACAAATCATGTGAGAAATTTATTTTGTAATTAACTTTTATTATTAAGGCGCTGTTATTTTTTTTAGTTTGTCTTAGGAGCAATGTAACGCGTGCAACTTCCTATTACAAAACGATATTATTGCGTAGATGATTCAATTTAATTGACGCAATGTGTGATACATTGCTTGCTAAAATAATTAGTGAGTAAAAATAAAATACTACTAATGTTGCACACAAACACAAGTTTTTACGTTAAACAGTGTGTACCTATATTCAAAATATGCCCGTATGAAATTTACACTGTATATGCCAAATACCTCGTTTATCGCTCGGGAATCGTTAAATTTTCCGGGATATAAAGTATCCTATGTTCTTTCCAGGGACCTTAGTTATCTCCATACCAAATTTCATCTAAATCAGTTCGGTACATCCAGAGATTACCCCCTACAACCTTACAAACTTTACCTCTTTATAATATTACTAGTGACCCGCCAGCGGCTTCGCCCGCTGCATTTTTTTTCTTGACAAATTGAAATGTAAGCTATCCTATCTATCAAGTTGGGTCAATTTGCACACGGTGTGCAAATCAAATTTAAAATCGGTTTAGTAGTTTAGGAGTCCATCGCGGACAAACAACGTGACACGTAATTTGTATAGAAAGATTACTTAGTAGTGTAGATTAGTTATACACCTATTAAGATTTAATTAACGGCTATATTGTTTAAAATATGGCCTTAACAAGGTAACGCCGCTACCTTGGACTTCACAGTGAGCGCGTAGATCGTATCAATTTCCAAACTATTAACGAAACTGCCTCAGTACAATGCTGTCATTTGTGAAACAGAATATTCTATGTCTGTTACTTTATCTGTGATAGAAACTGAGATCTAGATATTTAAAATACGGCTACGAGTATCTAATATCTTAGGGCCGCTGGAGGTACAGCAACGACAACAACTTTTCGTTATTTTGATAGACATGACTCGCCAAATATTTAGACGAGTGGCCTATTTTATAAAACCATCTACGGTCAATACTGCTAATGCATAATCGGTAAACAATCAGATAAAACGACAACGGGTTTGGCTTGACGTAATCGCACTAGTTTTCTTCTTCCTTTAGATATACAATACCGACCTCAAAACACTATTCACATTTAGTGGTGGTAGGACCCTGTGCAGGGTCCGTCCGGATCGCTACCACCATCTTATCCACTAACCACCCGCCAAGCAACAGTGTTCGCATTGTTGTGTTCCGGTGTGCGGATAAGACAACCGGTGCAATGACTAGCTTAGAGGCATTCTATCTTAGTCCTCAGGGTTGGCAGCACATTTGAGGTCTTAGGATTATAGTCTTGAGAATTCCAATGTCTATGGGTCTCAGATTCCACTGACCATCAGGAGGCCTGAGTGCTCGTGTGCCTTCTCCTTAACATAATAATAAAAAATTATAATAATAAAACTATCATAAATATATAAGTCTATAGTAACTGGTTACAAACTAAGGGGTTGCTTTTTAACTTCATTCGGTGACTTAAGCTCGACAAAATTGCTGATTTCAAAATGTTTTAGGAAGTTTGTACTTTTATTATCACCGGTGACTGAAGTGGTCACGCATGTGATATCAAATACGAGTAGGTACCCCTATACCTACTCATAAACGAGGTCACCGAGTGATTTAATTTTCATTAAACTCTCAATCATCAGTGATATTCAAAAATCGACTCTTAGATCATCTTATTTCAAAAATATAAAACCAGGTCATTAGTAACGGTTTGTTTTGTTATTGCACTTAAATTCGAACATACCCATCCCGGCAATATCGTAACACTTACCCAATAGATTTAGAACTATTAGAGCATCAATCACTTTGGTATGTCTCTATTTGACCGTGTAGTTAAGTAATGAATTAATGGTTCAATAACATCGAAACATTTTACTTTCGCGATCTAAATTCCATCTCAGCTCTTGTGGACGCGAGATAAATCTAAAATGCCCAACTGTTATGAAATTGAAAGGTACTTGCATCACAGTCCACAAATATAGCCCTGGAGCTTGCTTATATTTAACGGTCGTGCTAACTTCACAGTTGTTTCCAACTTTCACAAGAAAAGTGTCACAACCTAGGAATTCATTAAAGATCCTGATGTTGAATTGCGGAAGTGTAATGCTTTAATTGTCACGTCAAAACTGAGGAAAGAATTAAGGAGAATGACGACCGTTCAAATATTTTGAGGGGTAAGAATGGCCGGTTTACGGTGATATATATCTCAAAAAAACTGACAGTTTTAACTTAGAACTAGAGGGTTATTATGACATGACTTTGCAGTTCTGTTTACGCTCAGAGAAAAGGACAGAGCTATATAACTGTTATAGCTCTGTCCCTTTCTCTGAGCATAAATAGAACTGCATAGTTATGTCATAAGAACCCCCCTGCAGATCTAGTCGCAATACAAGTTGCATTCTACGATAGCTGAAGAATTTCAAAAACTGATAAATTGTATGGTATCGACATATTATTGCCTACTAGGAGACGCCCGCGACTTCGTACGCGTATAATTAGTTTACCGGTACTCCCCCCATTCGAACCCCTTAGGGGATAAATTCTCAAAAATCCTTTCTTAGTACAATCCTAGACCTCATAAGGAACCGACGTGCCACATTTGGAATCTCTAGAGCCGGCGGTTTGGGCTCTGCGTTGATATGTCAGTAAGTCACTCAGTCCGTTTCTTCTTTCATATACTGAGTGATTTTGGGGTCATGATCCGGAATGGCCAAAAGTGAATAAGATGGTCATACTGAACAACTTTTCCGATAGGACCAACCACAAAATCGCCAAAAAAGAACAGCTGTTCCATACATTAACGGTGAGTTAATTGAGAGTTAATGTATAGAACAGCTGGTTTTTTCCGCCGTTTTTTGGCCGATTGGAAAATGTCCGGCTTTTACTTTTGATTTTTATTTATTGATTCCACTTACATTGGCGAAATTACTAAGGAACCGCCATTAAAAAGACATTAATTCTGCGACCCACTGCGGCAGCTTACGTCAACTCTATAAATTTTCTGTGGTTGTTAACATTCACAAAATGCATCTTGTCTGAGCCTGCTTTTACTTTATTTTCTACAAAGGTGATAAAAACTATCTGTTGGTGATGATTTTGCAACGATTGAAACGACATTTTACTCGTAATTCTCCCTTAAGTTACTTCCCTTATTCTATAAAATAATTACATTCATGAAAATAGCGCGCGTTTGTCAAATTAATGTTGTAAATCAGTCTTTGAAAAGAGGATCTTTTTCAAGTTTCAAGCAAGTCTGGCTGGCCGCCTTAACTGGGTACGTATCATAATATATAAAGTTCAAAACACATAATGGTTCATAATACATAATGGTCATAATATATAATGCTCATTTTTCTGAAACCGTATACTTTTCAGGATTGTTATAAAATAAACTTAACATAACCTAACGGGTTCTAAACAATGGCCGTTGAAAAAATTCTTTACATTTACGGTTTCAGAAACTGAACTATTATATTTTATGACCATTATGTACGAGTATGAACCATTAGGTATTTTGAACTTTATTATTATTATTTATTTATTTAAACTTTATTGCACAATACACAAAGTAGGTACAATTTTTTTTTTTTGATGGACCTACGTATTTAGCCTCTGATGGCTTTGACTACTTCGCCGGAGAGAGGGCGGACTCCTGATGGGAGTCCATAAAGTAGGTACAAATGGCGGACTAACTAAACTAAACTACTTAACTAACTTAACTTTATATATATACGCCCCCGCCTTAACTACTTTGTCTTTTTAAGTAGCTACGCTGATTGACGCAAATGGATTTTAATCTCGCATCAACTTATTACTAATTAAACTAAACAGGACGCCTTTAAATGCAAATGTCGCCACGACAGCAAAATAATGAGTAGGTATTTAGAAAGGATCGTGTGTCGTATACAAACCTTGGAGAAGTGACTGCCACAGCGAGATCCGTATCCTGGCCACCGTATCGGAAAGCGTGCTCGACTAATCGAGCAACTCAATGATACGCTGAATTTAATACAATAATACCTTATTTCCGTGTGGTTGCCGGGTTAGAATAGTGCCACTCCATGTCTTCCCGTGGATGTCGCAAGAGGCGACTAAGGGAATAAGGGCTTGTAGTACTGTTAGGCGATGGGCTTGCAACCTGTCACTAATACACTGGTAAACATCTTAGCCTGATTGTGCAAAATGTGGTTACAGAATTATCAACAAGTTTTTTAGAGTTGTTGGTAATTCTGTAGCTCTGCCTACCCCACTCTGGGAATAAAGGCGTGACATTATGTATGTATGTAATACCTTCGAGTAACTGTAAGCGCGTTGCTCTACGGCGATTCGTGTTTTTCACGAATTAGAAAAGTGTTTATCGGGAAAAGGGTTGTATTCCTACGACCTACCTACAACGCAAAAATACAACTTAATTTCGGTAGGCACACGACGCTTACTATGGAATTTTGACGTAGAGACATCCTTTACAGAATGATACCATCTACCAAATAACAAAATTAATATCAATATTATTCAAAATAAAACGTCTTACTAGCAGCTTATATTATTGTTAGCTTCATTACTTTGACGAAACGCTAGCCTAGTTGGTAGTGACCCTGCCTACGAAACTAGGGGTTCTGGGTTCAAATCCCGGTAAGGGATTATATGTGTTATAAGTGATAAGCACGAGTATTTGTTCCTGAGTCTTGGACGTTTTCTATGTATTTAAGTATATATTTCTCTATATAAGTAAGTTTATCGTTGTCTAGTACCCATAGTACACGCCTAGCGCTTAGTTTGGTCACTTGGTACTAGGTCAATTTGTGTGACATTGTCCTGTGATATTTAATTATTGCTCAGTTAATATAACACTTAGCCTGAAAGGGGCTTGTGAAGTTAACCTGCAGCTTGATTCGAGGGATCAAACTTCCTCACGAAACGACCTCAGTCCATGATAACAGCAATCTGCCCTTTGCAATAGGTTATGTACCTGGCATATAAAATGTGATAACCAATTATAAGTATGAGCAATTCGTGGCCGTAAAACACGCCATGACAGCCATATAACGCCCTGCCCTGCACACGACTGCAAAGTTCATTTACTGTAACTGCCCCTGAGATAATTTATTGTAAGTACACGCCAACGGGCAAATTGCCTTATTTTGTGAACAGTCGTATCTACTACGATTGGTTTGTCCGAGCACATGGCCAAACCGTGGTGCTAGACAAGTTGCATTCGACAATTGTTAGCGATTATGTTTCGATTGAAAAATATATGGAATTGACGTAAGTGTCACGTTACTATCTCGGTGGCTTACGTCAATTCCATACATTTATCAATCGAAACATAATCGCTAACGATTGTCGAATGCAACTTGTCTAGCACCACAGCATACATTACACAAGTTACCTAGAATTTACAGCGAGTGCTTGGGTCATGTTAAACTGGTGTGTTTGCTTGAAAATGAAAAGTATGGCAGCCCTGCAGTTAGTAAAATGCTTATTTTGTGACCGATAGCTGATCTTTAGTCTCTGACAGCACCAAGGTACTCGAAGCTACTGCGTTGACACAAGGAGCATGTTAGGCCGGAACGTCGCAAACGTCGAAAAACAACAGGATGACTTTTAAGTTCATTAATTTACTCTGCAACTGCTCTTAAGATAATTTTAACTTACACGATGACGGCCAATTAATTTACTATAGCGCTCGTTATAATAGCGCAATGAGGTTAAATGCCCTTAATTATTTTCGCCTTTTCTGGCTAATAACACTAAAAGAATGGAAGGCAACACACATTATCAGCAGTACCCCTGGTAGTTATTTTATTTGACATTACTCGTTTATTATGGCTCTTTGGTTTCGTCGAGCTCACGAGCGAATGGTTTTTGTGAGTCAGCGGCCAGACTTACCGTGTTGCACAAACAGACAGAACAGACTGGTTGTAAGACGGAAACAAAAAGAGGTTAGTTTCCGTCGTCGAATGTTTTATCTATGGAGTATTGCTACGTCACTAATACACTAGTAAACTTCTTGGCCTGATTGTGCAAAATGTGGTTACAGAATTATTAACAAGCTGTTTCAGAGTTGTTGGTGTTTCTGTAGCTCTGCCTACCCCACTCTGGGAATGAAGGCATGATGTTATGTATGTATGTATGTATGTATTGCTACGTTTATAGGCCAAATGAAATAGGTACCCACGCAATGAAGCCGTTAGCCTATGATACTTTTACATTGCAATAGTCTTTTTGATATGATGATTTGTTGATATAGCGTTTCCACTAAAGGAAGAACTACTCCAACTTCAGAAATATGACTTCGATATAGGAGCAAGATGAGTTTCTATATCCTTATTTTGTTGACGTTACAGTATCTCTCGTCCAATTTACTTTATGACAGCTACAAATATGACTACAATATGGAAGAAAGACTGGTTAAAACAAATTGAAAAAAAAACTCCAGGAAGTAACGGTTTAAAGGTTAAAAGTTACGTCCATTTTGCACTGCACTGTCACTGTTTAACCTTGAATCCGTGGGAACGAATGTCGATCAATATTATAATACAACTTCTCTTATTATCGGATAAACGCCAGTGCGCGGGCGCATACGGACGTAAGACAGTCATTTCGGTCTCGTGAATGGCGGAATTGAGAGCATTGCCTCTGACTGACAAGGTCAATCGCTGTTTTTATAATAAAATATAATTTTATCCGCTACAACGCCTTTACGTGCGTTGTTTGATAATTTTAGCAAATTCATTAAAGTAAAAATAAGAATAAGTAAATATTTAGTCTTGTTATTGAACACTAAACAACATTTACCTGATGCCGTTGGCATCCTAGATAGATATGTTAATATCTATCTAGGATGCCAACGGCACCCTATTACTCGTACTAAGCTTCTGCTGTGCGTCCCTCCGTGCGACTGTCTGCCAGCGGGCTGTATCACATGAACCCTAGGTATTAGATAGACAGTTGAAACGTTAAAAAGTGAAAACAATTTAATCGCCTGTATCTCAAGAAACAATGATGTCTACTTAGTCGTGATAGTTTTCCTTATAAATTTGTTATATGTGCTTTCATTTATTATTTTTTCAGTATTTTAGTATTTGTAGTTTTGGCTGTAGGCTGGAGGCACTTGACTCTAACAAAAATTAGCGCTTTAAAGCTTAATATTTCATAAACGGATCACTTGATCGAAAAACTGTTGACACAATCCCACAATATTTTTGAAAGTCCCATCTAACGACACCATGCAGTAGATATGGAAAAAAAATGCATCCCCACGTTACGTGTAGTTACGGGAGGTACCCTAAAAAAAATATCTTTTCCATTTTATTGTACCACTTTGTTGGCGTGACTAATATGTACATATATTCATGCTAAATTACAGCTTTCTAGTACTAAGAGTTGCGCTAGGCTGCGGACGGACGGACACAGCGAAACTATAAGGGTTCCTATTTTGACTACGGAACCTTAAAAAAACCCAATTGTTTCTTGCCCAATCGCTGCTGGTACCCAATTTGGCGGTTGCCACTTTTAAACTTAGTTGGAAGTTTCACCTGTACTTGTCACCACATAAATTTGTTTTTTGCGACGGTATATTTATAGAAACAAAAGCATCATTGGTATGGCCAAAATACAGGTTTAATATACTTTTAAGCACTTTAACTGTCCGTTTCAAGTCGAAACTTTCGACACAATGTAGTGTGATTGAGACATTAACCTCCGATGTCGTCACGGCAGTTAATAATAGAGTTTAAGCCAGAGACAACGATAACCACTTAAATTTTCACGAATATATACTGATTTATACTGGGCTGGGATTCTACACGGTTATAACTATATCATCTTTGACGTGTTTCCGATTGTCAACGTTTTGATAACTCTTATGTCATTTACAATAATGGCGACCGAGTCATAAACGATTCTAAAACACGTCAAACGCGATATCGTTATAGGACATTTTCCAAAAAAAAGTGTACATCGTTAAGGACAAAGTTAAGAAAATTTAAGTTTTTCCATCTCGTCACGAAAATTAGCCATACATTTAGATACGTTAATTTTCTTAATTTTTTCTTTAACGATGTACACTTTTTTTGGAAAACGCCCTATATCGCAGTAGAATAGGCCCTGTTCTAGTTTAGAGTCCTGTAGATATTATTAAATAAATATAAATTGAATTAGTTTTAGATACTGATGAAAAACGCCCTTTTTTGTTAAGCTGTATAGGTATTGTGTTTGAACTATTTTGGTCAGTTGTAAGGCGGGGGGCCTCCTCTGAGCCTCCAAGAACATTTTATTCCAAGATGTTCAAACAAAGTAAGTCAACCCAATTTTAGAATTTACTCCTTTTTGCAGCATAAAGGCTTAGATACACTCAAAAAATTAGACCCCACCAAGAGATTTTGCTCGTAGTTGTCAAAAATGAAAACAATAGTTATGATATTATATTCTAACATTATAGTTGATGTATCTAACGTTGTGTTAGGGTTGTTAGGCTCGTATGGAATCAAGACGTTTATGCACAACAATCAATACCTTGTAAGAAGCGACCAATGATTTTTCAGTGCACTTATGATATCTAGTGAACGTGTATATTTTTTTTTACTTTGACTGTTCGTATGGCTAGACACACTCAATCGGCCGGGCGTGCTGCAGCAACAACAACCTTAGTTCCGGCGACAGTCGTGGACAAACAAACTTATGAAGTATGAATGCGCTATTCAGTGGGTTTGCTTGTTCACTTAAGCTTATCATTCGCTGTGGGAAGCTGAAGACTGCCTGATGGACTCTACACGGCTAGCACATGACGGCGCGCGAGTTATGTCGCCCGCGAGATAGACTACCTGTCTTTTTCTGAACGTTCTAATCAGACAATAACGGGTATCTATCTATCTATCTCGCGCGCCGTTATGTTCTAGCCATGCAGGAGGGCTTGCACATGTCCGCGAATTGTTTGTCGCTCGGATCTCCCTTTCTACCTAGTCTGTAACGATAGAAGCGGATCTCGGCCGTTTGGCTAAATATTTTTTCGTCAAATGTATCATTTCCCAAAAACATCATTTGAGCAAACGCTTTTTTTCCAAAACTGTAAATATTTCAGGATTTTTATGAAGGGTAAATGATACTTCAACAAAATAAAAATTGGCCTAACGTCAGGCTCCCGATAGAGGCACTCAGCGACAAGCGAGATAATATTATAACTTATGTGCTAGCCGAACAGTGCTGGCTGAAAACCAGCGCTGCAGAGCACCCCAGTATTATGTTGAGCCAGTATCCTTTTCACTGCCACGAAGACACACCACCACTTTGCTTTTTAGTTTACAACATTTACTTTTTTGTGTGACTTAAAAACTATGACTAAAATAACTATGTCACACAATATAGAGATAAGAGCTATCATAACGCTGACAATACGATACTGTGTTAAAAGCAATATTGTTTACCAATAGAAGAAGTTTAGAACAGATCTCTAGAGCCCTAGTTTTCTAGAAATATCGGAAACGGGAAAGTGAATTAATATAGACATTATTGAGAAATCGTTCGAAGACTTATTACAGAAATAGCTTTGACAAGTGAAAACGATGCATAATTATCAAGTGATTCAATTTGAATGCATTTTAATAAACGTTTTTACACCGAGATTACGTCAGTTAAATTACATTTTGCACATTTAAAAGCCAAACAGCTGATTAAAATATCAAACAAACATTCACCAACCAACTTTCATTATTTTGACGTAATCAAGTACATATTTAGTGCAGAATTGGGTCATTTTAACAATGCGAATGTCATGTCATCTAGAGATAAGGACGGTGGAAGTCACGGTGCGTACGCGCACGCTCGGCGGACCGAGCACAATACATAGCTCGTCAAAACTCGGTCTCGAGTAGACCACTAAAGTGTTTTTAATTCACGAAGACGCGACGCACTACTCAAGTTTTCATCAGGTCACTATAGAATAAATGAGCCACTGTAGAACCCAGTAGTTTGATTCTCTTAAGCATATACATTTTTAACTCGACGCAGCTTATATTATGCGGCGAGTTGAAGTAGTCCCATCAGAGAGTACAAATACATTTTAGCGCGTGCCTTCTCTATTATACGACATAGAGCTTGACCCACCTACCACAACAAGCTATTAAAAAAAATTGTGAACGAATTTTCGTGTCGATACACTGTTGCCAAGAGCTATGACTTTAAACAGCCTTTTCCGTCATTTTGACAGAGTGCTAGGTGACTCAACAATGTTTATGACGAAAGATTTACGCGAATGTAACGTATTGAAGGGACCTCTCGCCCTATTTCGTCGCTTCGACGCCTGACAGTCCTTTGCAAAGGTACTGGGTGTTCTGGGTGATTTACTAAATGAACTACCTAAAATTATAAGCTATTACTAACGCAGTGGACCCCTATTGTCTTCAAAAATGAATGTGAATCTGAATTATTCTCTTAGACTCGCACAACTATAAACAAGCATCCGAAATGACACGGACCCATGCCATGGTCAGCTAAAAAAGCCGGCTGGATTAAATCCGTTACTCGTGTTCCGGTATGGGGATAAGACAACCGGTGAAATTGCTAGCAGAAAGGTATTCCATCTTATATACGTGTTTGCAACGCATTTGCTGTCTTAGGATTGCAGTTAGAGGACTATAGTCACAGATCCTGCTTACAGTCGCCATTAAAGTGTTCTATGTGTTCGTTTATTTTATTTAGTTTGCTACCTACAAAAATACATCATTAAAATAATGACTGATGCACCAAGTCGAGAGTAAGGTCAGTCAATTCGTGTCTAACGGAAGAATAGATTTGGACATGTAGAGCGCAGTATCCTGCTCGTGAGTATAAAATATTTAAGGCCACAACTTTATCTGGGGGCACCCACAGCGGCCATGCCACATATTCTAACTAAGGGCTTGAAGAGGCTCCACATGAGATCTTATAACTTTTTGACAGTGGTCCCGTCTTGGTAACATTTAACTTGAAAATGTTTTTGGTGGGTTACTAGCCGCCTGCTGACTCCAGATATACCTCTAAAGTTGACTAAATACATGTACGTGCTAATGAGGAGGCATACACTCAGCAGTGGGTGACGAAGAGGAAGAAGAATTAAGCACTTCCAATTTCAAACATCAATCCCTGTGTAGGAGCAAGGAGATTGATTGTATTGACATCTGTTTATCGGACACAGGATTGACACAAGACGTCGGAAATGCTCTGAAAAGAGCAGTTTTTGTGTGCCCTGAAAAGGACAGTTTTTACAGCAAAAAATGGCCAGAGTCAGCAGTGTTCATCATCTTCGCATCATCATAGAAGTACTCGCATATGATCGGAGCGGACGCACAGCGGAGCGACGATGTTTTCATCTCGACGGCCGGAGCGGAAAAGAAATGAGGGGCATTTTCGACGTCTTGTGTCAATCTTGTTTCCGATAAACAAATTTAATGTCAATACAATCAATCTCCTTGCTCCTACACCTGTATTGTCGGGTGCAGAATACATGCGCTGCCGTTCCGTTAAAATCGCTGTGTAATTATTTAATTATAGATGAAATCAAAGCTTATAATTATTAACTAGCCGAAAATACTAATTGTGTAGTCAGGAAACACCGTTTGTATATTGAAAGTTATTTATTACTAGTTACATGATATTTATAAATATTGAAACGGATATCCGATCTGCAAAATAATTGACTTCGGAGTAAGAGTTTGGCAAGATGTCTATCACTAATCGATAACTAATCACTATTTACATAATTATAAAAACTAAATATATACCTGTCTATCATCTGCGTCATTTCTCCATAGCTATAATTATTACAATTCCGGTTTCTAATAAATATGTTTATGACATTTCGCGAAAATCAAGTATGTTCGTTGCGAATTGAGATGTAAAGGTACAAATATTTAAAGAAATTAATTTAAATACTACTTCACGAAATGTTTAAGATTAAATCTTTGACATTAGTATGATTTTTATGGTTTCTGTACAAAGGCATGTATCGTATTTTTGCAAAATAGTATCTTTGAAAAAAAGGTCGAAATGTTTATTGGATGAAATTAGTTTATTTTATTTAACCGAGGAATATTAAAAACTTAATATACCTGAATATTGTTGAAAATATAATAAGTATTAAGTGAAGCATAAAGTTAGTCAGCACATCTAACTTAGAAAATTAAAAACTTACATACATACATAACATTACGCCTTTATTCCCAGAGTGGGGTAGGCAGAGCTACAGAAATACCAACAACTCAAAAAAGACTTGTTGATAATTCTGTAACCACATTTTGCACAATCAGGCCAAGAAGTTTAATAGTGTATTAGTGACAGGTTGCAAGCCCATCGCCTAACAGTACTACAAGCCCTTATTCCCTTAGTCGCCTCTTACGACATCCACGGGAAGACATGGAGTGGCACTATTCTAACCCGGCAACCACACAGGGCCCGAAAAACTTCCCGAGGGAATAACGGATTTTAACGCATGCGAAGTCCATAGTAGCTAGCATTTCATAAAACAGCGCGATAATTAAGTCAACCGCGTGTATAAAGTACTTAAAACTGAGTTACCTAGTAGTTACCTCATATCTAAGTGTCGTCACATGACGAGCTTGGATCCTCCTAAACTGTGAGAAAGTGTGTTATTACAGTGAAAGCGAAACGCGGCCAGACCCAGAGGTCCGAGGTTCGCGGTGTTGCGTAAACACTGTTTACCGATTAGCCGATATTGTGGCGGCGACGGAAGTCACTGACCACCACTGACCACCGCAACTGCGTCTGGAGTTACTATGGTAACAGTGGTGACAATCGGTGAAGCTCATAAAAACGTACTCGTACTATCACTACAGTGTTTGGTTACTTGTTTATTGAATAAAACAACGACGACGCGCATCTTGTTAGGCTAGTAAAAAGACCTGGGGGCGTCCATAAATTACGTGAGGTGTTTTTTTAAATTTTCTGTTCCTCCCTCCCCCCTGGTGAGATGTCATGAGATTTCATTCAACCCCCTCCCCCATCCCCCAATCTCACGTGAGATTTTTCAAAATGTGGGTTCTTACGTAAACGCGTTGGATTCAGATTAAATTGAGCTATTTGGTATAAAACCTAAAAAATAAGGTGTTTTAACAGTCAGCAGATGTATTAAACGTCGAAGTATGAATGAAATTATTTTCTTTCGAACGAATTATTTAATGGTCTTAATCGTATTACGATTACGCTTAAGATTAAATCTGATGCATGTACAATCTGGATTAAATGGACCAAAATAGTTTTTTTTTTTTTGTTTCAATCAGAAAAAAAATGGTGATATTTGCCGAGCCCCCCCCCCCCTCTCCAACGTAAGATTAGATGAGATTTGACTCGACCCCCTCCGCCCTTAAACATCACACGTAATTTATGGACGCCCCCTTAGATATACCCACTTATACGATATTTTGGTTGATGACCGCAATTAAAGAAAATAACTTCAGACTAAAGATACTCATAGATGACTGTTTGAGAAAGTAATATAGATACGGACTTCTCCGATAAAATACGATGTCGTTTTTAGTCGATTTCTTATTAATTAAACACGTTATGTATATAAACAAAAACAAAATCAATACAGTGATGATAAAAGAAAGGTATTTCCGAGTAGAAATAGCCCCCGGGGCTTATTTTACATTGTCTCTACGTCTCTACACGTATTTTTATGGTATTGTTTATAATTTACTATCTACCCGTCAGCGGTATCCGCTGCATTTTTTTCTTTCCCGGTTGATTTTTTTCATAAGAATTTTCTCCTGACGATAACGAACTCAACAAAAAAGAATTTGCCAAATCGGTCCGCCTTTCATGCGTGATGCCGTGACCAAGGGAAATAGAGATTCATTTATATATATATAGGTACTGTAAACCGCCATAGGTACTGCAAAGTACGTTATCAAATAAATATCAGGGGACAATCTCACACAAATTGACGTAGTCCCAAACTAAGCTCTAGGCTTGTACTACGAGTACTAGACAACGATAAACATACTTAAATAGTGAAATATATACTTAAATTATATATAGAAAACGTCCAAGACTAAGGAACAAATATTTACCCTTACCGGGATTTGAACCCAGGACCGCTGGCTTCGGAGGCAGAGTCACTCCCAACTAGGCCAACGTGTCGTCTGTTGTGTTCGAACAACAAAAAAACGGAAAATCGCCTTTCTCTTTCTAATGCTCATCTTTACAACTTACTCGCACTTAAGGTATACGAACATAGGTTTTCTGCTTTGCTGTGAAAGAATACTATTAAGTTTAACTAAGTGGTAGACTCAAGGATAACCTTGGATGATCATATGATCATGAATAGTTTCTATTATTAAATCTTTGGACTGTTACATATTTCTTTTAAGTACTGAAATAGTCCTTGGTCGTTAAAATATTAGGAACCGCTGTTCTAACTCTATATATCATGTGACGCTGGGCAGACACTACTCCACCAAAACGTTTACTTATAAGTTCTATTAAACTTTCATGGAATTCCAACCACCAAAGATAAAAGCCCATGGAATTCCAAATGCCTAGCTGGCAGCAATGATCGAATTCGTCGTGACTGAAATCCTAGTTTCTATTACGAAACAAGTGGCAACGTTTCCATTTGCAGGTAACAACAGACATATATTATACATATGATGCCTGATGTCCCACATACCATCATGTTTTGGCATATATCAACGCTGCCGCTTATTTTAAATGTATATTACTCATACTTCGAGGCATATTAACTTGATTGTTTAACTTGCCCATGTGGTTGCCGGGTTAGAATAGTGCCACTTCATGTCTTCCCGTGGATGTCGTAAGAGGCGACTAAGGGAATAAGGGCTTGTAGTATTGTTAGGCGATGGGCTTGCAACCTATCACTAATACACTAGTAAACTTCTTAGCCTGATTGTGCAAAATGTGGTAACAGAATTATCAAGAAGTCTTTTTAGAGTGGTTGTTATTTCTGTAGCTCTGCCTACCCCACTCTGGGAATGAAGGCGTGATGTTATGTATGTATGTTTAACTTGGTGATCATGTATCTAATATTAATATTATAGAGGTAAAATTGTGTGTTTGTTTCTTTGTATTTTGGGGGTAATCTCTGGAAATAATGAACCGATTTAAAAAAAACTCTTTCTAATAGAAGAATTGACGACACGCTAGCCTAGTTGGTAGTGACCCTGCCTCCGAAGCCAGCGGTCCTGGGTTCAAATCCCGGTAAGGGCAGATATTTGTTCCTGAGTCTTGGACGTTTTCTATATATAATTTAGAATAGAATAGAATAGAATAGAATAGAAATAGTTTATTCGAGACAAAACTGGCAAACAAGTACAAACAATTTAAACATTAACGGAAATTAAAACATAATTTGTCACGAAATGGTCACAACTCAGCGTGGTGCTGGCATGGCCAGCGCTGTTCTTCCGTTGTGACCAATTGGTGAAGACACGGCGCAATGACGCCACGATCGCACATGCAAAACACTTATAAAAATAAAAAAAAACAGTTAAAAGACAAGAACATCATACAGTAGGTATGCCACGTAACTATACGCTTTACACAGCACCATACAGTGAAGAAAAATAAAATAACAAAATAAGAAACTAAACTAGACCTTATCTATGATATGATAACAATAACTTATCCCTTATTACTATTACTCTATGACAATTATATAATTTACATACCCTTCTAATCTGTCCTAATCTGTGGAAACCACTTACTACATTTTTTATCTGTGTAGTGTACAAAATGCACTCCGAAGGAAAAGTAGGTCAAGGACCACGAACGAAAAACCAGATTAAAACCAAATTGATTCTACAAAATTTGCTACTTTAACGTGTACACAAACAAAGAAAACGGCTAGGAATAATCATGCTCCTGAATGCTTGTGGGACATAAAAACAGGTATGCGACACGGCCCAAACTAAAAACAACTAGTGTCATGGCTGAAATTTTCTTGACTCTTTTGGTGTTCCTGCAAGTATTTTCTTAAATGAGCCTTAAGTATGTATTTCTCTATTTAAGTATGTTAATCGTTGTCTAGTACCCATATTACAAGCCTAGAGCTTACTTTGGGACTAGGTCGATTTGTGTGACATTGTCCTGTGATTTATTATTATTATTATAGAAAACTACATTATCCGTGACTTACATAGACGATATTTTTTGTTTAACTAAAGCGAAGCGAGGGTGAGTCGCTTGTTAAAAAAAAGAGATTGTTACAATAGTTCGTAGGAGTAAATATTATGTTTAACTCACCGCATAATAACGTGGTGCTTTCTCCGCAGTGGCTCTCGTCACGCATCTTATATTTTTATAATTGTCATAATAAATTACTTTAGGAAATGTCCACATAAGTTATTTAATCCTATCCCACTAATCCAACTATCAAATACTTAGCGTATATTTTTGTCATCATGCATTAACTTAACGAATTCGACACAGGCAGTCCATAACTGGAAGTAAAATACTTTATTACCCTAAAACACCTAACAGTTCTACGCAAACGAATATGCGCGAAAAAAGTAGTAAGTTGTGTAAATACAATCACTCGATCTCTGCATATGAATACTGAACTCTCCGAATCTGGGGCCGTAGGTAAGATGCAAGCGCTACTAACGTTTTCTATTCTATCACTCAAAATATATGGGATGAAATTCTCGGCGTTACGATAAACCACGTGGTCAACTGTCATTCCATACATATTGAGCGATAGAAAAGAAAATAAATAATGGTAAGTGCGAGTACACCACTGAGCTTGTAAAAGTCGCTACCTTCATACTAAGTACTAACCAAGTAATTAAATTGATCTATAGGTAATTATGGAGCAAGACGCAGTATTCAACAGTGATAGCGGCGCAACGCAATCCGGCACCTGTTATATTATAATTAATGTACTTGCATTTCCATTCGTATCTTGCAATCGAAAGTTATTTACATTCTTGGGTTATCGAATACTCTCAAAGTATCGTTACAATTACAATATGGAGCGTTTTAACTAGGGCAAGGTTAGAAATATTACCATCTTCAACGAATGGTCTCGATTCATGCCGAGTCCTTGAATTGGAGAATAATGTATATCAAGCTTGAAAATGGGTCTATTAGGGTTCCGTGCGTAAAGACCAATTAAATTGTTGAGGCACCATAAAACCCGATTTAAAGAAGGTTCGGTCAAAACTTTAATTACTGGGCAAGCTTTTATTTATTACCCACTGTACTTATTTTTAGGGTTCCGTAGTCAAACTAGGAATATAGTTTCGCCATGTCCGTCCGTCCGTCCGTCCCTCCGTCCGCAGCCTAGCTCAGAGACTCTTAGTACTAGAAAGCTGTAATTTGGCATGAATATATATATATTAGTCACGTCACCGTGTGGTTTCCGGGTTAGAATAGTGCCACTCCATGCCTTCCCGTGGATGTCGTAAGAGGCGATTAAGGGAATAAAGGCTTTTAGTATTGTTAGGCCATGGGCTTGCAACCTGTCACTAATACACTAGTAAACATCTCAGCCTACTTGTGCAAAATGTGGTTACAGAATTATTAAGATGTCTTTTTAGAGTTGTTAGTATTTCTGTAGCTCTGCCTACCACACTCTGGGAATGAAGGCGTGATGTTACGTATGTATGTAATGTATGTGGTCACGTCAAAAAAGTGGCGAAATAAAATATAGCAAAAAAAAATTGTGCGAGTGTAGGTACCTCCCCTACACGTAACGTGGGATTATTTACCCCTTAGTGTGGGGTGTCGTTGGATAGGTCTTTTAAAAATATTATGGGTTTGTTAAATCAGTTTTTTGATTAAGGGATCCGGTTATGAAATATTAAGCTTTAAAGAGCTAATTTTTGTTAAATTCAAGTATCCCCTCCCTCCCCCTACAGCCAAAAATACAAATACTAAAAATATGAAAAAAAAACTTAAATAAAAGCGCACATAATGGATTTAAAAGGAAAACTATTATGACTAAGTAGACATCATTGGTTCTTGAGATACAGGCGATTAAAGTGTTTATACCTAGTAAAAACATCTAATAAGGCACCAAATGATTTTAAATAGAAAATTTGTTATTACTTGTTAATTTTTATGTTTGTAGTACTTAACGGCTACGAAACTCTACACTGAGCATGGTCCGACATGCTCTAGCCCGGTTTTTCATAATCATTATCTAATGAGTCAATGAGCCAATGAGTCATTATCAAACTAATGAGTCCCATTGGGTCTACGATAAGTTTAGAGGAAATCCTGTCGCCACCTTTCGAATCTGTCATAGGCCAGCTCTTATGCTCGTACTTAGATACATAGCATTGCATTGTCATCGGGTTTACATAATTGATTCAAATTTCAGCCCTTTCCATTAACGGGAACTGGTTCAAAATTGAACTAAGCTTGCGGACGGTTTTGAAAGTCGTTGACGTTAGCGTAAAGCATCCGTCTATAGACCTATAATAAAAATCGGGAAATGCGTGACACCGTCATCGCATCATTGTGGTGACTAGGTATTTCTTGTATTACCTACGTTGGATCAAAGACACACTTGCCCAGTTTTTATTTTATCTTGCACACGACGTATCACTTGCTACAGCAGCTCTACCCAATAATTTGCACACAAGGCTTTAATTGTTACAGCAGAGGTCCGGCTATCTACGGATCACCTGTTTCCACATTATTCATCCTCCATTGTTACGGTGATGAAACCACCATTCTTTGAAAACATCACTTACGCATACCAGTTATTAATAAACCTACACCAGTAGTTGGACGTGAACGGAAGGAAGGTTAAACAAAAGCCGGTCAAGTACGAGTCAGACTCGCGCGCCGAGGGTACCGTACGGCCACACAGAATTTTTGAATCCGATTTTAAATTGAATCAACGCAAACCCAACTCACACGTGTCCATTTTTTAAGTTTTGTCGTTTTTCTTCAGCGTTACGAAAATTCGCTGAAAAATCACGTTTCTTGTATGGAAAGTGGGGTTAAAACCTACTTCACCCGAAACCTACGTACGTACGGGTATGGTATGGAGGTGTTGATGAATTTAAAGGAAGCGAACGTTGTATGTTTAGACCGGTGCACCTAGCCTTCCATAGTTCCTGCCTTGCCTACCCCATTGGGAGACAGGCATGAATTGATGTATATATGTATGTATGTGTTTAATTACTTGTAGGTAGGAGCTACTTAATAGTAGGTTTGACGACACGGTGGCCTAGTAAGCCAAGATGGAATGTCCTATGCTCGCATCATCAAAGCAGGTATACTAAATGTAGTTACTTTATTCCCTCACCGAAACACTGCGTGAAAACTGCTGCTTATCGTCAAGGATAACTGTTATTTCGTAACCCATCCAGGACCTCTACTGAAGCCCGAGTACATACGGGTTCTGCTGTATTGACGACACGTTGGCCTAGTTGCGAGTGACCCTGCCTCCGAAGCCAGCGGTCCTGGGTTCAAATCCCGGTAAGGGTAGGGTATATTTGTGTGATGAGCGCGAATGTTGGTTCCTGAGTCTTGGATGTTTTCTTTGTATTTAAGTATGTATTTCTCTAGTTAAGTATGTTTATCATTGTCTAGTACCCATAGTACAAGCCTAGAACTTAGTTTGGGACTAGGTCAATTTGTGTGAGATTGTCCTCTGATATTTTTTTTATTTTTTTAACGTCAACCATATTATAATAATAGAAGCAAGATGGGCTAACACAGTAAACAATTAGTACATTCTTTTAAATCTATATGTTGTTGTGTGGTATAGTGGTATGCAATATAGTATTTCTATTGTATTGTATTGTGTGGATTAAGCTGATTACGACTACAATCTTTCTAATCATGACTTAGCTAAATGGGACTCGTCTGACGAACCGCGAAGTTCTATTTGCAGCAAACGTTCAGAAAACCGCGGCGCCGCTTTACATAAACTACTAGATTCCAGCGAGAACGAGATGTTACATAGGAATGTTTTAACTAGCACTGCGTTATTACGGCGTGATGGCAATTATAAAACAAATGGTACTGGTTTTTTATCAGATTAAGATCACTCGGGAGTAACGAACAACAGATATTTAGTGATGGGTAATCAAGGACTGCCCACCAACCTGTGTGCCAAGCACGAACTTTTACCTTCTATCGAGTAAGAAACGTTAACGCACCGTCATCGCGGTGGTGGTAGGACCCTGTGCAGGGTCCGTCCGGATCGCTACCACCATCTTATCCATTAACCATCTGCCAAGCAACAGTGTTAGCATTGTTGTGTTCCGGTGTGGGGATAAGACAACCGGTGAAATTACTAGCATAGAGGCATTCCATCTTAGTCCTCAGGGTTGGCAGCGCATTTGAGGTCTTAGGATTATAATCTTGAGAATTCAAATGTCTATGGGTCTCAGATTTCACTTACCATCAGGTGACCTGAGTGCTCGTGTGACTTCTTAAAAAAAAAAAAAAAAAAATATTTTTCTTCCCTTAAACAATTTTAGATTTTTTATATGTTGTATACAACGTGTTACAAAATAATCCGTCAAAAAGAAATTACGAAAGTAGTGTCAACCCTAGTATACTGTATACCTAAGATACTGAACTGACGTTATTTAATAAGGGTTGACACTACTTTGGTAATTTCTTTTTTACGGATTATTTTGTAACACGTTGTATATTATGAAAAGCATTATTTTTTTCTCCGAAAGGAAATATTTATTGAAAAGAAACAAATAATAAAAATAATACGGAAACGTACAAACCTAGTTTTTTTTTTATGAGAACTACAAAATATTTAAAAATCTTGGAAATCGGATTACATTTCGGGGTTGTTAAACGTTACCGCACGGAGCTAAATTTGCATAGTTTTTTTTTAATGCAATGCG
Organism: Acleris holmiana; assembly: GCA_949316455.1. Taxonomy (NCBI): domain Eukaryota; kingdom Metazoa; phylum Arthropoda; class Insecta; order Lepidoptera; family Tortricidae; genus Acleris; species Acleris holmiana. Next base: position 20,170,639 of record OX438771.1, read on the forward strand.
ATTTAAGCATCGGTTCATAATCCTATTAAGTAGGTACGTTGGTACGTTATACACTTGAATCACCGATACTCATTTCATAGAATGTTCTACAAGTATTTCGCCAAATTCCATCGACAGGCCTACGTGCAGGAATTCAAATTTTTGGTAGTCACAGGTCTAACCTAACTTACGTAATCCATGCTTAAGGCAACATAAAAACAATAAGGTTTCAGTAGGCATTCGGTGAAACGACACATTCGATAAAATCAGTGTCCGTTATTCAATACACCATCCCATTCCCATTGCTAGCAAGTGGGCATTGGCGTTGACTTTTGTATCGCCATCGAGTAATAAAGGTGAAGTATACGTAAAACAAATGTAAAAAACGGTGCTCCGGATAGGTTCAGTCGCGTTTTCGAATCGTAATTAATTAATGGTTAAAAATAGCTAATGACATTGACGAGTGACAGTAAACCTACAGTAAATACGAGTATTACATGCAAATCACACGCAACATCGAGAATCAAATCACCTTGTCCGATTAACTTTGGTGGAACGGAGGACTGGTAATTAGAACTTGACTTTAATTAGAGTAAAAAAGGTTAGATTTGCAAAAGGAAACTATCCGCAAAGGATGGTAGAAACTGAATATTAACCTTTTGAATGCCAATGACCCCCGAAGTCTCCATGGGCGCTAGATGCCTAAAACGCCACCGATGCTTAAGACAAATTTTGCATAGATTTTGAAACATATTTGGTGTGTGAGAGATACGTTTGTATTTGACGTAGGGTGTTGAAAAGGTTTTAAGTAAGTAGACAGACCTGTTTGAATGCAATAACGTACCCTGGTATGACTCACGAGAGTTTAAGTTTAATATAAGACTGCACAACCGCGCGGTTTGCTAGGCACTAGTTAACGCTAAGAGTATTATAGTGATAGGAGTAGGAAGCCGTGATCTGTCGCCGGGGGTCTGTCGCAATTGCGGCACGATGTGGGCCAGCCGACGACGCAGCGCGTCACGGTCGGAGCTAAGCCTGCCCGTTATCCCTGGATCTACATGCTCCGTGCCTTCGTAAACTTAGTAATAAGTAGTCTTAATGTAGACATAGAAGAGTAAAGTTAGGCTACTAAAGGGTAGGCTAAACGGCTATGGCATTCTCTATTTATGGACTAATGTATCAGGAAATCAGATTTACATTTAGTTTTTTTTTACTTTTTCGATATACTAAAAAGAATGTCAGCTACCTTGATTAGAGTCAAAAAAAGGTACTTAATATTTAAATGTGATAGAGATGCCAATTGACAAGTCCATTCTTGACGAATTTGATGCTTGTAATCATCCTATCTTCATGAAGTAAGGTATGAAACAGTCTTTAGTCGCAGACTTACTGCTATAGTCATCTGATTTGGAAGAACATAACCAAGAAAATTTCAGTCAATTGGTATGGAATATAAAAAACGTCTAATAGAAGTTAAAACAGACGTTGTAAATGTTCAGGTTAGTCATCATTAGATATTTTAGACGCGTGTTAGCCGCAAATATCTATTCGCAGAATTTGAATCCTAAAAGGCAACGACGGCGAACGTCTAGAAAATCGGAATGAATTAACTATTACAGAATAGCCTTATCTCATTCATACGCCGTGTATGGAATGATTCTACATGGGTATATAAGATGCAGTTTCCATACATAGCGATAAACAACTTTTTCTAAGGTTGGTATTTCGTAACAGAATTTCACGCTACCTTAAAGGGACGGCGAAAGAAACTAATAAGTTAATGAGTGAGCGATAAACGAGTAAAACCAGAGGGCAGTCATTAGCTTTCATTTGTTTTTCAATCCCCCGCCTCTGTCTCGTGCATCCCGCCACCAAGTGGCTATAATAGGTACTAAACTTATCTTTCTAACCGGTTAAGATAAAAAAAAAACAAATTAAGTAATCAAAAAGAAAAAGAACTTATTATGAAATAAATATGAGAGGACATTGATTTAAGTTTAAACTCTAAACAACAGTTGTCACTCCATGGCCTTTTCAAATTGGCTGATTGTTTTCTTGACGGAAAAAACAGTACCTAGTTAAATACAAGATCTGTAAAGTTCATTGTTCACTCGTATAACGTGCTATCGGTTTGCTTTGGTTTATGCGAGTTTTCTGTAACAACCGTAGATAAACCAGATTTTTATACGTAGAAACCTTCTATGAAAAAATATCTAACTGAGGGTGAAAACCGCATCAAAATCCGTTGCGTGATTTTGGAGGAGTTACTTGATATACCGACAGGCAGACAGACGCAAAAAGCGACTATGTTTTATGCCTATTGTATTAAGATAAGAAGAGCTAGTCGGTATCCACTGGCTCCTAATAAGTTATGCTGTTATTAATGTTGTATTAACCACCATCAACTGCAATGCAATCAATAGCGACATTTGCCACAGCAAGAGGATAAGCAAGATAAATGATGATACATTTATTATTCCTCTTATTTACTTGCTGAAAATAAGAGGAATAGTAAATGTATCATCATTTGTGTTGTGTATATTCGTTATTCATAAGTAACCAAACGACCGTGATTGTCTTGACGATCAATTACAATGATTTATCGATTACTCGATCACTAAAACCTTCCAAATCCCTTTCAAGCATACCGAGAATGTTCGACAATGATCCAGTTCATAATACATTACATTAATTATGATTGATTAAACGCATATCAAGTCTATAAAATCCTTGAATCCTATCAACTATCGAAATAACCTGCACTTTTTTTACTGCGTTTTTTCTGGCACTGTGATGGCAAATGAGCACACATGCGGGATGCAGTGGGATCTGTGACCCATAGACATTTGCATTCTCAAAGATTGCAAATGCATTGCCAACCCTGAGGACTAAAGATGGAATGCCTCTTTCCTACCAATTTCACCGGTCGTATTATCCCCTCACCGGAGTGTAATAATGCTGCTTGCTTGGCGGAAGGTTAAAGGATAAGATGGTGGTAGCGATCCGGATGGACTCTGCTCTCCACAACATCTTGCCACCACTAAAATAATGTATAACAGCAGAACTAACGCGTTACGTTACCAACTTGCTGATGACAATGATAACGTACAAGTTGGACTCAATATATCTTATCATTTTTACTTTTACTAATTCTGCAGTTAATAATAAATAGCTTTTTTATAATAATTACACTTACATCCATACCTGGATCTTTATGTAGTAGGAGGCAAACCTGTGGGGTTAGACAAGTTTCATTCGACAATCGTTAGCGATTAAGTTTCGATAGACAAATGTATGGAATTGACGTAAGCCACCAAGATAGTCACGTGGTACTTACGTCAATTCCATATATTTTTCAATCGAAATATAATCGCTAACGATTGTCGAATGCAACTTGTCTAACCCCACTGGGTAGGTACCTGGGGCCCTAGCCAAGATGCAAACGCTCCTAACGTTTTTCTTTTCTATCGCTCAAAATGTATGGGATGACATTCTCGTGCGTTTCGATAAACCACGTGGTCGACTGTCATCCCATACATTTTGAGCGATAGAAAAGAAAAACGTTAGGAGCGTTTGCATCTTGGCTTGGGCCCCTGGATTCAAGCGACCATTAAAAGAGGCACCAGCATGAATTGTTTCAAACCTCCTAGTTTCGCTAAATCACCTAGCTTCGGTTCCGGAGCAGGGCGCTATACTATAAAGGGCATTGGGAAAGTTTGTATGAAGAATATTGTCGGTTTTCAGCGGCCACTGATGATTTTCACATAGTTATTTAGAGGAATTCTAAATACACATACCTAGTTACATGTAATTTGTAGAGTTTTAATATCGGAGTCGAGATATTAATTATGAAAGTTTTCAGTTTTTGGTACACAAGTACACCCAGATTTATAAATATATCGGCTCTGATTCACTTAAAATTATTTCATTGTATAACACAGTGACATTGTATTGTAAACAGTTTGAAATGTTAGCACGTATATATTTGTAATTTAGTTTTAGGGAATGGAATGTACGTATCTACAAATGAATATTGTGTAATTTTGCATGCTGTGGATACCTATAACTAAGTGAGCATTATACGTATTTATGTTACAACTATAGACTATATAAGATGTTTGCTACAATGTATAACTTGTTGGTAACCCTCAACAAAAAAAAAAAACATTATATGTTTACTTATTTTGGATAAATCTATCATAATAGGCCACTTTTACGAATGTCCGCTCACATTAAAAAATGTATGACCCCTTTAGCTTCCAACGAGATTCTAACCTACGACGTTTCGGCACAGCGGGCAGGTTGCACTACCACTGCCCACAATGTCAGCTAATAAATTCCACAGTGCCGTAAATAACTAGATCTTACTACGAGTAGTTACCGTTGACATTTGACCGCGGCGTGGGAATTGCTCTCGATGTGGGTATTGTTGCATATTTCTAGTTGATACGGGTAGTGCGCTTATTATATACCTGTTAGCGAAGCCACCGGTAAACTAATTATCAGGATTTATACACAATGGCTAGGCAATTAATTAAATATCGTATCTTCCTTTTCTTACGTACATAACTGAGGTAATCTAAAGTGGCTACATGAATTCAAAGGACCATTAAAAGTAAACTTCATAAAACATTAAATAGAACAAAATTGCCTTATTTCCCTAAGGTCCTGTAATACTGGAATAAAAGGGAGGGATCGTTTACCCTGCAATGCAAGCTAACCGAACTATAAGTAATCGTCTGTCTAGGAAAAACTAGTATAATTTTATAATGTAATAAATAACAATCCCAAATTAAGCTTGTGTAAGAATACTAAACAACGATAAAGACGTAGAATACCTTTTTAAACTGTGTTAAAAAGCCTCTATTCATTTATATTGAACGTCTAGACATCGTACAAAATGACGGATTACACGTTATTAACAACGACATACTCGTTACTAAGTGGACGATGCTAATTGAGAGCTCCGTGTCAAGTTGGCAGTAGTTCAAGGTGGATGCTGTTTTGTTTACGTAACTTAATTTAAACACATCCAGTACCGAATGGCTCAAGTCCGATATAAAGTTGACACAGTACCGAGTCATTATCATTGAAGAGTTTGACAGCAGATTTTAGTTACGTAAAAATGTATCTTCAAGATTAAAGATGAAACTTATTGCGAAGGAAATTTGCGAGCTCTAGGTCATCAGTGTTCCAAATGCCGATAAAAATCAAGGTTGGGGGACAGCTTGCACAATCGGCTAACTTTTCACAGAATGTATCATTTCACCGAAATTTATTTGCTAGTCATGATTCCAAGAAGTCCTGAACATTGATACTTATTTACGTTAGGCTACCAATTACCACACAATATTAACTCTCGTGGTGGAAAAAATATTTCGTTATCACCTAGTTAAATGAAATATCTTTGTTGCTTAAAGTCATCATTGAATTGCTCCTCGAAATTAATAACACTTGCTTGTTTATATTAAAAATCCTCATAAAAAATGGTGTACTTACTGAGATTTTTTTCCCATTGGTTACCAGTGGCAACTACTGGAATTAAAAAATCCAGCTATTTGCTTTTAAATAAATTGGCGGTAACAGCACGGCTAGCAAATGACGGTGCGCAAGATAGACTACTCGTCATTGTCTAATTAGAGCGGTTAGAAAAAGACAGGTAGTCCATCTCGCGGGCGACATAACTTGCGCGCCGACAACCTATCTATACACAGCCGTAGGCAATATATCCCAGTTGGCACCACCACTTTCTGATGGGAATAGACAACAATTCAAGAGTCAAGGTTTTGTACCATGACGATTGAGTTCTTGGCAATTCCTCGTAGTTACTAGTTACTACAGCGTGTACCTACAATTAGTCGGTATGCTATTTGAATTCTAAGGACTAATAAAGTTTAAACGTTTCCATTTTTGCCTTTCATTCGAAGACCATAATTCTAGGTCGACATATTAAGACTTACAACACATGCTGAGCATTATCAATTACTACGAACCTATTTGGTCTAAGAGATTGCAGTGCATGAGCATAAATTATGCTACAATAGTAAATCAAATCTATTATGTAATAATCAAGACAGCATTGCATATAAATTGAAGAAGTAAATTAATCTTGTAACTTTATGCGTTGTGTTTGTACTTACCTACATAACATGAGTTGAAAATAAGGTAGGGTTGACGTTTGGAATTAATGTCTTGAAATTAGCTCAGATGAAAAATATATACCTACCTAAGTGAGGTAAGTGTACGTTGATTGAATTATAAGCAAGTCTGTCAAGCACCTATAATCGATTCTTCAGATTCAGTAATTTTAAATTTCGAATTAGGTCCCTATTATAATTAATTTATGACTCAAAGTTTGACCGCTGAAATTTTGAATAGGGTCACTATTGTTCTGAAGCTGCGATTATACTTGTATGAGTGATTCCTCAAATCACACCCTTAATTTTAGCTTGATCTCCGCTTGACGTAAAAAGAAGGAAAAAGAAACAATCGTCAAACTTTTACGTTTATCATATAAATTAGCAACAGTACATGGTTAGCAACAAACTTGTTAATTTCTTTAGCGAATGTAATCAAATGCCCAATTAAAGCGTAGTTTATTATGTTCTAGAAGTTACGCCATACGTTGCATCTCTACTTCATTAGAGGCTACCAAATCACCTATCCTCTGTCATTAGTTACATGTTGCTGATATTAAATTTATACGCGACATGATGTAGCGAGGTGTCGGCAAAACCTTATAACGATCTATTTAATATTAAACAGTTAAGTATTCTTTGACGACACGGTGGCCTAGTTGGGGTTCAAATCCCGGTAAGGGCAGATATTTGTGTGATGAGCGCGAATATTTGTTCCTGAGTCTTGGAAGTTTTCTTTGTATTTAAGTTTGTCCTTATTTTTCTATGTAAGTATGTTTATCGTTGTCTAGTACCCATAGTACAAGCCTAGAGCTTAGTTTGGGACTAGGTCAATTTGTGTGAGATTGTCCCCTGTTTTTTTTTGATATCTCTATAATTTACACTTTTCGGTAGTTTGACTTTTTCGTCTCAAAAAATTACAATAACTAGATAGTATTCTTACTTAACGCTGCTCAGAAATATTGCCAAAGATGGTCTTGTAACACATCACGTATATGGACTGGCCAAGAATATTTTGCAGGCATTTTTGCTGACCGGTCGACCACATAGTTGTTCAACCTTGAGAACCGATATAAATCAATAATGAAATAATGTAATCGACCAATTAGAGCATACCATTTTGTTTCCCAAAATATTTGGTGCAATTTTGTTAAAAGATACACATACCACAAATAATGTCAAACATTTCTTTCTTTATGTTGGTGCCAATTCTCGATCCTCTCAAAATAAAATAACAAAGGAGATTGGTCGACGCATACTTTTTACATGTGGTGTGACTGGTTTGTAAATTCAAACCCAAACGCCAAACAACAGTGTTCGCATTGTTGTGTTCCGGTGTGGGGATAAGACAACCGGTGAAATTACTTGCATAGAAGCATTCCATCGTAGTCCTCAGGGTTGGCAACGCATTTGAATTCTTAGGATTATAGTCTTGAGAATTCAAATGTCTATGGGTCTCAGATTCCACTTACCATCAGGTGGCCTGAGCGATCGTGTGCTTTCTCCTTAACATAAAAAAAACCTCATACCGAGGAGATTCTTCTACTATAATTCTATAAAGTAAAAATGTTTTTTTGTAGAAAAATATAAAAGTGTCGCTGATCAAACATAGTACTGCAGAAGCAAAAGATACAAGATATAACGACACGGTGGCCTAGTTGGGAGTGACCCTGCCTCCGAAGCCAGCAGTCCTGGGTTCAAATCCCGGTAAGGGCAGAGATTTGTGTGATGAGCGCGAATATTTGTTCGTGAGTCTTGGATGTTTGCTATGTATTTAGGTATGTATTTCTCTATATAAGTATGTTTATCGTTGTCTAGTACCCATAGTACCAGCCTAGAGCTTAGTTTGGGACTAGGTCAATATGTGTGAGATTGTTCTCTGGTTTTTTTTTATTTATTTTTGCATGGTTTCTGTTTTCAACTGGATATAAATAAATAAATATGTCCTGTGCAGTGTGGTTTCTAAAATGTATATTGACTCTTGATTGAATAACACGTAGGTGCGGAACCCTCGGTGCTCGAGTTCGACTCGCCCTTGACCGATTTTTGTTCCTAGCTCGTTACCTGTCGTGATTTTTTGTACCTACAAATGTTACTTACCTCATTTCATTTCTTCTACTATATGAGCAGGACACAGTTCTACTTGATTTCTCCATGAAGAGCAATCCCGTCACAAACTAGTGTCGCATTCTCGACTCATAACCAAACTGGTTGTAAAAGCAGCGAGGATCTTAAATCGTCGGAGCCTACTTGAGCAACTTGACAAGTGGTTTCTGGGGTATAAAGTGTCAATTCACTATCTATTGGTTTACTTAAACGTGTTAAACGACAATATTTGTCTTAGGTAATAGTGTGGCCTAGATTTTTTTTTGTAATTTAGAAAATTTTAGCATTTGGTACATTTATTCATGGAGCTCGTGATCCTAGTAGTGGAATAACGTCACCATCCTCCGATAGCCAGACGATAGCAATGCTAGAAGAAGTCTGCCTGCCTTTCAATGAATACTCTCTTTTTTTGCGTATCTCTACCACCATCTCATCTTTAACCTACCTCCAAGCATTAGTGTTCGCATTGTTCTGTTACGGTGTGGAGATGAGACAACCCGTGAAATTACTAGCATAGAGGCATTCCATCTTAGTTCTCAGGGTTGGTAACGCATTTGAGGTCTTAGGATTGCAGTCTTGAGAATGCGTATGTCAATGGGTCACAGATTCCTTTAACCATAAGGTAGCCTGTGGGGTCGTTTATCTGCTCCACGTTTTAAAAAAAAACTGTCCAAGGAGGCAAATGTTTTTTACGTACATATATCGACGGATCTGTGACTCAACCTCGTATATTGAATTGGTCCAGTATAAACTGACACGCCCTAAGTACGCGAGTTCATACTTAGTGCGTGTCAGTTTATTCTGGACAAAATTCAACATACGAGGTTGAGTCACAGAACCGCCGATATGTAGGTATGTATGTATCTATGTATTGTAGTTTTGAATAGAAGTGTCGTAAGATTAGCGTCACGAGTTGATACAAAATACGGAACTCTAAAAAAGTATTAACCTGGGCATTAACTTATTCAAACAACAATGTGCAGTCGATTTATTAAAGCTGACTTTTTAAACTTATATTTTTGAGATCCGAAGAATGTACCTAGGAATGATCTCGACGAAATCTTTTATGTGGTCCATGATTTCACCCGACATTTATAACTTGAGCTCGGAAGCAACGACAGTAATACAAGATAAACTTCTTTCGAACTTAAATTTATAGTTTATAACAAGTCACTCTTATTGCGCTACATTTTTATTGCCGGTTTGTCAACTAGTTTAAATATAGGAGTTAAATGCACCCTAGTTGCATAATGCATCAGCCTGCCCTTATACACAGCCTCGTGGGTATATCTCACCTCCTAGGTAAAACTTGAAAGCAACTTTTACATCGGTGTTGGCAATCTTTACGAGTCGCTTAAACTGATAATAAAGGTGGCAGAGCGGTTTCTATTCGATGCGGTCATCGATTTCTTGGAAGGAAAGTGTTATAGAAATGTTCGGCGGACTTTTAGTTTTTGTTTACTTGTATTCCTTTCTCATACTATTAGACATTTGAGCAGTTATTTATACACTAAATAGGACTATTTCCTTTTCTTATTAAATATTTTGCAAAGTTTGATCGCGTTGATGTATTTCAAAAAAACAAGTAATGTCAAAAACGGAAAGACGCTTCAGATAGAGTCTATCTGATGGACACAAACTATTCATACATGATTGACATGACTAGCAAACTAATAAAAAAATATTTTTCAGGTGTACACCAATACATATAATATCATAAAAAATATTATCATCCGCAAATATGGGAACAAAAACAGTGCGCATTCAAAACACAACGGGGCTTATTTTATTAAATTGTTATTTCGTAGGTACTTGTATAATTAAGAGGCCGTATACGAAATTTTGCCAGTTTGGCTTATTTTCGTGTTTTTACAGTTTAAATACTGCTTTTCTATAAGTTTTAATGCACATCATGAAATATCATTTCAGTTATGATCTAATAAATGAGTTACGAATGAATGAGCTACTTTATTATCTTTGTCGAGAATTTAAATTCAGGATTTAGGTTATTTTAAAACATTATATATTGCTATTTAATTTTTAATTTTTGTATGTGTTTTTAAGGTAATGGATTGATTTTGAACTGAAGTTTATTACTGTTCTTTTAATTTTATGAACGAGTGTTTTAAGATGCTTAAAACTATTTTTTGTCTATTTTCTATAAAATTTTACCATGTTCATATTTTTTTACACAAAACATATATATAAAGATGGTAAAAAATTAATTCATACATTTTTTAGACAACTTTTACAGCAATCAATTGCAAATTTTTCATACCTTTAAGACGTCAAAACGATTCGTGAATATGCGATATTCTAAACCTCTTACAGCAAAACTCACGAAAACTGTTTCGTGAGTTTTGCTGTAAGAGGTGCCGGTTTCAGGTCGATTAATCAAAATTAAATAATAAAAACAAAAAAGTATTTCATACATTCGTTGAAAATTGAAATTATCTTTCGTGTTGCGCATTAAAATTTGTAGAAGTAAAGTATTTCAACAGTAAAATCACGTCTGTAAAATCACGAAAATCAGCGAAATCGGCAAAATTTCGTGTACGGCCTCTTAAGTAGAGTTCCAATGCCAGTCTTCCCGATTTCCATACGAAATGGACCCGATACGGAATGTGTGCACAAAACGTGTTGCACTACCGCCGCAGCATCATCGTTGCCCAACAAGCAGAGGCGGGCCGCGGATGTAATCAAACATGTAAAATTGTAGCAATTTTCGATAGAGTGGGATCGATCCGCCATTGATTGCATTTATTAACTAAATGGCTTAGATTACTGACAGGTCAACTCAATTACTTCTTCCGATGCCGAAATGTCAAAAAGATATCTAAATTATGAGTTGTGCACGAGATACCAAGCCGTGAGTTACGTGACGTCACATTATTTTACGGATACACTTATCTTTACGTTTCGTTAATTTAACAATCGCAACGAAATCAAAAATGCTTATTTGTACTAAATAAAAAGTAGTGAAGTACTAGATTTGTAACTATTAAGTAGATTATTAGATTCATAAGTATTCGATTGGGGTGTCTATCATTTCATCGAATGTATCATTTCAACGAACGCTATTTTCTGCTGAAACCATAACGTTTTCAGGGTATCTTAAACATCTAACCTAACCTAACCTACGTAATTAATGTTTAAGATACCCTGAAAACATTATGGTTTCAGTAGATAATATCGTTAGATGAAATGAAATTCGATGAAATGATACATTCGATGAAGTGATGAGTTACCATTCGATTGTCCTGTGTCACCTACACCAGGCAGGCCTGTCTCGGCTCCGACGTCAAGTTAGTTTGAAAGGAAAAAAAGAAAAAATGTTTATTGGAGTCGAAAGAGCACCTCCACCAACTTAACTAACTTAAGTAACGTAAACATAAGAAACTTTACAGAACACAACCATTGGTGGTATTGCACCCTGACGCCAACAGGGGCCCACTCAGCATGTGTTGCGGCACATGTGCTTCAACGCTGATTTCTAGTGGATCCCTAGTGTGTGTGCGACGGTCAACAATCATCCTAAAAAAAAATGGTTGCAATGTGCTGTCTTGTTAAATGCGCTCGAATGGTCTAAAAAACTGATTGTAATGTGTATGTAATGTGAAGTTTACATAATTATTATAGGTATGTATATTATTATCATTTAGAGAATTTGTTGAATAAGTTTGAAGGTTGTAAATAACTCAGTATCATTCCAAATAGAGAATTTTTGATCATAAAAAGTCGTTCAGGTTCTATAAACGTTACGCGTAAGGTGTAAGAGCCAGTGAGAGAGAAAAAAAACTTGAAGGTGGTTGATAGCTGTTACACTGTGTAGATACTCGTACATACGTACTTAATTATTATTTACTAGGAAAAGAGTCATTGCGGTCGAAAGCTACTTTATACATGTATGACTGTAGGTATGTTTAAGCTTTATTTCTATCAAGTAAAACATTGTATATAAACATTTGAACATTTTTTGACGACACGGTGGCCTAGTTGGGAGTGACTCTGCCTCTGAAGCCAGCGGTCCTGGGTTCAAATCCCGGTAAGGGCAGATATTTGTGTGATGAGCGCAAATATTTGTTCCTGAGTCTTGGATGTTTTCTATGTATTTAAGTATGTTTATCGTTGTCTAGTACCCATACTACAAGCCTAGAGCTTAGTTTGGGACTAGGTCAATATGTGTGAGATTGTCCCCTGATATTTATTATTTTATTATTATTTAAAATATGTACGCAACGTTTTTCAATTTAGTATAACTTAGCTTATGATAAGTTGGCTTTTTAAACGGCTACGTTATCTTACAAAGAAACGCTTATTGCGAATGGTCACGCAAACGAAAGCGAGAAGGTGGTAGTATTACATATTAGGCGGTGGTCACCACGGGTCGCCGTGCGCGGAGAAAGTGCTCATCCACTTAGCGGTCACATGCGATGTACCATCTCATTTACACCCATTATGATGCCCATGTGCCCTGATTTCTGGTAGACTGTCTCACATCGGAATGCTAAAAGCAATTGCCGCGTTCTCGTCGTATGCCGTATTAAAAAATATGTTGAAGTCAAGCTACTTTAGAAAAAAATACTGCTGGTTAGAAAGAAGTCGTCATGTGGTGAAGATTTGTACAAAAAACGTACTTAATAAAATGACCTCTTTTAGTTCAAATGTATCCAACATCATCGAGATAAGATAAAATCCTAATAATGGGAATGTACTTTTTTCTTCGTAAATCTGTTTTACGTAAAGCGGAAGTGTCCCGCTTTGGCCTTATAAATAGTTGGCTACCTTACACTCAATACGCCGTGACATAAGGCCGGATGATTCCAAAAGCGAAGCGGAACCTCGAGCCACATTACTGCTAATTTGTCTCCAATTAAAGACATTCTTGGATCAGAAGTGGGATTAGTGCGGTACTCCCGCATTCTAACATAGTAGTGGGATCTACAGCTGGTCCGTTATGTCACTTTCTCTGTAATTAAAGGCACTACATACCTAAGATTTCTATCTTAATGATGGCAGAGCTAAGGAATAATAGTACGTCGTAAAGCAAATGCGAGCTCGATTATATTAATTACCTAATAGATCGTATAACTTTGCTGTTCTAAAAATAATGGGTGTTAATAATACCGTACCTTTTATTTTACTTATTCAAGTTCCTCAGTAATTAACTTAATTATTATTGTAATTAAAAAGTGAGTTTTTAACACTTAAGCAGGATTTATTGTTCAGGTTTCGCAACTGCGCTGTTACATCGATGATATTTATTTAGATTTACTTACCTTAAAAGTAACCGGAATATACGTTATTGATATTCTATACTTACATCTTAGCATGTATTTGCAAAATGTGGTTAGTGAATTATCAAGAAGTCTTTTTAGAGTTGTTGGTTTTTCTGTAGCTCTCCCTACCCCACTCTGGTAATGAAGGCGTGATGCTATGTATGTATGTATGTATGTAATTTACTAAGTACCAATTTCACTATGCGATGTTAAATTTAATCAGTGTTAATCGACTGTTAACTATTATTATTCTATTATTATTTGACTGTTATCTATTAGAGCGTCCCAAAACCTTCTCCTGTCAGTTCCATTTTCTTCCTCAAAATTTTACACAAATTCTTTTACCATCAAGGCGATAAGGTTATGGAATGCTTTGCCTGTGGAGGTTCGACGTAAGTGTAAAGTGTGTTGCTATTTTTAAAAGCATACTTAAGGATCATTTTCTATCACTTCCGTAGTTTTTCTATTGTTTCCCTTACTTTTTTTCCTTCTTCTATCTCATGCTTCGTCTGTTGTCATTGTTTGGCTGTTTTGGAGGATGTATGTATGTATATATTATATAGATGTATAATTATATGTATTTGGTATGTATTTACTAAATTATTTACTTTATGTATTTATATTTAGTCTATATATAAATAGTTTAAATTTCAAAATTGAAATAATGTGTTTGTTTCTTGTAGTTATTTAGTTTGAGCTCTAAACGAATTAATTTGTACCGCCTGCCATGAATTTGTGTCCTCAGTTATTTCTCTTATAAGGTTGTCTGGAAGAGATCGCTATTTAGCGGTAAGACCGCCTGTTGTATACCTATGATTTAAATGTACTGTTCCGTGTTCTGTTTTTATTTTATTTTTTTGGTGTTCACCAAAGAGTATTTGTGTTGTATTGTATTGTTAGTTCATACATTTTGACATTTGTTAACGCTCTAATCTGCGGAGAATCGTCGGGACTCCGTACCTAGGCAGGTAGGCTGTATGGGTGAGATCAGCTTTAATTCTTGCCTAGGTATATTATGTCATATTATTTGACTGACTTGTATTCTCTTAATATTATGTCTGTTAAGTGATTAACATCGTATGGTGAAATTGGTAGTAAGGACTACTAAATGTCAAAATTGCAACGGATTATTAGTTATTATTTGCCTTTTAATTATTATTTTTCCTAGCATTTTTTTGTTATCATGAAGGTAATGTAACTACGATGCCCACAAAAAATAAGATTGCGCACATAGCTTGCCGGCAACGGCGCTAATGACAAGGAACTATCATTATAGCGATCCATTCCCATTTCACAAAGTGCTTCCTAATCTAAAGGTATCAATGCACTTTATGCATTTCCTACACTTATGCAACGGTCGGATTTCACGGGTGACCGAGAGTGCCGCGCCAGCCCCGGCCGAGTACAACTTGCCAACCAAACTGTGACATAATAACGCCCTCTGAACAAAACGATGTTACAAACTTATATGTATAGCAAGAGCGATCTTAATTGTAATAGCTTAGGTTTGAATATGCTTTAGGTACACAAAGGCAGATGCGTTCTTTTGACTTAGTGCCGTGTTCACCAAGATTAATTGTTGGTGAACACGGCCCTTAGAAGAGCAAAAGCAGAAACATTACGCCACGTTTTCGAATCGCTTTTACGCATTTTGAATTGGTAATGTCCAAAAGTTGGGCGTGCTAACTCATCCAATTAAATTTTCTATGAAACTCGTCCATTGTCAACAAACACTCACCCACTCGCATTCCTTCATTAATTCATTAGTGTCAAAGTGCTATAAACAATTTGACATTTTTAAAATGTTATTTTTCTAACAACAAAAAAAGCGCCGCATGCGCAAGCAATGCATAAAATATATCTTATCAAACGGTAATAGGTCTATGAAACTGATATTGCAAAGCCGAAACCATTTCATTTTATTTTATTATGTAGTCTCACTTCTCAATTAATAAGAAAGTCCTATAGGATACTTTCGGAACCCAAATGCTCGAGTTATTAAAAAAATATATCAAAATGGCTTTACTATGTAGGCCTATTATTTTTGGAGAGTCCTCATGGACTCCATCATCAAAATTTTGACAAGATTGAGACCAATCAGAAAGTAAGTACCTACTCATAAGCTTTCGAATGAAAAAATGTTCATGAACGTTGGAGATCTGAGGTAACAAAACAAAAAACAATCTAATTGAGAACCTCCTCTTTTTATGAATTCATAAAAAGATAAAAGAAAAAGTGGTTTATTCAGTAAGGAGGCCGCACGGGCACTTTTACACGTCAAAATCCAACCATCGCTTCCTAAGAAGAGACCACTGCTGAGAAAAAACGCCGCAAGAAACTCAGCGGTCAGTCATTTATTCGGTTGATAATACGGACACTGGGGGCTCTGTTCCAATCGCAATACCTACACATTTTCTCGATGAAGTTACCAAACGTTCCTTACTCTATAGAAGGCAGAAGTTAGCACTCGAGGTACAGAATCACGATGGCGGGTTGTTACATATTCATACTATGCGACGAGTTATTGCAAAACTTGACCGATTATACCATTAAAATACACTTCATGCCGAGAAATCGAGATGGCTTTACGGACACAAGTACGTAAGCATCATGCGAGATGTTACAACCGCCCAGCGAAATCTCGCGACATAACAAACGGTGTTTATCATTTCTCAAGAGACCTAAGGAGGGCGCCAAAGAGTGACTCGGAGCGGCAGAATAATCTCGTTTTGCCTTGTATTTACATATTGTGAAAATTAATAATCTTACAACCAGGTGTAACATTCGCTCGGTTGCAAATAAAGGATAGTACAAACAGCAACATTCTTTACTGTACACCGTTGCGCCTTATTACAAAAGGCATAAGGTCTACCGATGGACAGTGAATAGTGTGGGCGATGGTACGCCAGCCTTATAAGTAGCTTAGTAGTAGTACTTGTTTGCAGTGCCCTTACAGTGTTCAGTTGTTTCTAAATAATCTTAAGACCTTTGTACACATGATAAATGAGTATGAGAACTAGTGCTTTGTCACTTTGTCATGTTTGATCGTTAAAAGTAATCTGTCGTAAAGCGAGTTGGTACAAAAGTAGCTACTTGGGTAGGTATATTTCACGTCTACGTCGTGGACATTCTTATGAATGTAAAATATATCAAACAGCTTTATTCAACTATAGTCAAATGACATACATATTATTATAATAGCCTATAACGAGATATCTGTGTTAATTATCTTTTGCAGTGCCTTAATAATCCCACATAGAAAACCTCTAGAATAGTTCCACAACCACATCTGTCATGTCTTTCCGTGGATGTCGTATGTCGTGGAATTAGGGCGTGTCGTACTGTTAGGTGATGGGCTTGCAACCCGTCACTAATACACTGGTAAACATCTTAGCCCACTTGTGCAAAATGTAGACACAGAATTATCAACAAGTCTTTTTACAGTTGCTGGTATTGCTGTAGCTCTGCCTACCCCACTCTGGGAATGAAAGCGTTATGCTATGTATGTAGAAACCCCTGGTGCTAGCATAAATTCTGTATCACCCAGATAGCGACATTAAACACACTATTGTATCGTAACAAATTTATCTCGGCATTATGGCAGAGTGTCTGTAGCGGAAACAGCGCCGGATAAGAGAAAGCCGTATCAATGGACAAGACAGATTTCCTTTCTTAGAACTGTCGGTCACGTTACCTATCACCTACGTCTACCGATGTTAAGTATATTGTGTATTGTTGTGTACACGGCAAAAAACAACAATTTCAAAAGCAATATGGTTTATAGTGTTGTTTTTTTTGTTTATATATATATATTAAGGAGAAGGCACACGAGCACTCGATGGTAAGTGGAATCTGAGACCCATAGACATTTGAATTGTCAAGACTACAATCCTAAGATCTCAAATGCGTTGCCAACCCTTAGGACTAAGATGGAATGCCTCTATGCTAGTAATTTCACCGGTTGTCTTATCCCCACACCGGAACACAACAATGCGAACACTGTTGCTTAGCGGGTGGTTAATGGATAAGATGGTGGTAGCGATCCGGACGGACCCTGCACAGGGTCCTACCACCACTAACGACTAATTTAATTACTATCAAGTGTAATGAAAGTTAAGGTTTGAATACTCGACTGTTTTTTTGATATTGTCGTCTATATATAATCAAATCGGAGAAATACTGGACAAGAGCCGAATCTTAAGTACCCGAAACCAACGTGCATGCATGCCTCGATACCATATGAATGTGGAAGAAGCGAAAGAGATTTGTCAGGATCGTAGCATGTGGGAAGAAGTGGTATCTGCCTAGCCATCGGGGCGTGTTTTAATGTATGTATGTGTATTAAACAAAATTAACCCCCCTCTCATTATAATTTTTTTAGACAATGTAAGGTAACGCACCAGTACTCGATATAGGACTAATGTTCGACACTGACTCTTATTCAAAGAAGATAAGAGTTATTCATTTGTTTTGCAACAATCAATTTATCACGGACAACGGACAAGTGCAAGTCGGATTACGCTCAGTGTAGGGCCGTCGCGTCGAAGTTCAATTAAACAGATGAAGATTAAACGTTGACGTGTCAACCAGTGTATCTCCGTCGACGAGCTCAGCTGCGAGTTACTTATTTAAGAGAATTACACTATAGCATCTATAGAGAGAAAATACGCTTCAACGCACCGGCGCACGCGCTGCCCGTGACTTGCATTAACACTCGCAAGTTTTCTCTCCAAATAAAACTAAAGTTCATGACCTCTAGTAGCCAACAGAATTCATTAAAAAGTTTCATAACACTGATTATAAATTTTACCTTAAACACGCCAAGATCACGCCTGATGAATATTGAATTAACAACATTAATTCTTTACCAAATACTCATTAGTTTAAAATAACCATACGTTTTAAAACAATGTTCGAGATAAATAAAACTAAGGCTGTGGTTATTTTATGCGGTTTCATTGTAATGGCTTTGAGTTTGATTTACCTATACGTTGATCTAAATATTTTACACGTTACGAAATTAAGCGGTTAACGCGAGTTTTAATGGTCTTTTAGTTGCCAACATTTGTGAACATTTGGGACTACACGGGTTGATGCGGAAAATGTATCATTATGATGTAACGTGACGCGAGCGCCTACATTTGGTTATTGTTTAACTTTTATTGTGCTTCTAGAGTCGGCATACTGATGGGTAGTAGCCCGACGCGATCCGCACTTGACGCACGAAGCCACAAAGTAGGTGCACTGCTTTATATCTTAGGGTATGCATTTTATTTGGGCTAAGTGCGAATAAATACAAACGTGCAAACTTCAATGCACTAGAAAGAGAAGCACAGAGCAGTTGGGCAAGTTTGAAATAGGTAAAGTAAAGCTGTCATGTTAGAGCTCCTTCTGATATTTGAAAAAAAAAAAAAAATTGCTATGGTATTATTATAACGACTTAATTACTAGGCCCATTCCAAGGACAAATAATAACTGTGGCTGTGCCATCTCTTACAACGCATCTGCTATCTAAATGGAAACGAAAAGAAATCTGTTTAGTTTTTACGGCTCATTGAAACAGACGCACTAAGGGCGTCCAAAACGCAAATGTTGCTAAGGTTCCTATTTTCTATCGACTTGAAATGTATGGAGTTGACACAAGCAGTCGAGTGATTCGTCATCAGCTTACGTCAATCCTACATTTGTCGATTTTCGAAAATCGCTTGCTTTACGTTACATCTTTTCTTTTCTATCGCTCAAAATGTATGGGATGACATTCTCGTGCGTTTCGATAAACCACGTGGTCGACTGTCTCTGAACAATTAGCGAAAAATTATACTTATGATATACTTAGTTATCCGGGATCCTATCATTTCATAACCAAAGTTTCACAAATGATTCATTTCAGAAACATAATTATCATCTGACAACCCACGTTTTTATCCGAAACTGTAAATAATTCTGGATTTATATCAGGACCATCGTGTAGAACCCTATAGGTTAAATTAGGTTAACTTTGTAAAAATCCTGAAAAAATTGTATTTACAGAAAAAATGTACGCAAATGAATAGGTTGCGAAACGATGCATTTGTCAAAGATTTATCGGCGAAAAGGCAGAGAACCCAGTTATCTGCTCACACTAGGATGACACTGCGCGCTGTTGTCAAAAACCTCGTTTTTTTTAACTGTTTTGCTTTGCTGTCACGTGCCTATTATAATTGTTTTCAAAACTATTAGGCTGTTAGAGCCTTAACTATCTTGCGTGCTCGTTCATAAGGCAGAGTTACAATACATACCTTCACGCCTGTCTCCCCATGGGGTAGGCAGAGTCTATGGAATGCTAGGTGCATATACTGGGTGATTTTGGGGTCATGATCCAAAATGGCCAAAAGTGAATAAGATGGTCCTACTGAACAAATTTTCCGATGGGACCAACCACGAAATCGCCAAAAAAAACAGCTGTTCCATATGAATTGAGAGTTAATGTATGGAACAGCTGTTTTTTTTTGGCATTTTCGTGGATGGCCCCATCGGAAAGGATGTTCAGTATGACCATCTTATTCACTTTTGTGCCATTCCGGATCATGGCTCCAAAATCACCCAGTATAGGTGTAAAACTTAAGTGAATGACCTGTTGTATGTAGTTTTAACACATCAGAGACCGTTCGACATTATATATTTAAAATTTGACGTAAGCTCCATATTACTTTTATACACAATTACATACAACGGATCCTTTATTTAAGTTTTTCACCTAAACCTCTTTCGCTTCCCCAACATTCATCACAACCTCTTCGTCCACGTACGTCGATTTCAGGTGCTTTTAATTTGGCCCATATTCAGTATATCGCTAAAACTGGACATCCTTTAAATGCCAAAGTGTTAATACATATTTCCCAATCCTTTCCATAGGTGCATAACGGAAAATTTCACAAAAACCGCCGGCAAACTTCGAAGGTCTCTGAAAGGCTGCGGCCTGTGTCGCGCGTAAGTAATAATTCCACTGTACGAGTAATTGCGGCGGCCAGGTTTTCTTGCGAGGACATTGGCATTGAGTGCAACCTCGTTTAGACCTTATTCGACGGATTTACACTGTTATTAATAAAACTGGAGTAACATATATTAGTCCTGCTTTAGTTAAATCTATTCAGGGCGAAGAATTTTGATTCCCATTCAGATTAGACCCTTAATTTAGTTTAATATAAACAGGTGCTAAAAGAAGATGTCATTTCGATGTCATCGGAGAAAACTCTGTTTGAATTGCAATTACGACTAACGCTTCAACAGTTTCAATCAGATAAAGCAAGTCATTTAGTTAATAAAGGTACTAGTTACTTTTCCCTTCTTTTTCAATAAGATCCAAAGAACACAAAAGTTTCCTTGTTTTTTCTTGTACGTCAAAACAGTGCGACAATTAGCTTTAATTTCACAAGACTTTTGTTGAACTTTGAGAATTATTTTACTTTTCTACCATAAAAAAACATTTACCTATGTCTTTATCTTAATTAATTTGACACACCTTGTACACCTTCAAAATAAACACTGCTACAGCACCACTGACGTCTTAAATCGTCGTCGTCTCAATTTTCAAGACTTGAATAAGCCATGACAGAGTATATTCTCCTTGGGCTAAACCTACCTTCAACGTGTTATCGTATTGTCAACGTTATGATAGTATTTAATTTAGTTGACAGTAATGGCGGCCGAGTTAAATACAATACCATAACTGTAGGTAAATGTAGAAACAAAGTAGAATCAGCCCCAGGTTTTATTAAATTCGAATAATGCCGCTCGTATCAACACTTAACGTTAAACAAGGAGTTAACAAGATCTCAAGCATTCGTAAGTAAACAAAGCCGCATCATAGCAATTACCCGCTGCAACTACATCCAGCTGAGCATGACTCCGGCGCATACACAACGCACGCATTCCATTAGTTTGTTAAAGAAAAGGACTGCACTTCTAATTACTTAAAAGTAACGTGTGTGAAGGCTTACTTTAATTATAAGTGCAGTGTTTGTAAAGTTATTGCTCTAGGCGTTTGCTTTTGCATTGTTTTAAGAACTAGTGTGACATGAACGAAATCTCTCAAAAATGTATATTGTATAAACTCATATTTACACAAGTCATGATTTTGTAGTTTTGTTTACCGAATCCTCTGAGAACATGTTGTCAATTTTAAATTTAAATACCTAAAGTAGATTTAATTGTAAGTTTTAGTCTTATAGTTAAAGTACGGGAACAAGTTAAAAATAGTATTTAAAAGATTGCTCAAATAAATTGTACGAACGAAAGGAGAGATTATACTAATTTATTTACACGGCATTACAGTATTCCATTGCACCGAGAAAACCAGACTTATATGTAAGAAACATTTGTTTCTGCTTTATTAAGGTATTAGGAATATTTTTATATCCTGTAATTTGTATATAAACACTTAACAAAACAAGAACCCAATGTGTTTTCAATTCCAACTAAAATAAAAGTAAATTTGACTTAGGTACTAGTTAGCACAAATTGAAATGAATTTACCAAATGGTATTATTTATTTTTATTTACTTACCGCATATTATTAGCATTAAAGTCCCCATTGCGTTTACATCCAACTGTCAAGCAAGTCCGTGACACTAGTGTTTCCCGCGCTAGTTGCGCCGCGCGATTCAGAACGTGCGCGTGAGTGTGGCGCGCGTCGCGAAACGAATGAAGGCTCGCGCGGCGCGTACATACAGCCGGAGAAAAAGCCCGTTTAGAAGCGATGCATGGGTGGGTAAAGTAGCCGAATTTTGACAAACTGCATGGAGGCTTGTCGCCTGATATTACCAACGCAGAAATAAGGATCTAAAATAAGAGAGTGCGAATTATATTAAATAAATAAAAATATATATCAGGGGACAATCTCACACAAATTGACCTAGTCCCAATATAAGCTCTAGGCTTGTACTATGGGTACTAGACAACGATAAACATACTTAAATAGAGAAATACATACTTAAATACATAGAAAACATCCAAGACTCGGGAACAAATATTCGCGCTTATCACACAAATATCTGCTCTTACCGGGATTTGAACCCAGGAACGCTGGCTTCAGAGGCAGGATCACTCCCAACTAGGCCAACGTGTCGTCCAACTTACTACTTTTTATCTATACTCTCTATCCGAAATGTTAACTCCAAAACTACAGACCGTATTCGAAAAAAAATAAAAAACTTTCACTATTTAATGTAGGTACATTATTTCGGATAGTCACTGCCTAAGTATTCTTATTTGTTTAAACCGAAGTAAAGCGAGGGCGGGACGCTAGTTACAAATCAATGCCAAAGTGTGTTTTTTGTATAATAGGTATCCTTATTTCACGCGGCAACGGAGGAACGGAAAGAAAACCAAGTTACTGGAAGACCATTGACTTAGATTATTTAACCCTAGAAATAGTTTCGGTGGAAAAGTCTTCTACGCGCACAGTCACAGATAAAAGCTAGTAAACAATAGGTAATAGTGTACATTATTGTAAAGGCCCGGATAATAGGAAATTGCCTGTCGAGGTGGTTTAATACGCGTCAGTCCCCTTTTCCCGGATTTCTTAAACAATGTGAGGAATTTTAATCGTAACTAAATAAATAAATCTCGATGACGTAACGATAACTTTACCTACTACGTTAATGTAGCTTTGTGTGCGTGTTTGGTATTAATTTTGATAGCAAGTTGACATTGACGTATACGTTATATAATGTATGGGGAATAGAGTCTGTTTTAGAGGTTTGTGATACGGATAAATTCCGTTATGTCTAAAGGATATTTCGCAAATGAGTCATACACAGATTTAGGTTACCGTCTTTCCTGTGGACACACCGAAAGTTAACGTTTATAATTCCTAATTTTCTGGCTAAGCCCATTCCCGCAAAAACACCGTCAGGACTGTTTAAGACATATAAAAACATAACTTATATGCACTCAAGCTTTTAACTATTGACCACAGGAGAGACAACTTTTGTTTTTAAGAGTGTGCAATACAATACGATAAAAAAAACGAAATTTTTGGTGTGTGTACCTACCCAACCCAAGTGACTCTTAGGTCTCTCATGAAGGTACTAACACTTATTGTGTACACTCCAACAATTTAAATGTACAATTGAAGTTGGTAGAGTCAAACGGCACGGCTAGTTACTGTTTCTCACGGGTGGCACACTTGGCGGCTAGCTCGGTGGGCAATTCACATCGACGGCGCTTGATTAAGAACTTAAGAATCGTCATTGTTGAGAGAACAAAGGCCACGCGTATTTCTCCGAAAGTAGTGGTACGGGACCTGGAAGTTAGTACTGCAACATTTTTTTTTTTTATGTTAAGTAGAAGGCACCCGATCACTCAGGCCACCTGATGATAAGTGGAATCTGAGACCCATAGACATTTGAATTCTCAAGACTATAATCCTAAGACCTCAAATGCGTTGCCAACCCTGAGGACTAAGATAGAATGCCTCTATGCTAGTAATTTCACCGGTTTTCTTATCCCCACACCGGAACACAACAATGCGAACACTGTTGGTTGGCGGGTGGTTAATGGATAAGATGGTGGTAGCGATCCGGACGGACCCTGCACAGGGTCCTACCACCACTATGTAGTGTATGGTTAAAAAAACGTATAAGTATATAATGGGACATGGTCAAGATGCATAACGCTACGGTAGCGATTTTCGAGAATCGAGAAGAGGTGAAAAACTTAAGCAAAGGACCTGGGGGTCATTGCAGCTCATTTTACGGTGAGCGAAAAGGACAGAGCAATGGCAGTTATACAGGGTAATTTTTTTAGCAGTGCACATATTTTAACATATGATTTTGTATCGTTAATATAATATATTACAAGAATAAAACAAGTTAATTTTTTTTTTTGTTGCAAATTATCTCTCTTTTACCTTCTCGTGTGGACACAAAGTCACACTAGAAATGATGACATGGGTTGTCAAGCTGTAGGTATGCGATACACTGTATTGATATTCGAAATTAAAAATTTCATGTACAGCTTATCAGACAACAAGCCCCTCTCCTACTGATATGCTAAATTTGAAATTTAATTTATTAACTTACTTAACTACACTCCCCTATCCTCGCACCCCTGCATTAGAGGGTCCATGAATATCGTTAAGTTAGTGGAATCATTGAATCGGCAATATCTCTAATGTTTTTAAGCTAGAGTTAAAATAACACAACATGGGTTATTGATTAACAATAGCGAAACAAATATTCAAATTTGTGCAACTATTAAAAAATTACCCTGTAAAGCTCTGTCCTTTGCTCTGAGCGTAAACAGAACTACATTGTTATGTCATGATAACCCCCTGTGTAAGTGTTTGTATACAAAAGTAATATAGCGCTTAAGTCAAATTACAAATATATAATGTCAAACGGTCTATACAGAAGTGTTACAACAACATACAACTGGTCCTTCATTTATGTTTTTCACCTATACTTATCGATGTCAATCCTGACGTAACAACTATATACATTTCAGTCGATGGAAAACTGAAACGTTAGCAGCGTTGGCCTTTTGGCTAGGCTACAGAGAATAGAAAAAAAGAGGCAAATAATTCCACCGAAAAGACAAGAGCCTCGCTCTTAACTTAAATGACGATGAACCTGGCATTGCGCTAGAGTTCTACGGTGGTACACAAATCCATATAGTTCACTATACATACATACGATACATACTCGTAGATTACTATAATGTTGTTGGACTTTTCGATTAGCCTACGTTTACATAAAAGTGGAGAACAAAAACGATGATATACCCGTTAAAATAATTTGGATTTCGCACCGCCATAACCACCCGCCAAGCAACAGTGTTCGCATTGTTGTGTTCCGGCGTGGGGATAAGACGACCGGTGAAATTACTAGCATAGAGGCAGCATTTGAGGTCTTAGGATTATAGGTTAGAATTCAAATATCTATGGGTCTCAGATTCCGCTTAACATCAGGTGGCCTGAGTCTCGTGTGCTTCCTCCTTAACTTAAAAAAAAAAAACACTTGTAGGATTAGGGCGATTACGCTGTCGTTCGTAAACATATCTCGGTAATTAATACACATTTGTAGGTGTGTGATTACACTGATAAGTTACTGTTATTGTAATTATTTTATTTTTGTCTACAGCTGTCTAACGTCCATGGTACGTCTCACTAACAAAACGAGCCATAGATTTGCCTTGGCATCGCGCTAAGTTGTGCTAATGGTGTTTATTACTGCTAAGGGCACGGATGAAAATTATGTTTTTTATGTCTTTGGGTGAATCAACTTTTAAGGTACTCCCCAATTTTCGACATGCCTCACTTTGTCACCTTAATTTGGTAGAATGCAATTTTTTTTTTGATGTAGTCAATATATTGAATAAATCAGACAATTAAACTTACTTTCTAGCTGACAATTTTAAAAATTCTTCTATGATTTACACAAATATATCAGGTAACGCAGGGGACGACGTTGTCCCCGGGTTTTGTATGAAAAACGTGCATTTTCCACTGCGTTACCATATTTTTACAAAATTATAGAATTGGTTTGTGATTATGAATAGTGAAATCCGAAAATCTGATTATCTAATTTTAACATGTGTAAACCATTATCAATCTCACATATTCTAGTAAGTTTTTATTAGCGTGTAGAAAAGGAGGACTTTAAAAGTTGATTCATCCCTTTACTGTTTGTTTAATCATGACGTTTTGTATCATTACGTGTTTCCTTTTTGTTTTCCTTTACATAACTACTTGGCTCCTACATCATAGACTTAATTTTCATTCGATATCTCAATATACATCTTAAAGTGTAAATCGTTGTTTCCAGGCGCTTCCTTTCTCAACTCTGAATAACATACCGTGGTACTCGCCGATACCATCTCCACTTTTCTCTTAATTGTTTAACCACCGCTTACCACCCCGTTTCACAGCAAACTGCCATGAAATTACTTTATGTGTTTGTAAAAACTTCAATAGATCAAGATAACTATTACGTTAATAATAGAGTGCCATGCATTCATTGCCGATGAAAACTCTCTGTACTTAGTAGGTATATGAATACACTAGCGCCTCACTTTAAAAATCCTCCACGAAGAACTTTTTCGTCGTGTTTCACTCGGAAGCTATTAAATTTCCTACGAGTATGACAAGTATTACAAGATGGTGTCCCCACGTTTCACCGACACTCATTTCATAGAACGTATCATTTCGCAGAATTTTCATTTCATAGAAAGCTAATTTCCGCTGAAACCATATTCTTTTTTTTTTTTTCTTATGGTAAGGAGAAGGCACACGAGCACTCAGGCCACCTGATGGTAAGTGGAATCTGAGACCCATAGACATTTGAATTCTCAAGACTATAATCCCAAAACCTCAAATGCGTTGCCAACCCTGAGAACTAAGATGGAATGCCTCTATGCTAGCAATTTCACTGGTTGTCTTACCCCCACACCGGAACACAACAATGCGAACACTTAAGATTTTCTTAAACATGTGTTACGTAGGTTATGTTAGGTTAGCCCTGAGACCACCGAAAAGAAATCAGAAATCAATAATGTTCCAGCTGAAATTATCTTTGTATGAAATGAAAATTCTGAAATGAGCATCGGTGAAACAGTGTAAAACCACTAGAGCTAGCTGATCTATACTTACGAGTAAATAGGTATTTTGTGAGAACTTCAAATATTTCGTAACGGTCCCTTTTACTAAGTTTTGTACATGAAATAATAACAAATAAACAAACTCGTAGAAAACTCTTAGCCACCAATTTCATCCTATCGTGCTTGAGACCATCAAGGTCTGCATTCCATTTTGTTTTTTCCCGTATAGGTAATTGCAGTGATCGGAATAGGTAGTGCAATTTCGGGTGAATGACCTTAAACATTATACTTAATGATAAGACCCCAGATTCCTGGACTCGTATTATTTCACAGAATATTTTCTTGACATGACCTTAATTGAAGTTAAATGGGAACATGCGAAAAATCTAAAAAAATAATGTTATTGTGAATACTTTTTTACTTTTTGTCATTGCAAGTGTCTACATAATTTCCTCAATGCGATATTCTATGCAAGCAAAATAATCGTTTAAATCATATTTTAATAACATTTCTGAATTAAACACAACCTTTAACACTTTGCAAATGTAACCCCGGGGTTACAAGCTATATCCATACTAAACTTACGCACCGAAGTCTCGCGAAATTGCACTACCTATTCCGATCACTAATTAGGGTAAAGCCGCGGAGCGTTCGAATCGCCCCGCTTGTATGTTACCAAACAATTATTACAAAAGCATTTATTTTCCAGGTATCATGGACACGCCACAGACATATCTAAAACTTTGTTAACGCTCCGCAGCCTTTCCCACTAACGTTAATGATAGCTCCTTTGATCTATACAGCATCAACAATCTATGATAAAGGCTAATACAATACAATAGGGGTAAATGCAGTGTAATAGAGATCTAGGGGAAATGTGTGTGCTCGCTTACCAAAGATTATATATTCAAATAAATAAGAAACAGTAATATTCGTATCACATTTATTTATATCCTAATTATAATAATATGTTATTACAAAATAAGAGCGACTTATAGGTACTTCATTCTACGTAAGAATTACACTAATACAAGTACACGAAACTGAACAAACATAGTAATTATTAAAAATTTATCTTGAGCCTTGAAATGTCGTACGTAGAATAAAGTCTAATAATCCGAGATCCCACTGCAAAATTGCTTACTTTAATTAATTTTCAAATTCAAATTCAAATTCCAATCATTTATTGCGTATCCCACATAAAACCAGAATATTAATAGTACTTGGCAGTCTATCTCTCTGTCACACTTTCTTTAGCATCTGTGAGTATATTTGTCATGCCAGAGAGATTGCGAAAGCAATGGATAGTCTGGTGTCATGGTTCATATCGATTGTATCAGATAGAACTACAGGCAACTAAGATGTTTGGGATGACAATATCGTGCTTTACGATAATCCACTTGGTCAACTGTCATCCCATACATTTCGAGCGATAGACAAGAAAAACTTTTGTATCTTTTTCTGGAGCCTCTGGACCGCAATATATTTATTAATTATCTGTTTAAACTTGCACAAAACAATAAAGTACAAATGGCGGACTTAATGCCCAATAATGCTTAATGTTATACGGCCCGTAAAATCTTGGTTCTCTAGGATAACATTTACTGTTTTAAAAGTCGTGTGAAGCTGCTATTCTGTAAGGTAGGATATCTTGCAGTGAGTCCACGGCGTATAAATAAACAACGACTCTTAAAAGATGTTTAACTTAAATTAACCACATCAAAAATGGCAGTGTTCTTTTACCTTCTCTTATTTAATCATTAACGAATTTGATCAAAGAAACGAAAGTGACAAGCACGGCTGCTTAGTTACAGATATAAGACTTTCATTATTAATCCTACATAGAACTCTGTCATAATAATTTTATATCAAATCACGAAGAATATATTACTTCAAATAACCCAAGGTCTCTGCGACAAGGTTTTTTCTGTCTCCTGGGGGTTATCATTACCTAACAATGCAGTTCTGTTTACGCTCAGAGAAAAGGACAGAGCTATGACAGTCATACAGCTCTATCCTTTTCTCTGAGCGTAAACAGAACTGCATTGTTATGTCATGATAACCCTCCTGAACTGTATAGTCACCTGAACTTTAGTATTGAACACATTTATATTAGCTTTACTTAGGGTAAACCATACTGTTATTGCCCGCGACCAGTGATGACCTACTACATTCTTTAGAGACAGCAATCAGTAAAAAAGTATTTGCTATACATAGGTACGTGTAACATGCAGTAACAAAGCTGTTTCTACGTAAGCAAATATTTTTTTCTGTGATTGCAGTCTCTATAAAAAGTAGAGGGTAATGACTGGTCGCGGGCAATAACAGTATGGTTTACCCTACAATGTAATCAATTCTTGGAAGGCAACGTCAACCTACTTCTAATGGTCAGAATGACAAAAAATTCTGGTATGAAGATAGAGACTGAAGGTGGCCATAGGAACTCCTCAACGACTTAAAGTATAGATCCGTCAGGGTTGGACTTATTTGGCTCGTCTTTTAATAGTGATTTTATCATCAGTATAAGAAGTACAGTCGGCAATAAGGCGGTATTTTAAAGCAAAATTTAGACGTATTTGTAATTCTTAGAACTGCAGATTCAAAAATAGTATGCGAAATATCTGACTGACTTTATTCTAGAATATTAGCCAATAATCTCTGTATTAAAATTAAGCACTGTTTCCTGTGAATGCGTTATAACTGTAGAATAAGTATAGAAATCCCTCTTGTACTTATCTGTTGGTACATTTGAATTTCACAGAAAGGAACTGCAAATGCATAACTTTACAGACGATTAGAGCGTTAACAGTTGTCAAAATGTATGAACTAACCGTCGATTAACATTGATTAAATTTAACATCGTATGATGAAATTGGTACTAAGTGTGCGTTAATGAATAAGGTTGTTTTCAAATAAAACACCAATGCTGTCAAGAAGGCTCACGACACTTGAATGGTAATTGAAATACCATAGCACAGAGTCAAAAGACATCTACAAGTCAGGATGACATTTCAAGCAACTTGACCAGGATTAAAAAGAGCTTATCGGATTTTGTCACATTCATTTCGTAGTTTTCAATAGTATTGGAAAGTTTTTATTACTTTAATTTCTGATTCCCCATCTCTATGATTCCCAGATTCCCAGATCTACTAATGAATTTTGTCAGTTATGCTCTCGGCCTCAAAGTAAAGGAACGATCGTTCTTATTAATCCTATCTATCATCAAAGGCTTGATACCTTATAAAGTTAGCAAATCTTAATTAATACAACGAATTCTTTCAAAATATACTTAATAAGAATTTCAAGCATTCCTGCTTATGTTTTAAGAACTGACTGATCCTCTAGACACATTCTAAATAGACAGAATATGTCTAAAAATTACTTAGTAAAGTTTTCACGTCTCACAATCAATTTCGCCATTTTGGCGTTACTGTATCAATATACTAATCAAAAAATAAGTGAAAACACTACATAGGTCTTCTTCTTTTTTATTAAATGGCGGTCCACACAGTGATTTCGCCAATGTCAAGTGAATAGAGTAAATCAGTAAACAGAATAAATCAAAAGTAAAAGCCGGGCATTTTTCAATCGGCCATCTTCCCTCCCCGGAGGTTACCGGAATCCACACTACATAGGTCATTACTACACATCGCTAACTCGTGGCATTTAGGTAGCACTTGACAGATTAGTGATGGGACAAGTTTTCTAAATGTCTTTTCAGATAAGATAAAACAATAAATTAATATTACCTACATGGTCTAACATATCGCATCTTCAGAACAATAGTGACGTAAGTAATTCAGAAGTTTTAAGTTGAGAAATTTAGTCACTATTGTTTTGAAGCTGCGAATGACGAAGTAGGTTTGATCACTGGCTGAAAACAATCTATATTGTGATTCATTTACTCGTAATAATTATTAGAAGACGTGTCGCAAAACGTAGATTTTTTCAAAATAATCGAGGAAATCATTAGAGAGCATTCAGAACTCTTACTACAAGGTGACAAGGTAAAATGCACCCGTTTGCGATGTTTATATAGTTTGCAAGACATTTAATATTAACAAGCACTTGAAGTCCAAAAAGCACATCACAGAATCATTTGCTACCTCACCTTTAGATGATTTAGTCTTAAATTTACCATTTAGATTCAGAAACTCATTAAAATTAAATCATGCTTACATTGTCACATCAGTGTGTGTTAGAAACTGTCAAGTGCTACCTAAATGCCACGAGTTAGCGATGTGTAGTTATTTACCTATAGCGTTTTCACTTATTTTGCTTATTTAATGAAACTACAGCTTAACAAGAGAAATCTGCTGCAAGGCAATTTTCGAAAAATATGCTGGAAATACATATTCAAATGCGTAGGCGTGCAACACTAAAACTTTCAATATTATTTCAAAACTACTACTATACATGCATAGAACTGATATTTACAAAAATATCTCATCTACAAGCTGCTTGTCTATCAACCGATGTGGCTTGGGTCTGGACTGCTTCCTCCTCCGCCTGTAGAGGCGCGCGTTGAGCGGATATAGTGCGGGGGACAGCGAGCACTGCACGTTGAACCACCAATCACAGGAGGCCACGCCCTGCGAGAACACTGTGCCGTTAGGGCACAGGAACGACGCCTGGCGGCCGTCGATGTCGCAGTAATGCCACGCTGAAATTAGAAATTATTTTTTATTAAAACACATTGATTTTGGAAATTTCCTACTTATTTTTCTAAACGGGACACTATTATTTATGCCAACGCTGTCTTTCTGTCCGTCCGCCCTAGCTTTAAAGAGCTACCTTATCGTTTGTACCGTAAGAGAAAGCAGATTCCATTTTTCCAGAATATGTGGTATTAAGGCGGATTTACTAACGAATAAACAAAAACAAAAAAATAAAAAAAAATAAAGAAGGTCCCCATACAATAAAAAAAGAAAAATCCTAAAGAAAAACAAAAAATACTTTAAAAATGGTCCAGTGTGAGATGGGCTAGCACTGATTTGATTCGAAATAGAATTCGAAATGGAATCTAATTATACATACTGTGCTATGGAACCCTCGATGCGCGAGTCCAACTCGCAGTTGACCGGTTTTGTTTTAATAAATGTGGCAATAGAAAGCAAACGAGCACATACGCCTAATGATAAGTGGGATCTGAGACTCAAACAATTGCATTCTTAAGACTACAGACTCAAGACTGCAATCTTATTCGCCATATTAATAAGCTCAACTTGGCTGAGATACACATCACAAGATACGTCAAAGTAAACGTCAATCCATAGGAAACTGTCACCTTTGACCCAACTTGAGACGAACATTACAGTAGCAATCAGTTTTAATACGGCGCCTGAGACTGCAATCCTAAGGCCCGTATTAATAAACTGATCTCGGTTTAAATGTCGGTCTCAAGATACGTCAAAAATGACAGTTTTCTATGGTTTGCCGCATCTTGAGATGGGCATTTAAACTGAGACGAGTTTATTAATACGGCCATAAGACTGCAAAAGTCATCCGAGTAATTTGGGCGCCACTGGACGATTGGTGTATAGTTGACGCAGTCTTCGGTGTAATTTGAATAATGTAAACAAAAGTACAAAGAACATTAAAAAATGCATGTCACAATTAAATAAATGAACTGCTAAATAAATAACTAGTTTTTACCTTCGACAACATAATAGTTTGATTTGGAGATGCTCGATATGCTTGACGTAAAGTGACTTCCGAACGAGGGTAATGTTTTCGAGGTGTATGAGCATGTACAGTCAGCGTCAAAAGTAGCTAAGCAGAATTACATGCTCAAAATGAATCAATTTACCACACGACTTATTCTCTTGAGAATAGAGTCGAATGCAGATCATTTTGAGCTCTTCGGTTACGTAGCTATTTCTGTTGAACCCTAAATATGTGAAGTCCGACTCTTTGCCGGTTTTTGTTAAGGAGCGTCCCCACTGAGAACATTCGCATGTAATATTCGAGTGGTGTGGACGTTGAGCCGAAAGTTACTGCGGTCCACACCACTTAAATATGCGACGCCGAATGCTCATTACACGCGAATGCTTTTAGTGAAGACGAGCCTTTAGAGTTATTACCTAACTACCGCTGCTTGAATCGGTGTTTTCCACTCGAACATTATCGTTGTTCAACCTGCCAACACGTCATTTTTTTCTTAATTATACACAAATTGTAACAGTAGGTACTCGTAAAGGATTTTCGCGCGCACGAAAACTGGTTGATAATGCGCCGTTATGAAACTAGTTATTATTTAACGAATAAATTAACACAATTAACTTTGCTTTGACTGCTCGTCACATAATGTAGTGCTAAGTGAATCGTTAATTACATGTTTAATTATCATTTCAAGACGCATTTGTATTGATTTCGCATAATGTACATAGTACATGCATTAAATCACGCCTGTTTCCCAGAGGGGTAGGCAGAGACCACTTCTTTCAAAAAAGTAAGCCCCTTCCGACCCTTCCACTGACTATCGCACTGTATATTTCTTTCGTCAATCGTTTTTCATCCATCCTTTCCAAATGACCGAACCATCGAAGCATGCCCTTTTCAATCTTAGTCACTACATCTTCTTTCAGTCCACACTTCTCTCTGATGTTTTCTTACTTTCCTTGATAGATCAAACAGTGTCACACCACACATACTACGCAAAGATCGCATTTCCACAAGAATAATGTGGATATATGAAATCATTCATTTGTTACATAATTTCGTCTTTTTGTGATGGGGTTTACTTACTAAATTAGTGAAAAATGTTTTACATGTACTAATAGAGATGTTGACAGTATTATAATTTCATTATTTTCCCATTATCTTCACTCCGATTACACAGTTTTACCTTACCGGGAACCGAACCCGAGACCGCTAACATTGCGAGCAGTGCCACTACCAACTAGCTATACGCGTCACCAACATAACGATATCACTGCACATAAAGCAAGAAATATCACGACCACGTAGTATCACCTAATCCAAATCTAAAAGGCAGTTAATAGTGAGGCCGTGCAGAACTCGCACGATATTAAGGCGTTCTCACAAATACACTCTGCAACAATTAAAAGTGGTCACTGTTTGTACAAATATGGCTACAATGTGATCAGTATCCATTGCACTCAAGTATACCTCGTGCCGTCCGCCTGTCACGCCTTCGAATCAATAGCCCTGGGAAGCTGTTACCACTCGTTAATGGTTATTAAACCACAAAATTAAATTTTAGTACAATAAATGTAACGAATACTCAATTATTTTGTGGTAGTAGGCAACACTAAGATTTTTTTTATAAAACAAACGTCCATTCATTGGAAAGTAAGTATTATAACCTCTAAATGGAATTTATTGAATTGAAAAATGCATTGCCGACCCTCATAACATGGAATGCCTCCACGATGAGTACCTATTATTTAACGTAGGTATTCGCAGAATTTTCATTTTATGAAAGGCAGTTCTCGCACCATGAGTTTTATTTTCGGTAGTCATTATTCTAACCTAACCTACATAATCAATGTTAAAGATATCTTGAAAACATCATGGTTTCAGCAGATACCCGCCGCGCCGCCGCGCCGGAACACACAAATTCAAACACTGCTGCTTGACAATAGGCCATGCTTTTAGCTTGCCTTTTAGGCTTTTTAGCTTGCCTTATCTTAGCTTATCAATCTTATCATATTAGGCCAGCCCTCGCAGCAACCACGGAATAACAAACTAGATTGTAATTCCGTGGCAACCCTTCGCTCATGCAATAAAATTCAGCTTCTCTACTAAAACATAACAAACCGACTATAATAATGAAATGTAGAATTGTAGATTGATTGTTCTATTCCGGATCTCACGTTTTCGACCTACCATCATGGCTTCCGGGGTTTTTTTTATAATTAACTGACCTCACAGTAACCATGAGGTCACTTGGCATATATTAGTCATGTTGGGCAAGGTCCCTGCTATAACATTTATCTGAAAAGATAATGACCCAGACGTGTGGCAGACGCGATATTAAAACAAACATTATCTACGACACGATGGCCTAGTTGGGAGTGACCCTGCCTCCGAAGCCAGTGGTCCCGGGTTCAAATCCCGGTAATGGCAGATATTTTTGTGATGACTGATGAGCACGAGTATTTGTTCCTGAGTCTTGGATATTTTCTGTGTATTTAAGCATTTATTTATCCATCTAAGTATTTTTATCGTTGTCTAGTACCCATGGTACAAGCCTGGAGCTTAGTTTGGAACTAGGTCAATTTGTGTGACATTGTCCCGTGATATTATTTATTACAAGCGCTTCTTCTATATAAATGGTATCTTGTCAAAAACGTAGAAGAAGTTAATCTTTGAATGAATGATGAATTTTATGACTAATAATAAGGATGGCAGTAAAACAATGCTAAACGTATTTGTTGTGATTTTTTTTAATAAGTATTTCACTTTAAGCTTTTTTATTGTATAATTCTACGTTTCTAGCAAGTATTCATGTTTTAGTCATAGATCTACATTATATTAATGTGTTTTTAAATTAGTTATTTAAGCTGCTGCCACTCAACGATATTAATATCACAAGCACGCTGTGTTTGCCTATAATTGAATAAGTAACAAAAAAAATATATTTAATTAATTAATTAATATTTACCAATAACTGTACGATCATTTGTCTATGTGTATAGTGCTGTATGTGTTTCCAACACATTAATAAATAAATAAGTGGTAATAACAGCGTTATCAATTTTAAAATGATTCCTTAACTCGTGGTAACTTCCCTGGTTGGTGTTAAATTGATGATTAGTTATCCGAGGGGTTACCATGACATGTTTAAGCAATCCAGTTTAGGATGACTGTAAGGGACAGAGCTATAGCAGTTACATAGCTATGTCTCTTTCTCTCACCGTTAACTGAATTGCTTAGCCACGTCATGGTAACCCCTCTGTAAGTTATATTGTACCTACCGTTTCTGCCCAAAAGAAAACATTATAAAATATCAGAATGTATTTGTTATCTTCGTTGTACTATAAGTCAGATTCATTCCATATGACAGAAGTCTATAAAACATCTTTGAACTTCCATTCCACTTTGTTATAAAGCATATATTTTTACAATGTAACACTGTTTTAGTTTTTTTATTTTAAAAGAAACACTAAACATAACAACACACTTAAAAGTAAAAACAGTGAACTAAAAAACAAATTGGTGGGAATGGTGGGTGTGTCTTCGTGGCAGTGAACCGCCGGACACTGGCTCAGCATAATGCTGAGGTGCTAGGCACCTGCAGCGCTGATTTTCAGCCAGCACCAAGTAACTTAGGCTATTTGTTTGTCATGGTCGCGAGTCTTATTCGCTTCACAGTAAAGGCGGCCATATCATAAAAAAACAATATCGTTTCAAAACAAATTATGGTTTAAAACAAAGTGTAATAGAGGCCCTGCCCTGATACACTTACGCCCGAAACCTATATTCAAACCTCGGATAGATAAGGCTTACTTCGGGTTGAAATTTGACATTTGCCCATACATAATGTGTCCAATTTGAATCCGAAGTAATGCTTTCTGTCCGCGGTTTGAATATAAGGTTCGGCTGTTAGTAGCTTCACCCGTCGTCTGTCAGAGGTAAAAAATACCAAGTTCTACTCTTAGGATAAAGTCTGAAAAAATAAGTTGAAAAAAAAGCTACCCCAAATTTTGAGCATAGATCTGTGTCAAGACAGACGAGGGGTTAAATTACAGTTAAAGTTTTGAATTTTTAGGTTAAATAGAGAATGAGAAAACTTACGAATCCACCTAAACGACGCAAGGTTTTATAAAATTAACGGAATAATGAGAAATTGACTAATTGGCTATTGATCGTAGGGCTATTGCAAAGTGAACCGTGGGAAGGAAACACAAGTAAGTGCTAGACTGGCAGTGGCAGCCACTGCCCCGCCTGCATGAACCGGGTCAGCTAAACTCCTTGCTATTACGTGGGTACTTATTCCGTTCTCAAGTATACAGCAATAAGGGTCTTACGAGTAGAATTAATGTCCCATTTACGACAGGCTTGCAGTTTGCGACTGGTTGTGAGCAATTTTTTTTTGCGACTTCTATCTCTTTCCTTAAGTATGTATGTTTAATTTATTAATTATAAGTGTTAGAGCGCGTTAGAACAAAACTTTAATATTTCCTATAAATAATAGGTAAATGTTTTTTCAGCGATTTTTTTTATTGGGGTTTTAATTTTTAATAGATTTCTAAAATTGAAGGAGGAATGGTGTTTTTTTGCGTTTCCGTTAATTACCGCATCATTATAATATGATTATCTTTCATACTTGGACCTGATGATATCATCATATCACGCATGATAGCTAAAAGCGATAATTATTTCGGTGACCCAATTTTTCTTTTTGGCTAATTAAGATTTTTTCATGTGATGTGGCATTGTTGATCACTAAACTCTATCTATTCTAAATATTTTAGTCCGACTGCCAGATGGACAACAAAGTCATCGTATTGCCCCCACTGAGAGCATTCGCGTGTAATGAGGCTCGAATGTCGAATATTTAAATGGCGTGGACCACAGTAACGCGTCCACACCACTTGTATATTACACGCGAATGCTCTCAGTGGGGACAATCCTTAAGGGTTCCATTTTTCAGTATCCTTGTTAGTCGCCGATTTGCGACCTATTTGACCCGCAGACAGCGAGCCGCAATGTAACATTCAAGTAAAACATGTTGTTGGAGGGCAGGTCCCGTACCTTGGCAGCGCGTCTCCATGTCGGCGAAGAAGCCCGGGTAGGGCTGGTCGTCGCAGTAGAAGTTGGTGTATGGCACCGCGCCCAGCACCGGGTAGTCCGTCCCCGGCTTGCCTGGAATCCAAACACAAAAACGTTTTAAGAACGTTCTAAAACAACTCCAACTATTACATAGATAAAACCCTCCAGTAAAATTTCGTACCCTCTCACCCTCTTTCTGAGCTGATAACTCTTCTTTCCTACTTAACTACGCATGATATTTTCATTTACAAGCCCTTATCCCTTAGTCACCTCTTGCGACATCCACGGGAAGACATGGAGTGGCACTGTTCTAACCCGGCAACCACTAGGGGTTGCTTCAGTACGGATATTAACCCCTGCAGCATTAGCACTGAGGAGGTGGAACTTGGAATCCCAGGGGCGCTAGCCAAGATGCAAACGCTACTAACGTTTTTCTTCTCTACATACATAATGTCACGCCTTCATTCCCGGAGTGGGGTAAGCAGAGCTACAGAATTACCAACAACAATAAAAAAACTTGTTGATAATTCTGTAACACATTTTCCACACTCAGGCTAAGATGTCTTCCAATGTTTTTTTGTGTTTATTTTCTTTGGATGACATTCTTGCTTGTGCGTTTCGCTAAACCACGTGGTCAGCTGTCATAATATCTTGTACATTTTGAGCGATAGAAAAGAAACCAGTGTGGTTGCCGGGTTAGAATAGTGCCACTCCATGTCATCCCGTGGATGTCGTAAGAGGCGACTAAGAGAATAAAGGCTCGTAGTACTGTTAAGCGATGGGCTTGCAACCTGTCACTAATACACTGGTAAACAACGTAGCCTTTTTGTGCAAAATGTGATTACAAAATCAACAAGTCTTTTTACAGTTGTTGGTATTTCTGTGGCTCTGCCTACCCCGCTCTGGGAATGAAGGCGTGATGTTATGTAGAAAAGAAAAAGGTAGGAAGCGTTTGCATCTTGGCTAGGGCCTCTGATATCTGTCGAAAAGTTCAGATATTTGTCGATAAAGCAATAAAACTACGGTTATTACTTATTACTTAATCCTGCTCGCGCGTTGTTCAGTCGCGTTCATTGTTTATTTATGTACACTTGGTTGCACAATACACAACGTAAGTACGAATGGCATACTTAATGCCGTTAACCTTTCTTTACCATTAAAACACTTTAAATTCAAAACATTCTTTGAGAGATATAAATCCAATACATTTAATCATTCTAACCGCAACCCTGACGCATGACACAAAATATGAACAACGTTCAAATATCAAAAGGCGCGCTAACAGATAACTAACTTATCGATGTGTCGTTCTCTCATTCCTTTAATGGAATGCTCTCAGAGGGAGGTCAAATCAAAGTTAAAAGATGCCACACACACACATACATACACTATTTACTACTTGATTTGAAATTCTGTAGGGATCCTGACTCAACCCAACCTCCTGCCAGCACACGGGTCAACTAACCTTTCCATCGTTACCTAATTTCCCGGTCCCCAAGCCCATTCATTAGCCGCAGCCAGCCATCGAGTCGTCTGCCGCTGCACGACCCGCGCGCGCGCACAATTGTTACCGGTTACCGGTCGCACAGATAACGAAAGTTTACCGCAGTATTGCCGCCGTCACTTTCACTTGCGCCTATATTGATTGTCGCCGGTTGAACTATTGGTATAAATACAAGACATCTAAACACATGGCAGTGTGTCAAGCCAAGTACCAAGTCACTACGAGTAATTCTGTTTCAAATATTTAACCTCATTAAAGACACTAACAAAAGCGAAGAACGTTGTAAATATGTGCAATTCAGCCAAAGCACCTCTATTCCATTTAATTTGGCATATATTTAGATCTTAGTTCTTTTATTCTATGTTATTTACTGAACTTGTTCCCTTTTTCCATTTAAGTTTATGTTTTTAACGATCTAATATTACAAGGAAAAGTTGATAAGTTGATTAGAACGAAATTAAAGCACCATCGGACAAGAAATCATAAGTAGGGCTGGCATTCAACAGTGACTAACGGGGTTTATATTATGTATAGTTAATTTGTATTAATTTTAGTTAAAATTTAGCTATTATAAATTCAGTTAAATTATTCTTATGAGTGCAGTATACGCCTGTTATTAGTGTTACCAGTAGAATAAGCAAGATTGTAATATCATTTAAAATGTATCTGTGTAAACACTGTTGGTGTATCAATAAATAAATAAATGTAAATATATTTAAAACAAGGCTGACGATAATATTAACGTAACTAACCAAATGAGTCCCAGGCCTCGGTTTGTACAACACTAGTTGAGAATTTGCATACTATATTCAACCGAATAAGAGAAGATTGCCGAAAAGTCGAGGAGTTCCGATTGAAAAGCCTCATTTAGTGATGGACTGATGCTTCACATTTTGCAAAATCGATGAAATCATTTCTAATCTTCTATCGAATTTCATAACTCTTAGTAGCGGTTGGACGGTAAACGGTCATTGCTTCTGGCGCTGCAG
Source organism: Acleris holmiana (assembly GCA_949316455.1). Lineage (NCBI taxonomy): Eukaryota > Metazoa > Arthropoda > Insecta > Lepidoptera > Tortricidae > Acleris > Acleris holmiana. The sequence continues at coordinate 20,210,951 of OX438771.1, forward strand.
TCACCTTTACTGACCCTGTTGAATCATACTGCAGTTGCTGCACCCATTGTAAACGCAATAGTGGTCGAGAAAGATATACATAGGCTAGTGTTGGTCATTAGTTATTGAACTATGGATAGAATAGGATAGAAATACATTATTACAGTCTCATTATAGGTTACAGGTGGCGAGTATATAAATAATCAGGTATACATGTGACGCATGTGTGTGTTTGAGTGTGATATGATGTGAGGTATGCATGTGTGTGATGTGTGTGCGTGTGTGATGTGTGTGTGTGATGTGATAATATTTTTTTATTCTAATAAGTAAATTTACTTAAATAAACACTTGTACATTTATGTATTACTCAAGAGGAAACCACTGTTGTCACTGATAAATCTGATAACTGTTGTTCCCTTATTTACAATGGAATTATAAATGACTTTGAATCTGAAAACTCCTTCCACATGGGAAGCTGGACTCCTTAAATTACCCGGCAAGTATATCTAGGTGCTTATCCCTTAATAAGGCAGAGGCCATATTTACCACATTACATTAAGCTGGAATTGAACTTTACTGCCTACATTTTATGGTACAATTTTAATTGTATATTCAAGATTTTCCACAAGCATGTAAAAAACATTCTTCTACAACCTCCGTCATTAAGTTCTTATTAAACGGGCAAGCGATTGGCAATGCTTTGCGGTTTTCGTACATAGGAAGGTTTAGAGTGATTAAACTTTACGTAATGCGAGCTTCAGACTCTTGCCTCAGCCGCAATTATAGTGAGTAGCTTCACGCCGTGGTAGAGTTCAAACAAACCTATTAATCTCTAATTGAAGTACCTAACTATGAACATATTTCACAGAGATGCGTTATTCAACGTTTTCAGTTGCATACACTTGCTAATAACAGCTATTATGTTATATACGAACTCTTTTAAATCAATGTCACTCGTTGTTTTAGTAACACTATGTAAAAAGTTACAATATTGATGGACTAGGTAGCATATTTAGCTCTTTAGACAGTACACACAACTTAATACAGTAAGTGTTTGTGTTTAGTAATTACAAGTTGTGTCTGGGGTGCGTTTCACGAAAGCTTGTGACTTGTATTACAAATTGAATTGGTCTTTACAATTTAAAATATTAAAGCTTGTTGTTTCCCCCTCGCCCCTCATACTTTTTTAGGCAGCATCACAGGACTCCGATACAACAAAGAGCTGACTCCAACACAGCGCTTTACGTGCGGTTCCTTAACAAAGATCCATATTTTGACCATATAAAGGCGAGGATCAAAAAGATGGACCATAGTTGCTTAACTATCCCGCCCGACTACTTCACGTTGTATCCAGTGCCGCTACCTTGCAATATCAGTTTGACCGGTGGGGCGCACCGAAAACACCTCTACCTTGGCAAGTTTCACGTCTGGGTGAGGACCAAAAAGTTGGACCATAGATAAACGCCGTTAACCATACAAACAACGATGACGGAAAAAGTAACATTGTGCCGCGAAAAGTATCCTTACAATTGAAGGGCTAATTTTTGTCGTACAGCGGAAAAGTTTTATAGAAAATTTCCTTACCCATAAACATTCTGAAACCACTATGTATTCGTTTCATTCTTAGTTTGCTTCATTAGTTAATGAAGTGTACAAACAATTTGTTTGTATCCTTTTATGGTTTATCTTTGAGTTACCCTGATGTGTTTTATGGTTGGAACTGAATATTAGGAATCGTTCAAGCTTCTTTAAATAGTTTTTAACTCACAAAAGGTCAGAGAACACGCCGAAACAAGGCCGTCCACGTAACTCTTATGTAACTTTGATGGAGCGACAAACTAGTACGTGTTAATGTTTTTAACATTGACAGTGAAACAAATATTGAGTCGCATCAAACTTTACAAGCTTTTTAAGGATTTATGTATACGTTAAATTAATGCCGTTTTGATACTTCCTGTCGGATATGACATACTAGTATTAAGGACAAAATGATTTGTGTTTGCAAATAAATCGGACATTGGATTCAAGCAAAACGGTATCTTGATTGGACTTGGATGATTTAAAAATATTTTTACAAGTTTCAACAAGTTTGTTTAGTTGATTTTCACGTTTTAAATTATTTTTTTCGACGCATCCAAGCTTAGTGATCTTTTATGGTGGAGGTTTAAAACTTGTGTTACCACAGAATAAATACATATTCTATCTGTTATGCATTGTGCAACCTAAAAATGGTTTGCCTGGAGCCTGCGTGCCTGCGAATGCGTTAACATCACTATTCCCAATTTACAAACCATAAAATACAAAATAAAATAAACATGCCTAGGCCCCGGCGTCAGAATATATCAGTTTAATTACTACTAGTTAATGTCAGGAAACGTGTCTGAGGATCTATTCTGCTCAGTGAAAGAAAGTGTTGCCTTTGACGTGTTATCGTATTGTCAACGTAATGATAGCTCTTATTCACTTGACAGCAATGGCGGCCGAGTTAAAAACAATATGACAACATGTCAAAAGTAATATGGCTTTACCGAGTGGAATGAAAAAACTTTGCGCAGCGGCGACCATAAAGGCTCAGTTTCATTGGGATTTATTCCGCGTCCTTGTAACGTTGCATTGCGTCGTTGCAATAGCTCCCGACTCAATAACGTGAATACTAACTCGTCAATGTATTGCTACTAGCATGCGGCCTAACGACCAATGAAACTGAACCAACCTGGGGGGTTATTATGAGCTAGCTTTGCAGTTCATTTTACGGTGAGCGTAAAGGACAGAGCTATGGCAGTTATATAGCTCTGTCCTTTCTCTGAGCGTAAACAGAACTGCATAGTTATGTCATAATAACCCCCAGAACCTTAAAACTCTCTTGTCTCTTGACTAGGGTTGCCAACCGTACTATATTATATAGTATTGTACTATATTTTGACTCTCTGTACTATATACTGTTGAAAAAATATATAGTACGCAAAAATACTATATTTTGGGGGATTTTACAAAGTACTTCAATTTACACACATAACTGACGTAACACACGTTCCAAGTGAATTTTATTAAATAGCAACATTTCTCGTCCACTAATATTGTCATTATTGTCAATAATCAATAACACGGTCACACACATCTTGCGACAGTTGCACAACACAAAAAGTGGCTGTACATTTTTGAAAAATCTGAAAATGATTTAACAAACTTATTAAAAATTGTCTCGACTCTTTTGTCTGTACCAGCTTCCTCTGCATTCACAGAGAGAGTTTTCTCAATAATAAAACTGAAATGGAGGGAAGACAGGAACAGGGCTGATATAAACTTGATTAAAAGTGAGCTATTAGTCTACATTAATTTAGATATTGAGTGTACTGAATCTTTTACAGAGTTTGTGTCTAATAAAAACTGTTAAGAAGTCCGCAAAGTCAAACAAAAAAAAAAAAAGAGAACTGTATGATTGTTAAGTCTGCTTTCATTTTATCCTTTAATGTTATTTCTTCCTTAATTAATGGTGGTGGTCGGAGTCGAGGTGATAAGTGAGTGATCACACTAATCACATCACGCATGCTGATGAAGATAAAAAGTTCTAAATTACCTGAAAGCTGTTCAAGTTAAAAGAAGTGTTATTTAGGAGTTCACAGAATGCTAGTAAGTATAGTTTACCCCAAAATAAAGAGTTGTCTTAAAGTACTATATTTTTTTACTGTGTACTATATTTTTTACACTTTTTTTTGGAAAATACTATAAATCCCCCAAAAATAGTTGGCAACCCTACTCTTGACATACGTCATAGGTAAATCTATAGGTAGGTATGCATTTGGTATTTGCCACCCGCAGCTCGTCGCTGTCATGCTCTCTATGCATTTACGGCCGAACCCTAAGTATATTCATACCGCGGACAGATAGCCTTACTTCGGATTAAAATTTGACACATTTTGTATGGGCAAATGTCAAATTTCAATCCGAAGTAAGCCTTATCTATCCGCGGTTTGAATATAGAGTTCGGCCGTTAGTGGTAACGGCTCGTAGCTCGTCACTATCATGTAAAGTGGTGGCCCGCCCGCTAGGAGTCGTTGTTCGGACCCCGAGCATAAAACTTCTACCTTCTATCGATTAAGTAACGTCACATTACAAACAGTATTTCATCTTCAAACAAAGGGATATCGCGCGGTTTACATGTGTGCATGCCTCGACCGTACAAACAGTAACACTCTAAACTGTACATCGGTGGACCTTATTACAAAAGGCGATGGTACGCGCCACAAGCCCCACAAGCAATTCGTACTAATACCTATTATAAATGTGAAAATAACTCTGTCTGATTGTTACGCTTTCACGGAGAAACCCCTAAACCGACTTAGATGATTTTTTTAATGTATGGAGATAGTTTGAGTCCCGCGGAAGGGTACTTTTATCCGGAAATATTGTAAATGTCCTGGAGGGAATAGCGATAATAGACATTTGCGCGGACTGAGACGCGGGAAATAACTAGTCTCAACACAAAGGACCGAGCCGATTTAGTCAGGGCTGCGCCATCGCCGCTTTTGGTTGCGTGCCAAGGCACAGTATCAAGCGACACGCATTGACACTACCCTTGCGATAGCGGTCGAGTAGCAGTAGGTAACAGAAACTCCTAGGCGACCTACTTTTATATATACCTAAGTATAATTTGATAACGTTAACGTATCGTCATCGAGCAATGCTCAATGCTCTCTAGTATTGAATTGTATGACAAGTGAACATTGCGTTAACTTTCGTCAAATAATGGACTGGTTCTTGAGTTGATAATTCTAGTTATGGCTTTTGACGTAGAGACCTCGTCGTGTTGTTCTCCTATAGTCATTATTTTTAGTTTAATGTTATTAACCTTACATTTATAATGATTTTGTTTGTGCCAGTTTTAATAAGTACTATTGATTACTTTATTAAGTTCTTGTAATGTAACTTACTTTTAATTATTATTGTTCTTTATGATTGTAAAAATTACTTTCTGATGGAGTTTCTTGCGGCGCTTCTCCTCTGAAATGGTGGTCTTGTCTGAAGCGCTAGTAGATTCACAAAGAGCCCTCTTGTGGCCTATTTACTAAATAAACATTTTGATTTTTGAATGAATGAAACGTGACTATATTTTCAGCATAAAAAAAATATAAAAAGGGCGAAGCCAAAATACAAACGCTGTTAACGTTTCTCTTTTCTATCGACTCAAAATGTATGGAATTGACATAAGCGATCTGTCAACCTATTGAACAAACATTTCGTTGATTCTGAATTACCGGGCAAGAGCATGTCGGACCATGCTCAGTGTAGGGTTCCGAAGCCGTTACAAACATGAAAAAATCATCAAGTAATCACTAATTTTCTATTTAAAGTCAATTGGTGCCGTCGTAGTAGGTATAACCACTTTAATTGCCTGTATCTCAAGAACCAATGATGTCTACTTAGTCGTGATAGTTTTCCTTTAAAATTCGTTATATGTTCTTTCATTTAAGAATTTTTTCAGATTTTTAGTATTTGTAGTTTTGGCTGTAGGGGGGGGGACACTTGAGTCTAACAAAAATTTGCGATTTAAAGCTTAATATTTCATAAACCGATTATTTCATTAAAAAACTGTTTTCATTTCACAAACCCATAATATGTTTAAAAGACCTATCCAACGACACCCCACACAATAGGGTAGACGAGAAAAAAATTCATCCCCACGCTACGTGTAGGGGAGATACAAACACAAAAAAAAAATTTTTTTTGCTTATTATTGTACCACTTTGTTGGCGTGACTAATATACATATTCATGCCAAATTGCAGCTTTCTAGTACTAATAGTCTTTGCACTAGGCTGCGGACGGACGGACATGGCGAAACTATAAGGGTTCCTAGTTTGACTACGGAACCCCAAAAATGAAGTCGATGCGAAAACGTAACATATGATTGAAATGTTGCACAAAATAAGCGCGGACACTTGGAGAGATGGCTGACGCACATTAGCGTAACTCGTTTAAACTTGGGGCCATCTTGTAATTTGTAAATGGCGTGTGTATTATTAAAGAAAGGAAAAAATATATTTATTCGTGACAAACAACAAAAAACAGATAAATTAAGTGTGTAGTGTATTAAGAAGATCATCCGTCTGTTTATTAGCCGGTCCAAGGGCGATGGGGCATGGACTTCATTAGAATAGAATAGAATAGAAAATATTTATTTCGCTTTTTACATAGATATCTTTACATTGCGTACAATATAATTAAATTCTTAAATCTAACAAGAAGAAATAACAGTTCCATGACAGTGCTGCGAAAAAGGTATCCACTCAGCTATGTTTCGTACCACCTATTGGGAGTACGACGCTGATTTTCTGTGGACCCATGGACTGGTTTAGCTAGACAGCATACATTGCATACATTACATATTAATACAAGCCTACTAATATTATAAATGCGAAAGTTTGCGCGTGTGTCGTGTTAGTTTGATATTATTTCACGCTGCAGCGACTGGACGGATCATTACGCCACATCCCGGAAAATTTAAAAGTTCCCGAGGGAAAAGCGATAAACGAAATCTACGTGAATGAAGTCGCGGGTACAAACTAGTATAAAATATAGTCAAGAGCAACGAAAACGGGGCGTTTCATTGCGAATACGTTAAGGGATCTCTTCCAGTTAACCAGATTCGAAATAAAATTTACTCAACAATTAAATAAATAAATATTAGGGGACAATCTTACACAAATTGATCTGGTCCCAAACTATGCTCTAAGCTTGTACTATAGGTGCTACACAACGATAAACATACTTAGAGAAATACTTACTTAAATACATAGAAAACATCCAAGACTGAGGAAGAAATATTCGCGCTCATCACACATATTTGTATCCCTTACCGGGATTTCAACCCAGGACCCCTGGCTTCGGAGGCAGGGTCACTCCCAGCTAGGCCACCGTGTCGTCAACAACGTTTGTAGATTGTTTTTATCACCGATGTCGTCACAACAACAATATGGTAGTGTTACAATATAACTAATACCGATTTTGACTGTGCAAAGTGCAAATACAAAGTTATTTAAAAAAATGCAGCAGCCCTACCGTAAACAACCATTCCGAGAAATCGCTTAGGCAATGTTGAATAGAGGCCCTGTACAGAACACATACGAATATGTTACATAAGTCAACACACCTTACGTAACTTATAATATGACAATTTTTGTTACATTCTAGAAACCTGATAATAAATAATCCCCCTCCTCTCCCCTGCTCTGCCGGCGACCTTAAGAATACAAATTGATTCAGATTTAGTTTTCTTTAAAATCCGGTATGACCACAATTTGGTCATAATCAGACATAGAAGTTTATGTGGCACGAATAGTCCTAGGGACTTCCGAACGATATTAATTTATCGATAAATTTTACTTTCTTATGACAGTTATGAATATGAGATAAAGTATAATGTAACGATAAAAATAAATGATTATCTACCTATATTCTTTTTAACTTTTGAGTCTCTTCCATAATGTTTTCTGAAAACTAAGTTGGTAAACTATTATGCTACACAATGTCATACAACTTAGGTACCTACATAAGCCTCTGTTGCAAGGCACTCTTGGTTTCAGTTTACTTTGAATGAAAATCGACTGAATGTATAGAAATATTTATTTATAAAAACTCATGTTTATTTGAATTTTAAAATCCCTAAGAAGTATGCATATGAATTTCTTTGATTAAATATTACCTATCATTATATAACATCGATGGGTAGTGATCAGCATTTGAATTCATTTCTATTTTATCCGGTAAACTTAATACCTATTTACTATGAAACAGTACTTTGAAATAATTATTTGAAACAGTTATCGATAAATTTGATATCGGGAGGAAGTCTCTAGTTAACTGACGTTTTTGCCACAACAACTTCTGTCTGGTCATAATTAGCCCCGGGTGTAGTCTCCAAACCGGCTGGACCGGCTCCACCGTGCCTTATGGGTCGTCTAACACATCGCGACAAAATGTTTACATACTTCGCTAGTCATTTCAATTCTTGGTGTTACGAATGTTGCTGTTAGAAATTACTTTCATAAACCCAGTTTTGTTCCAGGTTTTCACTGGTTAATGATTTCCCAAATCATTTAAGAAACCATTTCATCTACATATGCTCGTACATATAAAAAAATGTAGAAAGAAAAATAATGTACATCACTACATAGTATAATACAAAGTCGCTTTTTCTGTCCCTATATCCCTATGTATGCTTAAATCTTTAAAACTACGCAACGGATTTTGATAGAGATGATAGAGTGATTGAAGAGGAAGGTTTATATGTATAATACTTTAATCCGGAGCGAAGCGAGGGCCGGTCGCTAGTTGAAGATAAATAAATAAATATCAGGGGACACAGTACTGTTGCCAATCAATGACTTGCAATATTGAGCCGCTATAAAACCCTGCTGCCATTGCAAACGGCCAATAAATAAATAAATATCAGGGGACAATCTCACATAAATTGACCTAGTCCCAAACTGACTTTCAATGTTGAGCCGCTATAAAACCTAGAATAAAACCTTGTCATTGCAAACGGTCAATAAATAAATAAATATCAGGGGACAATCTCATATAAATTGACCTAGTCCCAAACTGACTTTCAGTGTTGAGCCGCTATAAAACCTTGTCATTGCAAACGGCCAATAAATAAATAAATATCAGGGGACAATCTCACATACATTGACCTAGTCCCAAACTGACTTTCAATGTTGAGCCGCTATAAAATCTAGAATAAAACCTTGTCATTGCAAACGGCCAATAAATAAATAAATATCAGGGGACAATCTCACATAAATTGACCTAGTCCCAAACTAAGCTCTAGGCTTGTGCTATGGGTTAGGACAGCGATAAACTTACTTAAATAGAGAAATACATACTTAAGTAAATAGATAAAAAAAATCCAAGACTCAGAAACACATATTCGCGCTCATCACACAAATCTGTTCTTACCGGGAACCCAGGACCGCTGGCTTCCGAGGCAGGGTCACACAACTAGCCCAACGAAACGTCAAAGGTAAAGATGACGTTGATGATGGATATCGATATAGATTTGTGTATTTCCAGAAAAAAACTTTAGGGGTCTTAAAGGTCGACCACAATACATTTTGATGTTTTGTGAAATTCTTATCTGTCTGTCTGTTTATTAATTGAGACACGATCACGCAATTACCACACTGAAACAAAGTTAGTATTGTTGTAACCCACCCATTGTTGTGTATATATTCTGAAGTATTATCCGTCGAAGTAACCACCCTTAGGGGAGAAAATGGGGATGGAAGTTTGTATGGGAGTTTGGTATTTTTTATAGAAAATATGGAAATCGGTATTTCAGTTCCTCCTTTCAAACAAGAAAAAAACACTTTCTTTACTTAATGTTACTTATTATTTTCTTGAGAATAATAGCGTCCGAATTAAACAATACAACAGCATTTCAAAAGCAATCTGGTTTTACCTACTAGAATAGAGTCCCTGTAGGTAAGAAATGACACAACGAGTGGCGCAACCTAACAGCGACACAGCACCCGTAGAGATCTACCATACGCTTATATACCCTATTTCTTTTACATACGTCCTGAAATTGCCTAAACGTTCGTTGTGGCTCCACCATTCAACACGTATTATTAATGGCCCGCTGTCTAATCGGTCATCGCATAATTTTATTTCATAACCGCATATGTAGAGCGTGCGTTAAAATCATTTACTGCCCGTAGCTAACAGTTGTTAGCAATTTTGACACGCTCGGCATGTCATAGGCCCCGAATGTTAATATAAAATACAATACACTTTATTGAACACCAAAAATATCAACTTCTTTTTATCTTTACTTTTTATCATAACCCTAATAATTATAATATATGTAATTATTAGCGTTATGAATTATGATAAAAGCATGTTTTGTTTGGCTTTTTTTTTGTTAAGGAGAAGGCACACGAGCACTCAGACCACCTGATGGTAAGTGGAATCTGAGACCCATAGACATTTGAATTCTCAAGACTATAATCCTAAGACCTCAAATGCGTTGCCAATCCTGAGGACTAAGATGGTATGCCTCTATGCTAGTAATTTCACCGGTTGTCTTATCCCCACACCGGAACACGGCAATGCAAACATTGTTGCTTGGCGGCAGGTTAATGGATAAGATGGTGGTAGCTATCCCAATTATCATTATTTATTAATAATTTGGTCTTACCGCTAAATAGCGATCTCTTCCAGACAAACTTGGACGGAGAAATGAGCAAGGACACAAATACAAGGCAGCCTAAGGTAATATTATGTGCCGTTTACATCAAAATAATCCCAACAGAACCTGATTCATTACATAATAAGTCTATAATTTTCGGAACTTCTACGCAGATCCTATGGCCGTAGTTACAATCATCTAAGCTGAGACGCCCGTCACAAGATACGTCAAAGTAAACGTCAAGCCATAGAACACTGCCATTTTAACGCATCTTGAGACGAGCGTTACAGTCGAGATTATTTTATAACGGCCCTTAGACGCGGTGGTCCTGGTGGAGGCTGAAAAAAATAAGTTTATATGGATTTTATCTGTAGTTCAATGTGAACTCTACATTTTAAGATTAAAATGTCTTTTTACAAGTGACTAGGAATTTTCTTTCCATGTACCCTTCACATGTTAACACACACCGGTGCAAGTGCAAGGGTTTGAGTATAATGTATGTCTATACAAAAAATCTATGCCAGGCAGAACATCTTCTAACAAGATTGACCTCATCGCTATTCCGACTAAAAGGACCAAACTGTACGGCAACAACGCATATTGTATGGCAATTAGTATATACAATCAGTTGCACGATGACAGTAAAGAATTGCCAATTAACCTGTTTAAAGCTAGATTAAGGAGGTGGTTGATACAAAAATGTTTTATTGTGTTAGTGACTAGGTACTTTAATTATTATACATGTTGAAGTTTGTTTTAGACATAAATCGTTCAATTTTATTTTTATAGCGATCACCCTGACAGTTTAGGAGTAATAACATTGTACATTTTGACATTGTAATAAGTTTTTGTATTTCCTTAACCTTTAAGTATCAATTGTGCATGCCAGCTACTGGTTAAATGTGTGTTTCTGTGATAATCGTAGTAAACCATTTTCTGTACCACGTTTTAAGCAAAATAAATTACTTTTACTTTGACTTTGATATATTTACTCCTGGGCACTGCACGTTACAATACTCGTAGAAGTTGTATTAAAATGCAGCGTATTGTATCATCAAAAAAATTAGTAGGTCAAGGAACAGATGCATTAAAATATGTTTTTTTTAATTTAATGGTTACACTAATTGCTTTTGGTATCATTGAACGATTATAAAATGTTTAAGGAAAATCGTCAAGGTCTAGTTTTTAGGCAAATATCGATGTTTTTATGTTGCTCTGGTTTGTCAACGTAACTCTACTTTTGCATAATGTAAATAAACTTATATTCTTGACACTGAAGCTATGTTCTACTAAAACTATTTTATTTAGAAATTCGTGAAGTATTGTGAGTATATTTATTAATATCAGTGGCAAACACACAAAAAATCCTAGTCCCGAACAAACCTCTAGGCTTTTACTAAGGGTAGATAACGATATAAATACTAATATAGAGCAATAAATACTTGGAAAACATACAAGAAATAAATATTATCGCTCATTATCACATAAATATTTGCCCATACCGGGAATCAAACCGTAACTAGGCTAACGCGGTCGTCAAAATAATGAACGTCATGTAAACGAACTTTCGTCTTGGAATGGACCCTTCCATTTGAACTAAAGTTATTTAAGATGTCTTTATCTAACAACATGTCACGAAACCCAGACATTTACTTCCCACCATATTTCAACACGCCAGCCAAAAACAAACAAATGCAATCACACGTCAATATTATTGTTTGTCGTCAATCGAAGGAAATAATTATAATCGTCGTGTTAACTCAGTAAGACCTTGCGGATAACACGAAGATACGCTTTAATGTCTCAGTCCCTCGGTTACTTTATCACTAGTTAGAGTGAGACGTACTGAGGGATATCCTATATATGTATGTCATTGTTAGGTTGTTGGCGGGGACAGCGTGGTTTCGCAACTGAGCATGCTCAAACGCAGCCTATTCAGTGCCGCCAATGGGTAATTCTGTGTTATTTGAAAACACTGGCGAGCCATCGGTATTGAATGTGATAACAAACGACAGTGCTGTTGTTAACACCACACCCATACGTTCGTAATTCGTGTATCTAGTGCATGCACAAGGCGAATTAGTATAGAACAGGGCCTCTATTCAGTTGCGTTAAAACGATATCGTGTTTGACACGTTTAAGAATCGTTTATGTCACAGTCGCCATTATTGTAAATGACATAAGAGTTATGAAAACGTTGACAATACGTTGAGTGGTGGTAGGACCCTGTGCAGGGTCCGTCCGGATCGCTACCACCATCTTATCCATTAACCACCCGCCAAGCAACAGTGTTCGCATTGTCGTGTTCCGGTGTGGGGATAAGACAACCGGTGAGATTACTAGCATAGAGGCACTCCATCTTAGTCCTCAGTTGGCAACGCATTTGAGGTCTTGAGATTATAGTCTTGAGAATTCAAATATCTATGGGTCTCAGATTCCACTTACCATCAGGTGGCCTGAGTGCTCGTGTGCCTTCTCCTTAACATAAAAAAAAAAAAAAAAAAACAGGTCAAAAACGATATCGGTATTACCTTGTAGAATTCCAGCCCAGGGCCTCCATTCTACTGCGTTATAACGATATCGCGTTTGACGTGTTTTAGAATCGTTTATGTCACAGTCGCCATTATTGTAAATGACATAAGAGTTATCACAACGTTGACAATACGGAAACACGTCAAAAACGATATTGTTATTACCGTGTAGAATCCCAGCCCAGTTGTGTTACATTACATGAATTCAGTATGTACTTATGAGAATGGTTTTCAATTAGGTATATGTATTTTTTTTATGTTAAGGAGAAGGCACACGAGCACTCAGGCCGCTTGATGGTAGGTGGAATCTGAGACCCATAAACATTTGAATTCTCAAGACTATAATCTTAAGACCTCAAATGCGTTGCCAACCCTGAGGACTACGATGGAATGCCTCTATGCTAGTAATTGCACTGGTTGTCTTGTCCCCACACCGGAACACAACAATGCGAAACAGAGTCCTAACTCCACTAACATTTAAATTGATCTATTCATAAATAAAGTCGAATATAATTATGTAGATCACCTTTAACGTTACTTTAGTTAAATCACGTCCACTGCTCCTCCAAAATGATTTTATAGGTACATAACAAACATTGAAAACTCAGCTCGTATAGATCATACATATATCAACGCCTTTCTTTAATGAAAAGCTCTAACTATGGTGAAAACCGCATCCGTTACTTATGTAGTTAAGGAGGAGTTAGCGGATACACAGACAGACGCGGAAAGTAGCTTTGTTTTCTATATAATAGTTCTAAAAGGATAAAGAAGAAAGAAAACATCGGATACTCCAGTTCCAACATTGCAATCGCATCACACAATTTTTGACTTAACCGGGATTCGGGCCTCTATTCTACTGGTTAATACGATATTGCCCTTGAAGTGTTTTGGTATTACTTTTAACTCGGCCGCCCTTAGTGTCAAGTAAATAAGAGTTATCAAAACGTTGACGATACGGAAACACGTCAAAGGCAATAGAGGCAATACACGTTCCTTTTATTATTTCAATTGGCGGTTACACAAGGGTATTTAAAATAGTTGAGTTCAGTATAGCTGATTACACAACCTATCAATAAATAAAGGATCTAACACCTTTACTAAATCTCTATTTCTATAAACCTATCGAGCATTCATTGAAAAAAAAAGATTACCTATTGATTCGAGGCTTGAGGCGATCGTAGTAAAGCATTCAACGCGCGGGGAACGCGCTGGAGGACTTAATAAGTTATTTAATTTCAATGGCCATTGTGGGATAGAGACGAGAGGCAAACCTTCGCACGTCGACAGCTGATAGGTATATTGTTTCTTAGTTATTGAACGACCTCAAGCTGGTCAAGAAGTGACCAGTTGCTTAAGACGCGAATATTATTGTAATTAATAATAACACCTTTTTCAAATCAAACAGTCAGACAAATGACTTTCGGATTTTAGTTTTTAATATTTTAAGACGCTAACTTCAGTTTGTTTTATTTATGATAATAGTACTTTATATTATAAATTATAATAATCTGTTATATTATGTGATACGTGGTAGGTAACACTTTACAAAAGCACCAGCCCTATGGAATGCCGCGATTCTAGTAATTTCACTAAGCTATCGTGCGATTCACTGGTCTCAAACAGATTTACTTTTTGTCAGTTTTTTAGTTGTAATTTGTGGATACTAACGACTATAGAAAAATGTACAAACGTATACATATAGTTACTTAAGCATTTTGCTGACCTCTTTACAATTAGTTCACTATGCCTATTTCTATAGTGTTTTTAACCATCTCTTCTTTGTAAGGTTGTCATGCTTTACAAACTTACGTTTGGCAAAGAGGTACTTCCCGCCGCATTATTTTATTTTTTTGTGGGTATAAGTCTTATCTAATCTAACATATTTAATAAGGCCATGTAACATATATAATATGTAATAAATAAGTTTTTGCGAAATGAAAGTTTGCCAAACTATAGTTTGCCAAATGATAATTTGGTCAAAAGTACGGACCCCTTGTCATGGACAATGCACGAGTAATAAAAAAAAATGTGTACCGATATACAAATATATGTAGAATTCAATAAAGTGTCTCGGTTTGTATTGTAGTGTATACATAATTTTTCTAGTAAATTGCATTGCGTAGAGATCTTCCAAGATGTAGTTAGGGCCACTTATGTCCCGCCATACTTCATTAACGCATCCTCCGCAGCGGGAACGCCGGGCTATAACCAGGCTGGCAGCCAAACCAGTTCCCAACAAGCGGCGCACCAGCACTTTTAACTTCCATGAACCCAAATAAAAAATGTAATTTTATGAGTGACGATCGAACCCGACAACGCTTTGTAACCTCAATATGTTCACTCACGAACTAAATTATCAACTTGCAACGAAAACCTCTTCTTTTGCTACATATTACACAAAAATCGCTTTAGTGATTTAGCCATACAGACATATAGACAGACAAACTTTCCATTTTTAGGATTCCGTAATCAACAAGGGAACTCTTATAGTTTCGCCACGTCCGTCTGTCTGTCTGTGCTCGGTTTTACTAAGGAACTCTTGGTACAGTTGTAAAATAAAATCTATACTTTCTATCAGGTAAAGCAAATGTTTTTTTTTTTATTCGAGTAATTTGTCATTGGTTAGCTCTTAAAAAATCATTGCGTACCTAAATGTTTTTTTAAGATTTTGGGACATGTTTAGTTTAGTTTAGTTTATTTATTCATCAATGTAATATTACAATATAAATTGCATTAAATGTCAAAAAATATGAAATTACATTGAGATTGTCGACATAAATACTAATAATCAAAGAATACAAAAAGAACATGCAAATAATCAAAACAAATCTATTAAATATCTAGTAAATGGTCACTTATCCGATGTCAATCAATAGGTATACATAGATTAATAAATGTCAATACAATAATAATTTTACAATTTGAGTGCCATATATTCATCCACGGAGTACAATGGATTATCCAATAAAAGGTTTCTCAGCTGATGTTTAAATGCTTCGTCGGATTGTACATTTTTAAGTTTGGCGGGTAGACGCTCATAGTACGTGGGACCTATGACACGCGGGTTCTTACCCGCAAGTGCCATGCGACGGGGAACTGTTCTCAAACGCCCGGTGTGGCTGAGCTCCTTGCCAACAATATTGACGCGGGCGAAGGAGGAAATATTATTTCTTACGAACATTAATATTTGGAAAATGTAAACAGAATAGTGTGTCAATATGCGGTGCGCTATGAAAAGACCCCTGCAAGAGTGCCTAGGTTTTACCCCAGCTAACGTACGTAAGGCACGCTTTTGCATAAGCATTACCCTGTTGGCATCCGTGGAGTTTCCCCATAGGAGCGTGCCATTCGACATCAATGAGTGAAAATGTGCAAAGTACACCTGTTTTAATGCATCATTTGCAATAAGCCTCCCCAGTTTACGTAACGCAAAGACGGCACCACTCAGTTTATCGCACAGTTTGTCAACATGGCACTTCCAGTTAAGATGAGAGTCAAGCATGAAGCCGAGGAACTTACACTCATTGCATATCGGCATCGGACTGTTTGCCACGCACGGAGGAAGCGAGACACTTCGGCCTGAGAAAACCATAATATTGGATTTTGTCAAGTTTAAAATCAAGCCATTAGCCGAAAACCATGTTTGCAATTGTTGGCACGCGCCAAAGATTTTCTCCCCGAGCTGTTCATACGTGCGGGCACTAACTACGACAGTCGTGTCGTCCGCAAAAAGCACTGACAGGCCAGCTGTAATGGCTGTTGGAAGGTCATTCATGTAAATTAGGAATAGTGTGTTTCCTAATGCAGACCCTTGAGGGATCCCTAGATTCACACTTCCGGTCTTAGACCGCATCCTTTTGCCATTTGCGGACAATTTGATGTTCGCTAGAGTTGCGTGTCCTGTATTATATACTTACCCTATATCTAGCTATTATGTGGTAAACGCGACGCGGCTAAGACGGTTATTACGAGTAAGTAGTTATCCATTGCACAGATCTTTCGCTAGACCATTGATTAAGCATATAGGCTGCTGCCTTGATCCACTTCGAAGTGTAACCAAATTTAAAATAACTGTGCTGGTATTGTGTAAGGATAACAAAGTATAGCTATGTCAAGATAAGAAAAAACATCGTTCATGTTGTTGTCTGCAGATGTACTAGACCTTCGCGACACACAGTCACATCACACGTATAAAATGTTCACGTAAGTATAGCCTGACAAGTTCCTATTTAGCCCTGATGTAGTGTCGCTACAAACAGTTTACATATGGCAATTATACGTGTACGTCATGAATAGTCGGGACAGTGAGTATTGGCATCGTGCAAGAACGAGTGAGATATACAATTAAGTACTTGTAGATTGTGAAACTATGTTTTCATGTAATCGGAAGAGCATGTCTAGTTGATAATTAAATATGAATAATTACCTATCTAACCTACCTAATAAATATTCGACATCCATATATTCATCAGATTCTGTCTCCGATGTATTTTCACTTTCGTCCGTTGAAGAGTCACTTTCAGGACCACCAACCTCGATTATAAATCTTTCGGCCTGTGATTCGATTATAGGACCTTTTGTCCTATATCCGTCTTCTATTTTTTTTACGTGTTCGCAGCATTTACTCCAATTTGCTATAGTCACTTCCTAAGTAATAACGAAGTGTAAAAGTAAGCTATATTTTTAACTGTTCAATAAAATTCATTGATAAACGTAAATACCTGAAAACTATCTTCAACGAGCTTTAGGAAGGCATCATTCGTGATGGAATCATTTTTAGTTGCCACTTTTGCTTTCATGATGCCCCAAATCATCTCGATGGGATTTAAATCACAGTGATAGGGCGGTAACCTTATCACCTTGTGACCATGATTTGAGAGAATCGTATCTATTTCGTATACTGGCTCGGGTTTATGACGTCTCAAAATTGTGACCAATTTATCTTTAGATGCATTTTGGGGAAATGAGATGTTATTTAAACGCAGCCACTCAGCAATGACGTGTTTTCTATCGCCAGATGTTGGAGCTTTGTTAATTTGGAAATAATGGTACCGGGCATTATCCATTATAACACACGTGGGTTCACTGAGATTGGGAATTAATCTCTGCAAAACCCATTTCTTAAAATTGTTCCTGTTCATGGAGTCATGATAATCGGCTTTCTTTTCCTTATCATTATATATTAGGAGTGCATTGGGAACAAATCCCGATGGTCCGCCGGCATGAACTATAATATATCGTTTGCCGGTTGAAACGGATTTCGACACACCGGGTTCATTTTCGCTTTGCCAGCATTTTGCGTGGTTAAGAGAAGTATGGATGTAAGTCTCATCTAAATAAACAAGAGGTATATTTTTGTCCCTCGCTTCTTTTATTTCGTCTAAATAACTTTCCCGCCAAACCACAATATCCGAACGCTCCTTCAATATGTACCGTTGGTTTCTGCACTTTTTGTATTTGAACCCCATACTATGCAATAGCAATCGCAAGTACTCCCTACTACCGGTAAAATCAATATCTTTTTTCAATTCGGTAAGCAGACTTTTGAGAGTTGGTACTTGCTTTCGCACAGCATAGAATTCATGAATTTTGTGCCTTATGGCACATTTGTCGAAGTCGTCTATTTGTATTCTTTTTTTTGGTACCGATGGCAATGGCGGTAACGGCTCATTCTTTTTGTATATATTCTTAATTGTAGCACTACAGACGCCTTGAATGAGAAAAAAAATAAAATTTAATAATTAATATACATATTTAGTACCAAGCTAACCAATTCATGACAATCGCACTATGAATATCATACCGTCATGTCAACAACTAATTTCAAAACATTGTTTATTGGAATGCTGCTGAATTCTTCGTCTTTTTTCTGCCGCAACCATTTGAATGTATTTATAATAATGTTTTTTTGCATCGGGGTGAAATTTCTTGGGCATTTTGATTTTAAAATCGATTTGTTTACATCGGTGACATTCAATGACTTCCAACGTCCGTTGTCAAAAAAAAAACGTTGCCATTTAAATAAATTTGTTCCACTGAAAATCCGCAACATGGCGAGGGCTAAAAAGGAACTTGTCAGGCTTTAGACATAAAAATACAATACAACACCAATAGAAATGCTCATTATTTATACTCTTTTTTTTTCTCTATTCAGCTCATACAACAGCACGGAAATAAAATACAAAAGAAATGTTTCAAAGTGTGTAAAACTCTTCTAGAAAACCAACGCAGGTAAAAAAGACATCGGTATTAGTACTGAAGAAGGTTTTCTTATCGAAATTTAACCTTGATATGTATGATGTTTTGTGAATTTATGAGATTTTTTTATGATTTCACGACACGGGTTTTTTCCTAGTTGGAACTTATAGGATGACCATGACATTGTTGATGTTGATGACATGATGACACACAGTACCTATAAATAGTTGGCATTTTCTAAGTTGTTTTATTGCTTTTTTTCTTTCTTCCATGACAAAGGAAGATTAAAAGGAATCCCTCTTCAAGGGCGCACCTATAGGAAAAATCTAATAGGTACATATCTAATTAAAATCCTGGATGCTGGATGTGTCATGACCTTACACTAAACATTTGTTGTACAAGCAATCTCATTAGTCTCATTACTAACGGGAGCAAATCAACTTTAGATAATGGATTGAAGAAACCACCTCTAGAGGCGATGCACTCCGGCGCCGGGAAAATCGTGTTTTATGAATTGTTTTTTTGCTTTGATTTTATCGAATCGGTTCCTAATGATTGCTCTTAAATATTTTGATCAACAATTTAATCGACATATCATTTGTTTACAATATCTATTGTGAATGAATAATTAAAATGACTACAGGCATTTTAAACAAGAGAAAAAACGCTTCCGTCGATTATAGGACACGAGATTTTTTTTCTTAAATTTATTGGAATAAAAAAATATATATATTGTAATTATTTATAATACAAGTAATTAAAATGTTTGTTTTTTCGGACTATCTGTTTCGAAGATATAGGTCTTCTAAATAGATATTCATTGCAGATTGCAGTTGAGGTAACTGCACCTAAATCTTAATTATCACTCGTGTAAAGTAACCGCATCGCAAAATTTTAATTTGCCTTCTGCAGCCTGTGGCACCGACCTTGGCACTTTCGACTACTGCCAGCCCTTGACCCAAAAGCCACGCGATGAATGAGTTATGTATGAGTTATTACTCAGTTGTCTATTATTGCCATACCACAGAGGTCGGAGTGCACGTATCCTGCGACCTCGTCGCTGACATAACAAATACGGTAATAAGTACTGACAAACCGTACCCTTACCATGAGTTACCGTGATCGTACTCGATAGAGAGTCGAATGCTATCTCTGCCTCTCACTTTATTACAAATATAACAACAATGAGAGGCAGAGCATTCGACTCGCTAGCGACTACAGTCACTACTCATGGTAAGGGCATAGAATGTTTTTTTATGTCAAGAAGAATGGAAACAAGCACACAGGCCACCTGGTAAGTGGGATCTGGGACCCGTAGTCATTCCCAAGAGTACAATTCTAAGGATGCGAATATCCACCCTGAGGGCTAAGATGGAATGCCCCTATTCTAGAAATTTTACCGGTAATCACAACCCCACATCACAATAATGCAGGCACAACTGCTTGGCAGAAGTTTAGAGGATATGATGGTGGTAGCGATCCGGATAGACCCTGTGCAAGGTTCTACCAACACTAAATTATACTGACGGTATTGACCTTATACCCTAAATTACCACATATGCTACCTTGTATCCTGAAAAAACCTGTTCCGGTGGGATGATATACGTGGACGACGTCGTAGGATAGTCTTGTTATAATACATCAGCGCCGTCGCTACTATGTACAGTCGACCTATTTGATTCCTAGGCCACTATGGACTATTTCAAAGTGACGTTGTCAAACAAAATGTAAGAGACTTCATTTAAGTTGGTTTACAATTTCACGTCACAGAAGTGGCCTAGGAATCGGCCGTTTCTGAGCTTATTGGGGAGAAACTTCCAGACAGACAGAAATACAAAACCTAAACAAATTCTCAGTTATAGGCATCGTATAAATAACAGTTTAAACTTAAATTTTGGCAATCACACACTTCGATTGTATTTATTGGTGTAAAAGATAGACAAGATTCCGAAGCAGCTGACGGCTGTTGATAAATGAAACGCATTGTCTGCGAGCGCGTGGGTTGTAATCTTTATCAGATTATAGCGTGACGAGGTCTGTCACTAAGGGTCAGGATAGTGCGGTTACCGAGCCCACACATGACTGCCTTCGGGCGACCTCAGGCCTCGTATGTAATGTCAGGGCGAGGCACTCGAACGAAACTGTTCTATGTACAAGTAATTAGTAGATCTTGAGCAATGATATGCAGACACTAATTTTGTGTTGTGTACTCAAATCACTGCAGCGTCGGCAACAATCGATACAGGAGCATAATGCAATGTTTTAGGCCATCTTGATATCGGAAGCAAATTAGCAGTATGATTCTGTACAGTCAAACAAATACATTTCTAGGCTCCTATAGATAGTGCAGCTCTATGGAACTGCGTCAAATGAAGGCATAAGTCGTATTCCCAGAAATCCATTTGTTGTTGCGCTTGCTGTCAAGGAAATAAAACGTATCTTAACGGAGTAAAAAATGTAAAGCGCAAAAGCTACTGGAAGCCTCTATTTCACCATCCTGACAATGACAGCTGACATGTGACATTTCAGTGTGCATTGTGCAGCTTATATGAAACCCAGTGATGCAACTTTGCAATATATACAGAATTATCACCTGTCACGTGTCATTGTTACAATGGTGAAATAGGGGGCTGGTTTAAACTGCTATGAAGTTGTCAACGAACTATGGCGACAAGGATGAAAATTGATCATCAAATTTGAGTGAACATAAATTAACAAATAGAACCGTCAAAGTGACAAGGTTCCACTTGTTAGTTCGACGCGTTGTATGTTGTGGGGCTAACTCGTATAATGGATTTCAAAATGGTCGTAAACCTTATTCAGCATCGTAAACCCACGAAGGCCTATTAAACCCATTCAGTGCACAGAACTCCCGATATAAGGTCTAAAATGTATGAAAAGAGGATGCTTGGTATTGAATTTGCTGGACAGGTTAGTGAGTAGTCATGCATCGCCGATAAAAGCATGTTTCCTAATCAGTGTCGCTCGCTGCGCCGGCGCCGAGCAGATGGTCACGCGAAAGCAGGTAATACTTATTAAGCACATTTCATTTACGTCTTACGATATATGGTGTATCAATTATATTGGAGTTAGGCTTGTGAACTGGCAACGGCTAGGAATAGCCGCTCTATTTTTTTTGTTTATTTAGAAAACTAAACGCCACACATTTGAAAGTAAGTATTAGAATGATAAGTTACTTTGGTAGAACATTAGTAAACTGAGAGTAGGGAGTCAATTAAAAAATAAAAATACTGTAGATATTTACTATGTATGTAACAAGAAATGCACCCAACGTTATGGACACCATTCCCGGTAGCAGTGATTTAGAAAAAAAAAACATTTATTCGTGACAAACAACAACAAAGGAAAGATAAATACGCACAAGAAGAATGCACCCACGAAATGCTCCCAACTCAACGCAATGCTAGCATTAATTAACGTCAGCGCTGGTCTTCCGTTGGAACCATTTAGGCCATATCTGTGCATAATGGTTACGTTAGTTTGTTAATTCAGTAGAAATTTCTTTAAGTGTTTATATTTTTCTAATTATTGAGATAAATGTCTCGATAGACCTTATTTTCTAGAACAAAACAAATCTTATTTTACTATCCGACCCCAGAATATCTCATTGCATAAAACAGAAACGGAAAGACAATATTATAACTTTCAAATGACTATAAAAAATACATGTTCTCGTGCGTAGCAATATGTAGCATAATATCCAACATTTTTTCCTCTTAATTGCATTGTAAAGCACATGATCACTATTGTAAGATAATTAATTACGCAAGACTTATTATTGATCGGCCTAAAGCTGCGCACGATTCGCGCGCGATTGTACATAATGCGCGATTGTTGGCTCAATTAACGCGGTTATTGCCGTGAACTCCTTAGTGAGCCCACTTTGAATGACGCTCGGGAAGGCTGGCGCCGAAAGTATTGCCTTATCAGACTCCCGCGCCGCGATCTGCAGAAGACAGAACAAAATTTGCGATCGCAAGGCTGCGTTGTGCACGGCGGACAAATAGTATTTGTCTATAATTTTAATAAGTTTTTTTTTTTATTAAAGAAAAAACAATTGGGTACTGATGAGCATTGGGTGCTGGTAGGAGTTTGAGCAGGATTCGTCCGGATTGCTGCTACCATCTTACCCCTTTAACCTACCACTAAGCAACAGTGTTCACATGAGAGCGCCAAAGTTTATATAAAATTGCAAATTAGATTATTGGAACTCCGAAAAGGTATCTCAGACCATTTTACATCATAATGAATCACTTATCATAATAGTAGATTATACACCGAGGGGATAAAGCACAGTTTTATGTCACGGGCGCGATATTGAATCCTGAACGTAACGAAGGACTCCAGATTTAACTCCCGAGCGCAGCGAGGGTGTTACGAATTAAGAAGAGTCCTGAGCGCAGTGAGGGGTTCAAGCGCGCCCAAGACGAAAACAGCTTTATCCCCGAGGAGTGTACTCTACTTTTCTCACCTTTTGCGAGACAATAAAAAAGCGAGTCTACTAAAAACAGCGTTTTATTATAGTAAATTAAAATTAAAAGTGAAAATTGATATTTGAGACATTAGTCCAGTTGTGGAAAGACAAAGTTATATTTTTATTTGGTACGTTTATCGAAGTTGAGGTAGAGTTTATCTGAGTATTGTTCACAGCTTTAGAAACTTGCGTCTGAGGGTCAAGGTAAAGGTTGGAGAAGATGGTCCTTGAGGCAGTGGGCTTGATGTGATGTGTTTTGAGGTGGATGGCTGTGGTGGCAAAGGTGTCCAAGGATCATCATTATTAGACGAAGTTTTTAGATTTATGTTTTCACCAATACGACAGCTTATTCTATTCTTGTTCTGTATAGAATTTTCTATGTAGCCCTCCGCTACTGCATCGGATTTCCAGCCACCGTGTCGTTTTATATGGGCCATGTCTGCACCTGAATCTGCCAACAGACTTGCCGATGTTCTACGAAAAGAATGGCCCGTGTAAAGCCCGGGATTTTGCAATTTCTTTTGGCATGGCGCTAATTTTATTTAAATTTCATTCAAATCCATCCAGCCGTTTTTGCGGGAAGAGGTATAGTGTAGGAAATATGAATTGAACATTTACTTTTTCCACTTAAATCTTTTTGTAAATATCAAACAAAAGCTAGTTGTAAAAGTGCCCCCGTTCTTCAAACAACACAGCGGATCGAAAAGTCTTGATATTTGCGGCACGATTTTGTATCACAATTTTATTTGAAAAAGAAAAGTAAAAAATAAAATGTCCAATAGGTTATGATATTTTTTTATTAGTAAAAATGTATAGGATACTTTTACATTATTTCATTCATCCGAGTCACTAGTACTTGAACTTGTGGAACCATCATCATTTTGCCCAACTTCGATTATTAAGCGTGGGTGAATTCGTGGCTCTGCCCACTTGTCTTCTATTGTTTTTACATGTTTGCAGCAATTATTCCAATATGCGTTTGTAGCAACTACACCCTCTCTTATTGTATTTAAAATACCCTCACTAAACTTTGGGTCAGTGTTGTGCTTTCCCACGGACGAAACATTTTTTCAATTTACATCAATCACTCTCAGCACATATTCTCTGCATTACTAATCAAAATTGACTTGATAGATGCTAAACTACCCACATAATATCACAGAAAAAAACTTAAATGTTTTATAATACACCCCCAAAAGCAAAATTATTTTATTTATATTACTATCTGCACCCAAGTGAAGAAGAAAAAACCAATAGTATCAATACTTTTCAACCCATGAGTAGTAGCCATTTCTGCACCCTGAGTGTCGAAGCGACTCATAATTAAGCGTTTGTTTTCACTATTCAAGGCTATACGTCGTTGACAATAAGTAGTATAATCGCGTGTAAAAAAATGCACATTAGTCGCTCCGGCTCCCAAGTGAGGATTAGTGCTGTTATGAACAATAGATACGGGTGCTCGACTTCTCATTGTCCGGTAAGTGTTTACGCCGAACAAAAGATCGCAAACTAGATAAGAAGTTTCCAATTTATATTTCTCAAACTATAACAAACATACACACTCACCTCACACACAAAACTTTCGCATTTATAATATTAGTGTGATACATAGCACTTAATTGACGCAATTGTAGGTACTAGAAATTCAATCAATAAGTAGGTGGTATTCATTCATACTCACTTTTATGGCAAGATAGCTGTGGTCGGGAGCTTCATTTAGAAAAGTTTCCACATTTTGAGTTGTAAATACTTTTGACTTCTTTGATTGATGACCATCCGATTTCCTTTTTAAAAATGCCAATAACTTGGTATATGTATTAATCTGGATGTCGTGTTTAATGCTTATTGTCGACCTGAGCATAGAATAGATGCACCACAGGCTGCTTGACTTCTTTGTGGATGATAAGTGCTGGAAATAGACCAGAAGCACTGATTCAGACACTGACTTTGCACCTTTTCCAGTTTTCCATATGTCGAAATCGTTGTAGGCTTTCAGGTATTTTTCCTTTGACTTCTCTGGGAGTAGATTATGAACAATGCCTAAGGCATCTAATTTAATGGACTCCGGAGTTAAATCACTTTCGTCACTCGACATTTTAACAGATGTTTTCTTTAATTTTGATATATTTATTTAAAACTTTGCAGTTATCACCAATGTATTTTATTGCAGCGTCTTACAATACTCGCGGCTTTTGTTTAATTTCAAATGTGTTCCATTCAGCTTGCCGTGGCCAGCTCGATTTTAGAAAATGTTCGATTTTCAAATTAGGTTCGACGCGGCGGTGGCGGCGGCGCCGCGCCCGGCCTTCGAGTATTAGTTGATCTTTTATTACGAAATTAGACTTTAAGGCCATTGTAATAAGAACTATGAAAAGTGAAAATATTACAACCCAGCGAGTTATAACGAGATTCAGTACAACATTACACCCCGGCTAAAGCCAAGGGCTTTAATGAGTTGGTTTGCGTAAGGTTTGCATGATATGTAATTTGGCATTGTCGAGCAGGTGGTGTGAAATAAATATTAATCATACCCCTTTTTTTTATTTTAGGATTTTATAAATATCCAACTGGTAAATGATGTTAGGTTAGGTTTGTTATAAACGTCCTAGAATCAGAACGGTTTCAGTAAAATTCATTTTAGGAGTTGCGATGATTATGTATAACTAATTATAAACAAAAAAAAATTAGCAAAATTTTTCGGAGAAGTGTAGTATAGTCACAAATTGTTATTTGTATAACAGTTCGAATGACTAATTTTATATGAGCTAATATGGACCCTTTTCACATAGTTCTATTTCAGTGTAGGGGTAAGACAACTGGTATAACAACTACCATACAAGTATTTTTTAATTTTTAACAACTTACCTTGTAAACTATTTTTAGTAAAATTACAAATATGGCTAAAAGAGAAATGTGTTTACACTATTAATGAATTCATGACTTCCTGATATATATTAATGCTAATGCTGTTAGAAATGTGTATGATTTCAATTTAATTTTAATCTTGTATCTAATTGTTTTAATTATTTTTTGTAAAATCGTGAATGATGAAATAATAGAATGATAGACAGGTATATTTGAGTATAATGAAGATAATGTAATTCATAAATAAGAATAGAAAATTGTATTTGGCATGCCTGTTTGATGGCGAAGTGTGCTGTTCTCTTATTTTCTGTAATATTACTACCTACAATGTACCGCAATTCTGCAAATAAACTCTTTGACTTTGACTTTGACTTAAAACTCTTACAGATGTATGAAAAATTAAGACGTGGCGCGGGCCGGCGGGAATTAAAGCTATACTCGTATACAAGTATGCACATAATACTTACACATACGCACATAATGGGCAAAAGCAATGCCAAAGCAATTTGGCTAACACCGTAATTGTTATTCTGGGGAGCCACGACAGAATATTACTCATGCAAATGTTGGTTGTATTCGGTTGTATGAAAACATTATAATAAAAATGTAAAGTGAGTATGTAGCCAGCAGACGGGTTCGGCTACTAGGCTAGCAGCATAAAGTGGGAGGTTGTTTATAGAGGATGCGTGCATGCGTAGCGTTCCTCCAAAATTATGATGCTCTGTCACTTAGGTACTTCTTCGCTACCACTCTTCAAGATCCTCTGTTCTGTACTAGTAGAATGAGAGTTTGCCGCGGAAAAAGGGTATAGTTATACCAATTTAAGAGCAAAGCGCTTCTAATCACGATGCCATATAACCATCATTATTTTGTTATTTCGGGAACCTGGCAGCTGTTTATCGGTGGGAGAGGGCGTGGTAGTGAAAATGTTTTTTGAAACTAACCGTATACCGAAAAACTTTTCTACCATCTCGCGTCTTTGATGCATTAAAATAGAATTAGAGAATAGCAAGTTAGGGTACGGCTTACATAATGAAAATCAGCCTTAGGTATCGTGGCAACAAAAACAAATAAAATACTAAAATCTGTTTAGATACAGCTGAGATTAAATTGCATCAGCATAGACCGTTCCGAAGAGTACAGATCAAAATTACTAATCGTTTCCATAAAATACTCAATATCTTAAAGCAATCTTTTCAATAATAAAATGCCATGGCCAATACTTAGGCGATTGCCGGCAAACAAATCGACGATAAAACACTCGGAGCCGGAACTCCGATGGATATTGAACAGAGAATTAATAAAACAATAGTTCACAAACGATGGATATTTAATTTGAGAGGCTCTGCTTTACCGAAAAGTTTTAACTCACTGAGATACTTTAATAATTCGCTTGGACCGTGTTTTAGAGGAATAGGCGTACTCACGCAAATTTAATCGTCAGTTTTTTTTTAATTTGGTATGTTATTTTCAAAAAGTTATTCGTGTTTTTTTCTTTGACATTTGTGTGACCTTTTTTGCAACCAAAAGACATCTACGGGCACAACGTCGTAAAATATCAACTATTCAAGGAAGAAAATACTTTGCAAAACCAAATAGACGAAATTAGTATCTTTAAATGGTTTATTACCAAACATTTTTCAATAAATACCTAAAGGTATTTTTTCTAGGTCTATGTGCTCTTTGCTTAAGCCCATAAGCCCTTGTCTTTATGTTGACGATAAGAGAGCTGTTTTTCACTTGACAGTAATAGCTACTATAACGTCAGCAATATGATTATGATAAGGAAGCAAGATTGAGAAAAACAATTAGAATAGAACCTCTAATTGTATTAATGCCTATATTCCATACTAGCTTTCCGTCTGCACTTTTTTAGGAATAGGCACTTTATTTCTTGGTTTTTTTCAGGATCGTGTCATAATATATAAAGTTCAAAATACATAATGGGTCATAATATATAATGGTTTTATTTCAGAAACCGTAAACATTTCAGGATTTTTTAAAAGATTATTACATAGAAACCATTAGGTGAGCTTTTTTGTAAGGATATTATGATTCGTTGATTAATTATTTGTCTGTCTGTCATGCGGAAGAACAAATGATGTCACCTAACCACTTAGCGGCTTTTGTTTACTATGGCATTGACAAACGAAGATCCTCCTGCGGCGCCCACGCAGCTACTCACAGCGATGCTTCATGCTTAAATGATCATTAGGTAACAATTGATTTCCTAAATGTACCAAAGCCAACTATTAGGGACATCTTAGAAATAACTAGGCAGATAGACTTAAAATGTTTTAATAATCGTTAGGTATCCGTTTGACGACACGTTGGCCTAGTTGGTAGTGACCCTGCCTTCGAAGCTAGCGCTCCTGGGTTCAAATCCTGGTAAGGGCAGATATTTGTGTGATGAGCACGAGTATTTGTTCCTGAGTCTTGGATGTTTTCTATGTATTTAAGTATGTATTTCTCTATATAAGTAAGTTTATCGTTGTCTAGTATCCAAAGTACAAGCCTAGAGCTTAGTTTGGGACTAGGTCAATTTGTGAGACATAGTCCCGTGATATTGATTACATTTTTTTATTACATCCTTTGCTTATTTTTAATATCGCTTCATATGAAATTAATTATAAATACTGTAAACAAAATTGTCTTCGCTAGTGGCTACCACAGATGATAGATAAGACATAGTATAGGTAGAAATATACTTAAAGTAACAGAAAGTTTATCCAATAATACTTAACTAGCTGTTGCTCGCGACGTAGTAGACGATGCGATGTAGCATTCAAATGGCGAAAGTATTTTTGAAATTGGCCCAGTAGTTTTGAGTTTACATACACACATATAAACAAATATTTCCTCTTTATGATATTAGTAATACAAAGAAAGAAATACAAAGAAATACAATTTTTACACTATCTTAAGGCATATCATCTCATATCGATTAAAATCATGGGGTGAAGCTGCCTGGGCCTGCATTATAGGAGCTTTGTTCAAAGCCACCTCATTATTGTATCTGTTGTACATTATTGCTGCGTTTTACCGTCAAGTGGCATATCCGACCCTGCCCCTGCCGTAAAGGTGAAATGCTTATGAATTTTAAATGAATTATTTCCAAATAGGTTAACTTGTTTTCTAAAGTTGCTTTTATGGATGGTTTAGTTTTCATCACGCCTGTCTTTTCTATTGGTCACTCTGCAATAAATGAAAAATAAACGTACGTAGGCCAAAAAAAGTTCTCACGATCGGTAGAGATCCAATTGAAGAAATTGCGAGGTTAGTCACTGACCAGGAATCGCCATGCCGAGCTCGAGGTACTCCTTGACGGAGGGGCTGAGGAAAGCGGGCGGCGCGGGCGCGGCGTCGGGCTCCGCGTCGAGCGCCTGCGCGGGGTCGCGCGCCGGCGCCGTGCCTGCGCGCACCCGCTTTACGCGCGGACCACTTTCTTCACATCCTGGAAAAATACCGATAACTCACACGCTTGCCCTTAAATTGACCCTTATTGTACAAATAATAAATAATCATTTCATTTTGAACATTGGTCATAACACAATAGGGCACATGCATGAACAACAGAATTGAGTATCATTGATACGATTTAGGAGAAAATGTAAAAAAAATCATTTGCAACACAATACACTAAGTTCCCAAGTAACACATCAAAGCAGTATAACGGCCGATTTACAGCATTTCTGTATCGTTTTCGCATTTTGAGTTAGTTTTATAGTAGCATTACAAACGTTTATACGGCTACTGTAATGCTTATTTGGGCACAAATTATACGGCTTGAGATCCTAAATAGGTTCACAGCAGTTGTTTAATTGCATTACAGGCGCATTATATTAGCATTATTGCGGTCAGAGAAGGTGCCAATCGCATTAAAGAAGCATTATTATGGTCAATGAAGTTTCCAATCGCATTAAATAAGCATTATTACGGTCAATGAAGTTGCCAATTGTACTACAGAAGCATTATACTAACAATATTATTGATAATGAAGATGTTAATTGCATTACAAAAGCATTAGACTAGCATTAGAATGTAGTAAAAGAATGATTGGAGCTATTTAAGTGTTCACAGTTAGAACTTAAATAAACTCTGAGTCATTGCAAAACGATCACTAATACCATGCGGTACAAAATGTTTCACATTAACGTAATAATTTATAAACTACTTGTCTCGCAATAAATGGACAATAAAAAGATGGTCAAAACTGCAGAGTGCGAGTGACTTAAAACAAAGTTTTAAAATACTGGGTAAGTTTTACTCTTTTGTTATTTCATGCCTTCAATTACTCCTGCGCAATGTAGTTTACTGAAAATTTATATATAAGTTTCATTGAAAATTTTCACGCGCCTTCGATATTTTGTAGTTTTCATATAAAATATTAAATAAAGATATGTGTGAAGTAACCAAAACAATTGTGTATTCCTAGTATATATCGAATTTTGCATAATTAACATAATAGTCGTGGTCGGGCTGTATTAAATTGAATTATATCATTATTATTAGGCTTATTTCTGTTTTAAATAGGTCCGAATGATATATTTTTTGGTTATAAAATATTTACAAAATGGTGTCGGTCTACAGCAGCCCGGTGAGCCTTCAAAAAGGCGTATAAATGCCGCCAGCAGTATAAATACTCACACGTGAACAATTATTAAGCCAGAGGCCGGAGAGAGGACTTTTGATGAAATATTTAGTGCCATTGTCTATAAATTAGTTTTATATGGGTTCACCGGTATACCAGTAGACTTGATGTAGACTGAAATAGTTCCATAAGTAGTAGTAATTTTGGGGATCCCTGAGAAAAACAATAAAACCCATTTCAGAATGTTTGTACATGAATCCGTTTGCCAGGAGTTGATAAAAAAGCTTTCTGAACGCATTATCTACGTAACTATGTATTAGGTAAAATTATTATGGTGCTGCTAACAAAAAAAATATTTAATTTTTAATTTCATTCGAGTACTTGAATATCACTCAGTTAACAAGGCTATATTTATTGTGGTTATTGCGATTCTAATGATCTTATTTAAATACCGCCGCACCGTGGACTTTACACTGATGCCGACTGTTGCGGGACCGTGTCCCTAGTGCGAGCGGGATAGTGCTATGCATGTTATAGCGAATTCGTCAGTTAAGTGTTCAGTTTGTTTGTGAGAGACTCACATGACGGTTGTGCTCGTGCATGTCATTCTTCATACCTACATCATTACGATATTATTTCCACGAGTAGTTCCTAAAAAGGACCGTTATTTACTGTATTCTCAGTGTAGTGTAGTCAGGTACAGTTTAGGATGGTCGCAAAGACTATTAAAAAACGCATTAATATCTTTTTTAGTGGTGATGCTTTTTAATATTATTGATTTTTTATTTTCAGTAGTACCATACAATGCCGTTCAAAATTGTACAGACCACAGAGAGAGGAAAAACAAACCTTGTTATTATACCTTCTTTGTGGGAAGAAAATGGTAACTTATGGTGGCCGCCAAAAAAGACACAGTACAACCACAAATTACTTAAAGACGAGCATTCGAAGCCCAACAAACAAGAATGGAGATTAATGAACTGTTTTTTAAAAAGGAACAATATTCGAACATATCAGCTTGCCGAAGCCGAATTAACAATAATGGAAGAAAATAGACAATATGCTCCAAATTCAAGCTATTACACTCGAAAACCAGCAGAAAATTGTTCAAAAATTGTCCTCGCAATCTGTGCAGTTAGATGAAATATCTGTACAAGTTGCAGAGATACTCGTAAAAGAGGGTCCAAGCGTCACCATGTTGAAAGATGCAAACCCTGCAGATATCGAAAGTTTTACACTAAAACCAATTGAAAATCAAAGAGATCTTATATCACTGGACCAACTACTGGCAGATAGAGCAGAAAAAAACAAACTAAAAAAACATTTGACATTCTTATGCTCAGCTTCGAAGGGTGAAGGAAAAACTTGTGCTTATAAATTACAAGACATTTTATTCACTAGGGATTTTCTTTGCAACTGTTCATGGGCAGGTGGAAGTAGAGGAGAAAGGTCGAAAATAGCCCTTAAAGACTACAAGAATGTTTTAAAATTCTTTTATGGCATGATTCAAACTTGGGATCCGACATATACTGTACAAGACAATGAAAATTTTTTCAAGGTTTTTTTTTTTTTTTTTTTATTACTAAAAATTCGAACCAGCGGAAATCCATGAAAAACCTTAGGATGTCTTCTAAGAGATGTCGCAAGAATAAGGATAGTTCAAATGGAGAGTCTAAAGAAATAATAACTGAAGGAGAAAGCATGCAATTTCAAGAATATGCACCAAACGGAGAATCTAAAGAAATAACTGAAGGAGAAAGCATGCAAATTCAAGAATATGCACCAAACGGAGAGTCTAAAGAAAACTGAAGGAGAAAGCAGCCAAATTCGAGAACAAGAAAAGGAGAAAGAAAATATTCCTTTAAATAATATGAGTGATGATGATATCAAAGGTTTTTTGTGTTAAGTGGACCATTATATAAATTTATTTTAACGTTATTAATAGGTACAACTACATCTTCGTACTTACAAGGTCTTTAGTACAGTTACTGGAGATAAAATATAGCAGAATAAGGACGCAAAAATATCTGACACAACTCTTTTGGTAAGTAGGTCGATTTAAGTGTCATATATTTTTGCACGCTTTGTTCTGTCATTACTATACGAGTAGTTACAGCCTAGAGCAAACCACTCCGATCCCTGAAGATCTTGTAAGTACCTAGAGTAAAGGGGTAAGGTCCAAAATTTGAGCATGCTAACTCACGCATTATTTTTTATGTAACTTTTCCGTTGTGGCACGAAAATTAACCATACAATTTGTAGGGATACTTTTCGTCGCACAACGGAACTTTGTTCGCCTTCGTTGTTTGTATGGTTAACTACGCTTAACTATGGTCCTTACTCAAAGATAATGTGAAAAGTTTATCTATTTAGGATAATATAAATAAATGTTTTGAGAAGTATTTTTCTTGTTTTTAAAGTAAGTTATTGAAAAATGATAGAAGTAATGAATATTATTTGTTTTCAAGAATGTTTTTTAGAATTTAGATAAAAATTATGTTCCTACATGCTGCAGGGTGATTTTGCAGTCTGATTATACTCTGAAAGGTGAAATGTAGGTACTGAATGAATTTTACTATCAGACCAACCAAGGAGACGCAAAAAAAACATACATTTCGGCATAATCATTTTTCGCGTTTTCGGGGTTGGTCCTATAGTAAAAGATGTATTATGATTTATGACTTACATAAGCACTCCTCAGGACATGGTCAGACATAACAAAATTATCCTTTACATGTCTTCACTAAATAAGTCTGATTTGAATTTGTATAATTAATCTATTTTTAACTGGGCAATCATAAGAAAAGTGTATTGAGTTAATTGACATAAAACGATTCAAACTTGCAAGTGCCATTGTTTAAAATTTACTCTATGTTTAAACACTATCTACCATTTTTGGATTTGATTACCGAGTCTAATAATTAAAAAATTAAAGAAACTAGAGCATTATTTTTTAAAGTTTGATTCGTTAAGGTTTATTTTCATTAAAAAAATTATAACATGTAAAAGAACTTGTTAATTACCCTTATATAAACAAAATAAAAAACTTTGTACTTAAAATAACGTTTTTTATTGGTACGTATGCAATAGTGGTATGAAATATAAGTATTCATGATGATGCAAACATACTAATTTACATTTTAGGTCTATAGCATCAAGGACAATATCACAGTTCTTACCATCATAATTTTTTATTTTTATTTTGTAAATGTGTAAATGTGAAGACTTTATGGGATACGTAAACACATCTTCTTTGTTACTTAATTTTAAGCCATTAATACGAATTCCATTGGGTTCTTCAACTATATTATTGATTTCAACTATGTCGTTGACAGTTGTCAATACATATCTGTCTTTTATTTTATAGGAAACTTTAAATTGTTGCAAATGAAGTACTCTACAGTTATTCCTACTTGCCGTTAGAAATGGATAATTGGATTTTTCACTTAGCTCAGGATTTATAATACTACCCTCTGTCGTGGCTTCAACTATCCGGTTTGCTATTTGTGATAGCGGATTTTTTCCATCTCTCAGTAATCGTTTGATACAATATAGCTCATTCTCAAAAGGGTAAGCGCTGAAAGTGTGTAAAGGTCCAAATCGTTCAACCTCTGCAGTTACGTGGATTAAATTGTGCACGTTACTAGTAACGTAGTCCGCTCCATAAAAGTCTTTGTAGTGCTTGACAAAATCTTTTAGCAGTTCTTTAGCTAATGGCAGCAAACGCAGATGATATTCCGTTGAACAAATTGTAATACCACAGTACAACTTAAGAAAGTGTGATAACACGGCGCTTGAGAGCACATCCGGCAATATAATAATACTAAGATAGAACAAAAAAGTTCTATATTCAGATCCTTTCCAATATGCCAGATACTCCAGATTTCGCACTGCGCGATGAATTTCACAAGGTAACTTGCACTTGTTCAAGAAATTTGTTACTACTTCAATATCTGTAGCACGCCATTTCGTTACAAATTTTCCAAAATTACCATCACGCCATCCTACTAGTAGCCTCTTCATAATTCCCAGGTCAATTAAATGCAATGAATCACCAACTGGAAAATCCTTTACCATATCTATTGGAAGATTAAGCAAAGGAGAATCATTCTTATGGTGTGCCCCATAAATTTTATTTCGGAACCCATCATTTGTTCTCTCGGAACAATTTATATCAGGAAAAGTAACTGTGTGTGAATTGTGGGAATATTCACCTACAGTAACACACTTCAGGCAGCCATGTTTTCCGTTGAAGTTACAAACACCTGAAAGAATTAAAATAAATGTCATTCTTAAAAAGTTTTACAAAACCAGGTATCTATACAATATCTATATAGTGAATCGGTGCAAATACAATAGTGAATCGGTACAACATTAGCGCCTGTCGCCATAAAGTCCCTTTTGATTTGGACTATCATTAATTATTTCAGAACACACGGACAATAATTAAGGACATGATTACCTTTTATGAAAGCTCTAGCAGGTGAGTCACAAATAAAACATCTGATCTTTACTGTAACTTTCTTCTCAGAATTTTGCAATAGTGTAATTCCATTTTCCAATAAATGACTAACATCAGTGACAAAATCTTCTAAATAAGCTGTTACATTTTTAGGTTTTCCAATTCCATAATAAATTCCAATAACTAAAGGTTTAATGTTAGGATTTTCAGAAATGTTACAGAGTATTGGCCAAAATTCTTTCTTTGAGCTTTTAAAAATTGGCAAACCGTCAAAATTAAAATTCAAAGATATATTTTCTGGAACATCTGTCCAGTTTTCCAATAGCAAAGTTAAATTATTCAAAATCAAAATCAAAATATATGATGATTTGATTTGATTTGGTTTTGATTTTGATTTTTATTTGTAATTCCGTTATGCCAATATTCACCCCCTTCAACTTTTTTTATATTGACAAATCTAGGTGTTTTTAAAATGGTCCTTGGATCCATAGGTAATATTTCTGGAATCAATCCATTCATAATTTTCGCGAGATCTTTTAACGCTATTTGATTGATATTCCTTACAATAGCCCATCTTCTTATATTTTCACGAAATGAAGCACATTTTACATATTTATTAATATCACTGTCATCTTCACTTTCGTCGGAGCTCTCGGGTCTTCCATTTTCCGCATCAAGCGGATAGGAATAAACACGATTTTGTAGTATATTCTGTTTAAAAGAGTTTT
Source organism: Acleris holmiana (assembly GCA_949316455.1). Classification (NCBI taxonomy): domain Eukaryota; kingdom Metazoa; phylum Arthropoda; class Insecta; order Lepidoptera; family Tortricidae; genus Acleris; species Acleris holmiana. The sequence continues at coordinate 20,246,991 of OX438771.1, forward strand.
CAAAACACGAGGATTCCGTTTCGTGTGTATTTCTAATGTTGACAGGTTCTACTTGATTTTGGTGACCTACGGAACCTTCTCTAATATCGCTACAATTCACTTCGCTAGAATTGTTTTTTTGTGTATTGATCGGATTCGAAGACATCATAATTCTTGCATGTTCCTTTGATATTTTTCGCCTGATTCCTCCCGTTCTTGCTCGTATTTTAAACGATTTTTTCAACATTTTGTAAAACAGTATGCTGCACTTACTACCTATATTAAATTACACGTACCATGAAATCACAACTTAACTTTGTTATTAGCTTAGGTATAATCGTTCACTACACACACGGTTAGGCAACACACACAGTTAAATTAATAATATAATATCTATCGTCCACCATAAAAAAATGCTGTTGTTCTGTTGATCATATATAATATCGTAATGGCGTTTCCCAATAATGGTCGACAAATGGTTTTAATGATACAGTAAAATGAATGTATATACAGCTTTACCCATTACAATAACTCACTTGTATTTGATTAAATAGCTGTTAGCTGTAAAACAGAACTCAGGTGATCTTTCAAATGCAAGCATTACATTGATTCACGTTTATGCTATTCAGCACTACTAGGCTTTTACTTATTACTTAAACGTGCTATTACACAACAAACGGCATTGAAAACAGCTCAAAGCTGTATAACAGATTTACAGTGCATTATAATGGTACAAGTTTATGCTATTAAGCAGCATTAAGCAATATTCTACTAATTAAAATGCTAACTAAAATGCTATTATAGACCCTAAGGCACTGGAAACTGCTGAAAGCTGTATAGCGGATTAACATGGCATTATAATTGTTCATGTTTAGGCTATTAAACAGCATTAGACATCTATTTACTACTTAAAGATGCTATTGTAAATCCAATTGCACTAAAAACAGCTGAAAGCTGTACAGCTGCATTGTGGTTTGCTGCACCAAAACTAAAGGCTTTACAAAAGCATTTTTATACACCAATATCTGACCATTATACAGAGTAAAGCATCATAATGGTTTTTAAATTCCAATATACAGCGTCAAGACGCTCGGTGAACTTATATAATAGTTTATACGGACCTTAAGTTCTACATAACTTTACTATTCGTTTGTTATAATGCTTCCTGTGTTACTTGGGTTTTGATACGTTTATTAAGGTTTGTTTTTTTCGGCATATCCTCATTTAGGTAATTTGCGTAATAATTTTATTTAATGGTATTGGCTTAAGCATAGTAACTTCTTAAATAAATGCATATTTCTTAATATGTTTTTAATATGGAACAACAGCTGTGACATCATTCCTGTCATCGATATCGTATGGAGTGTTTTTGTGAGGGGTCTTAACTATGACTATTTAAAGTTGCATATGTTAGGAAAAAATAACACGACAACAATTATTATTTTGCGTATACAGTTATTCCTCTCATTCATAGCACTTTCCAGAGAGCGTAAGATTAAAAAATATGCACGTTCCCTATTGTCTCCATGATTGTGTATTGGCTCGGGCTCCAATAGTTACTACACACTTGTACCATAATGTACTATAGTGGTGGCCGCTACGAATTTGCACGTCAACGAACTGCTGGCGGCGAAGACTGAAGCTGCGGCGACCCGTGGCATGCTTCATGTTATGTTTTGGCATCTTTTTATAATTGTATAAACGCGGAATACCTAATAGATAAGCGTTGAAATAGTGCCACGAGTGTAACAAAAGAATCCTATAGCTAAAACCAAAGTTTCTTCTTGCTTTAGTATTGTTTACTATTTATTTTTTAATCCTGAAAAAAGGTTAAAAGTTTTGTGTTTCATTCATTCATTCTTTAACGCTCCATTCGTCCATCACGCGCGCTAAAAGCGCTTAAAATCATTTTGTTCCATTGTTATCTAAATGTATCCACAAATCATAAGTTTGAAAAGTTAAAGTAAAAGTTCCCCGTCTTGCTGACTGAGAAATCATGTTAAATACGAACTTTTCTCGTATGTTTATTGTTGTACCTACTTGCTATCACGAGATGCAATGGTCTAAGGTGCAGCCGAGGTGAGTGAATATCGTAATCATTTTGTTGACGTTGCGGATATTATTATTCTCTTGACGTTGGAGAGCGCTTATACATTTTTGAGTAGGTGTATAAGGCACCGTAAAAAACTTGTACAGGTACTTACTTCTTTAATGATATTTTAATACAAATAGGCCGACCTGGCTGATGGGTATTAGGGCTAAAAAGAGATTTTTTTAAGTAGGTAGGTAGTGTTTTTTTCGCCAGAAATGTTCTTGAGCCAAATATCAAAATTTCAAAATTTTTAAATGAATATTTTCTAAGTTAAAATGTAAAAGAGCCAGATCATGTAGTCGGCCTAAAATTGCCAGGCGATTGTTGATAACTAAATATAAATATTCAGAAAAAGACGAGTCATTTTACCTGCCAGGTGATCGAAAATTTTGAACCTTGAACCTGCAGGGATAGTACCCTAATTATTTGTATAGCCCTACTCTACTGCTATTTCCACCCTTCAACGATATTTACTCAAATGCCGGCCGGCATAAATGTTTTAATAAATAAAATACGTATTGTTTGTTACCCACCTACTTAACTTTTTGTTTTAAAAATATTTTCGCGAGACTTTTTAGTATTAACAGTTTGTTTATTCAGAATTTGTTCTAGGGTCCCCTAAATTGACATAGTATTTTTATTACTTGACCTAGTATTGGAATAGTTTTCTAATTTGACCATGGTGCATGTCCCATTAACTGCCATCCGACCAGCGCAACCCCGTGGGAGTCGAGGTAATGAAATCATCAAATCATTTCAATTAGGTACTTATAAGTGCAGGTTTCTTCACGATTTTTACCTCGCCGTAAGATACCATTTGTTTTCTATGTCCCCATTTAAGTATTTATACCTGGGCTACTGAGCTCTACTCGGCTGTATGTAGACGACACTATTAAATCACAATTGGATAGTGTCGTCTATATATGTCAAAAACCTCAACAGGTTTAGGCTCTACGCTGTCTGCTGGTCAGTCAGTCTTCAGTAATCTAATGGCTTTTATAATCCAATTATGTAAAATCTTATCTAATAAATAAATTATACAAAGAAAGATAAAAACCAAAAATTCTTACCAGATCTCTCCACAACCGAGAGCAGCACCACTGCCAGAAGTCCAATAACTTTTCTCCGGTACATCTTGCAAAACAATAAAAACAAACCACTAGTGGCTCATGTACACATATCCAATACCGTGTCACGATCAAAAACAGTTTCAGACGGCATTGAGGACTGAAGGTCTTAAATGGATTGATGAATTTCGAAACGCGTATGACTCGAGTTATGTTGTGGTCGCGGGCGCAGCGTCGATCGCTCGATCCGTTGCGAGAGACACGCGTGTGCTTTCTTAGACTGCCGCGCGCGCAATGCGGGGCTTGTAGCGCCTTTTTAGCTCAAGCCTTTGAAGCGCTATAGAAGTTAAATTGATGACTCGCGTTTTGATTTTAATTTTGAATGGGCTTTAGTCTTTTAAGGTTGTATATGATGTAAGCAATATAAAAGAGTGAGTATGGGGAATTCGGAATCTAGAGGGTTAAGGTAACTTTAAAGTTTCTAAATCTTTAAGTAAATGCAGTTTTTTCCTTTTCCAAATCAAGGCCTTGGGTCCATGGGACAGTAGGTAACCTTATAGTTTTCGAAGCATCCATGGATGGTCTGTATGGATACAGACCCATGTGGAAAAATAATAGCCATAATATAACATGCATATCATTAATCATTTAAATTAAATTAAATTACATTATGAAAACAACCAAAAAAATCAAAAATTAAATCAAAATGAGAATTAATATAATTAAATTTAAAATTAAAGGTATAAACCTATGTCAAAATGGTTTTTAAAAGATTAAAGTTTAAATACTTTAACAATTATAATTATTTTTAAGTACCATTAACATCACAATTCATTAACACATAATAAAAAAATGCTTACATTGAATATTCATGTTGGGTATTTTTCAAAGAATTGTACCTAATTAAGGACTGAAATTAAGTTACGGTAACTTTTACATGTGAGTAACAAAAATTAGTTGTCCATTTATACAGTTAATTTTCGATACTCGCATGTAAAAGTTACTGTAACTTAATTTCAGCCCTTAATTAGGTACAATTCGCTATGTGGTTGCCGGGTTAGAATAGCGCCACTCCATGTCTTCCCGTGGACGTCGTAAGAGGCGACTAAGGGAATAAGGGCTTGTAGTACTGTTAGGCGATGGGCTTACAACCTGTCACTAATACACTGGTAAACATCTTAGCCTACTTATGCAAAATGTGGTTACAGAATCAACAAGTCTTTTACAGTTGTTGGTATTTCTGTAGCTCTGCCTACCCCGCTCTGGGAATGAAGGCGTGATGTTATGTAATTAGGTACAATTTCTTTGAAAAATATCAAATGTTTTCAATCCTCGACGTCCCGGCCCACTACTTCATGTTGTATCCATTGCCGCAACCTTGCAATATCAGTTTGACCGGTGGGGCGAACCGAAAACACCTCTACCTTGGCAGGTTTCACGTCTGGGTGAGGACCAAAAAGTTGGACCATAGATAAACGCAGTTAACTATACAAACAACGAAGACGGAAGTTCCGTTGTGCGTCGAAAAGTATCCTTATGGCTAATTTTCGTCGCACGACGCAAGTTTCATAGAGAATTTAATTACGTGACTTAGCGTGGCCAACTTTTTGGGTGTTACCCCTCTGTGTCGTTGGAACCTCCTGTAGACTTATAGTCTGCATTGATTTTGAGCCCAGCAGTAACAATGGTTTTGTCATGAATAGTTATAAACAAAACTGAAAACACTGGAAAGATTTTGTTAAAAAAAATACAACTTGCGGAGCGTTTTGACGATGCGAGAAGTGCCTAACAGTGCGGACTGTGGAGGCTCTGCGGGCCCAGACAACATTTCTACCATCTAGGGGTGGTTTACGAAAGCACTACAAATGTATGTGCAAGTTAATCAAAGGTATTTTTGGTTTCGTTTCTACCTGTATTTTAGAAACCGCGTGACCCTGGAGCCGAATCCTGGATTTAGGTAATTATCATAAGAGCTATCATATCGTTGACGATATTCACGATATGATAACATGTCAGAAGTAATATTTTTTTACAGAGTAGAATATAACGCCTGGAAGTCTGATGGCAATGTTGCCAAATTGTGACTCCCCCTCCTCACTGCTCATCTGATCAAAATTTGTATCATAAATATGAGATAGGTTTAGGTTATTTTAAGGTGGGTACGTATTAGAGCATCCTCGGTTTGAGGCACGCATGGCTCACGTATTGTGCTCTACTTCGTATGTGCTCACGCGCTGTGCGCGAGCAGCGAGCGGCGCGCGGCGAGCCGCCGAAAGTCGTTCTCTTGACCGTGCCCAAAGGCGCCTGTTTAAAAGCTCGCCAGCATTGTAAAACTTTTATTTTATTTTATAATTTTTAGTGATCATAAAACGCTGTTCCGTTAGTCCACCTATTAGTTGATATGAATAAGTTTCAAGCGCGTCGCAAGCAACGCCGCTGGAAAGTCATAGTCATATTTCAACAAGTAAATATTCTTCATTGTACTCGCTCAATCGAGATATCTTATCGCCATCCTCGAAATAGGTAACGTTGAGGAGTTCCGATGGCCATCTCTGGTCTTCATCATCAGTTCCACTTCCCGAAGTTATACTTTCTGAATGCAAATGCTAGACTTGTTACTAAAAATACTAAAATCGCTATATGTTTGCCTACAACATTTGAGGAGTTCCCTCAATTCCTCACTGATCTCTTCAGATTTGGTGACAATGGGACCACCTCGAAAGTATACTCTATCAAACCGAAAATAAAATTCAAAATCGGTCCACATTTGACAGAGTAATCGGTGAACATACATAAAAAAAAAAACACATTGGAACGTATAACCTCCTCCATTTTTGAAGTCGGTTAATAAAAATCATGGGTCAGTTGGTTGAGCAGCGGGGAAGAAGGGTGCCAAATCTTATTGCATCTTTACACAGTATACAGTGCAACAATCTTAGGGCCGTATTAAATTAAGATGACTTTATTAATACTATTAATAAAGTCATCTCGGCTGAGACGCCCGTCACAAGATACGTCAAAGTAAACGTCAAGCCATAGAAGACTGTCATTTTCGAAATATCTTGTGACGTGCAGTCAAGATCAGTCTATTAACCCTTCGTATGCAGAAAGGGGCTTAAAACTTGTACCCTTCCTGTGTTGGACTGTGTTTGAATTTAGGAACCCAGGGTTAGTCTTTCGGGTTTTGGTACAGTCGGTTAGACTCGCATAAGAGCCTACGAGAACGAGGGAGAGAGAAGTACATACATCAAGTACGTTTCGAGAACTATCGCTCTGTGCCTTGTGCAGAAAATAAAAAAACTACTTTTATAATCTTTCTTTATTTGAATAAGAACAAAACTGATAAGATTTCCGTTAGAACTTAAAAAATAACAAGTGATGGTGTAACGTCTGTGGTATAGTAGCAATATAAGAAGCGAGAGTCTCCAATGGCTTGAATGAGCGAACGAACCTGTATTGCTTTCTACACTCGAGGATGCGTTGGGTTACACGATTACGTACATAAATGTACGTAAATTAAGTATTGAAGCTTATATTTGTGGACACTATCGTGTTTTAAAATAATAGTAAAATACTGGTTTATTATTTTCAACATGAACAACGAATGTAGAGAGGTCCAACAAAAGTAATAGTAAAGGCATTAATAATTGAATACGCAATAAATCGCATCATAAATGGCTATTTTTACAACACTAACTTTATTTTAAGAACAATGTTGAATCTGTTAAAACTTCTTGGTTACTATTGAAATATCGACTCGTGTATTAAAGAAGGCACTTATGAGACACTAATAGTTCTGTTCTCTCTGTTCTCGCCAGAGATCATGAAACAATCGTTTATAACGCGTCATATGATTAAGACTATGCAAATAATGAACAAAACTAAAACTATAGTACTTAATTAAAACCTTATTAAAATACCAAATTAATTATCGCACGTATTTGAGAGTACATTATTTGATATATGTTTCGGCGTAAATAATTTGTAAATATGAGTCTGTTTCCTTCAATGAACTTATTATATTCTATAAGACAACAAACTCAATTTGCCATTCGAATTGGCCTACTTACTGCAGATCAACTAGTGAATTGGATTGTATATCTACGAAGCCAGTCAAATTGTCATTAAACCATTGCTTCAATGCAAATAAAAATAAGTGGGTAAACTGGACTTCCTGGATTGAAAACACTTTAAAAAAATTAGTGAATAATAATACATCGCATTTCCGGATGAGTTCGTATTCATCTTGCGTTGACAGCTTATCGATTGGTACCGATACCGACTGACAAAGCAGGATAAATATCGACAATGGACAAAATACGACGTCGTAAAATAATAATACTACATCTGCACTAGTACAGTCAAGGACTTTAATTGTTATGCCACAATGGAACCCTGTCATAATGACAGTGTTAATCATTAATTTTAGCTTTCTTTCATGTGGTTTGACGCTGGCATTAGGACAGGGTTCCATAGTGGCATAACAATTAAAGTCCTTGACTGAACAGGAAGTGTAAATACAAATCTGCCCGCAACTTTCTTCATTGATCGACCAGTATACAAGGGAATGACTGCTCGCTTTCAGAGTAGCATCTGCCTCGTGTGACCTTATCTTAGAGCCTAACACTCATGGAACCGGCAACATTGGTTAACGTGCAGATAGCCAAATAACTAAGATAATGAACGATGAGCCAACGCTACAATAGAAAACGATATGGGATGAGGAAATTAAAGCATATCGCTTACTCTCTCTTTAATTATGGCACTAGACATGAGATAATTTTAGTTTTACTATGTATTTATTAATTATTTATTTCTATGTGTGAATAGAAAAGGTATTTTGAAGAGATCATACTTATAATATAAATCATGTACTATAAAATAACAACCAAAGCACAGTACATGAGAGTAAGCGCGTACATTATGTATGCGACTCTTGAACGCAAGTCAAAACTTAACGCATGACCAGCATTAACGGTAAACTATATAATATTAAAAATATTCTGCCTGAGGTAACAATAAAAATCAGTTTATTCTACTTGGTCCAAAACGGCAAAACCTCTTTAGGTGGGACAGTGATATCGATAAGAGTTGATTCCGTCAAAACCTACAAATTAAAAAATTAAAAAAACTGTGGGATAAAAACCTCAAACCAATATTCCAGTGCTGATAAGTTCGCTATAGACTAAATTGCCGTCTCCATCCCTTAATTCAACCTGCGGCAGCGAGTTCTCGTATTTAATTATTTTTGTCTGGAATGGCCCTTTGTCGAGGAATGTATCAATAATTTTTTGTGCCACAACATTGATGTCGAGGTCGGGGTTTATTGTCACGTTGTGTAACTTAGCTTCTATGGAGGCGGGGGGCAGCCTGATCGACTGCTCGTCAATTTCTCTCACATTGGAGATGGAAACGACGTCAGAGTTGCCGTAATCTACGTATCGCACTTTGACAAGGCCTTTGGCTTTGCTGTACTTGAGGATGGAAGCTCTGTACCACTGCCCGTCTTCGTTGAACAGAGCGACGCACGCCTTGTTCTCGTAAATGCCACTCAGCGGCGGTTTGCTCGCTCCTTCTCTTTGTATGTTTTCGTACATCTCTTCGTAAAGCAAATTATCTTTATCATTATGAACGACCGCTAATTCCAAAGTGTCGATATCGTTTATTATTGTGATGTTGCTGACGAATTCTTCGTCGTCTTGCGCCGGATACAAGATCATACTGTTTTCTGAGGAGCATCGGTCCTCCTGCTCCATGAGTAGATTCCAGTCGGTATTCTCGAAGGATTTGGCGTCGAAGGAGAGTTCGTGCGCCGGCGTCAAGCGTCCCGCGCTCTCGTCCTCTGCGATGTAATCCGGCCCGGAATCAGACTTGAGCTCATCGACCGTGTGTTTCTTATGGGATTTATCGGGAGCGAATTTCCTAACGACTGCCTTCGAGCCGTCGGCGTATTCTGCCATTTCAAAGTCGACTAAATGGTCGTTGATGCACAACTTGTCGTACTTAAGTTCAATAGGTATGAGGTTGCTGTAGCGCTCTCCGCTGACCTTGATCGTGCACTGTTTCTCGACGACGGACTTGTGTATGTAGTCCAGGGTGGTCCGGTCCCACTGGCTGCCCACGGGTCGGATTCGCGCGAGGATGCACCTGTTGGCTTGCACCGGGATCTGGTGCAGCGCGATGCTCTTCCTCATGTTGATGAATGAGCAGTGCTCCTCGTTGCCGTAGTCCACGTACTGCACCAGGCAGGTGTCAGTCTCGGTGTTCACCTGAAAGTAATGGCATTAAAGTTAATTGACTTTTTGATACATTCATTTCCATCAACATTGAAAAACATTGAGCTTTGATACTAATGTCACTGTGAAATTAGGAAATTGTGTCACCAAGCACACACAGGACTCTACGCCCCGTGCTCACAGCTGGGCACAGCACATACATACTCCAGCCGCAATCTTCTTTAAGGAAGCGCTGATAGAGTTTGATGTGCAAAGGTGCCCGTGCGGCCTACTTGTAAGTTGTAGACCAGTGTCGATAATATTTAAAACCAAAAAAACAAATAGTAGGATGAAACCCATTGGAAAAGCAAGAAAGAGAAAGCAACAAAAATTTAAGGATAAATAATTTACGGGTGATCTGAGGTCGGGAAGTGGAAATGAAGTAGAAATTTCAACGAACAAAAAGCCCACCGACTTTAAACAAAGTAGGTATCTTGACGTGAGCGCTTTAGATTGAAAATTAGGGTGCTTTTTTATATTAACTCAAAATGAGATGAACAAAATTTTTTTTTAAATCAAGAAAATGACTGTGTTCGGGATATAACAAAAACTTGGTTATTTGAGTTTATCACATACATTTTGAGGTTTTGTGAGAATAGTGTAAATACAAAAGTTGTAAATCATTTTATTACCTACAACTTTGCTCTTTAACATTTTTCCATACGACTTGTAGTTTTGCCGGAAATCAAGATAACTGTTTTTTACCCTTCATTAAAAATTGACTCTAGCACCAATAAGTAAACAATTGTCTGTCTAAGTTTTTAAAAGCCCACAATCGCCATCATTTTTCCGATAAAACCGGTAGTGCTCCGCGATCTGGATCTCAATGACCATAATGCCCACGTATGTTCTTTGGATATTTAACGAAAACGCGCAAAGGCAAATCCTTGACAGTTTTACTTGTCAAACATCTATTTAATCTTCGAAAACTTACGACTTTTTAACCTTGTGAGACCCGGGCTATAGGGAATACATAATCAAGCCAATTTGGTCTGAACTTTATGCAAATATGTGTAAAAAGTTCATTTTTGTTTGTTTCAAAGTTAAAAATGTAATTTAAGAGCAAATGTAATTGAACTTTATTTCCATAATGTTAGATTCAAATTCCCATTTACAATAATCTCCCGGTTTGTAGTATGATGGGCGTCACAAGGTTAACGGTGTATTTTCAATTGAAAAGTACAGGATTTTAATTAATGTTGTGTTTTAAAGTATACAGCAATTAATTACATTTAACGCTACCATCACGGCACGCGCAATCTATCCGCGTCTCATGTTCTTCGTGCGGAAGCACATTAAGCCATCCCTTAGGCCGCTTCCTGACTTGTCGTTATGCTTGCAGTAAAACGTACAGGCGGCGTACACGCTGCGCATTGATTGGTAGATGCCACTGGTTACCTAGAAACCTTCGTCGATTCCGTGTTTACTGCAAGCATACCGGCAAAACAGGAAGCGGGCTTATGGTTCGCTAAAGGAGGAGGGATAAAGTTTGCCTTTGTGTACATCTTTTTTATATTGATTTTCTATTTGTACAATACAGTGCGTACCATAAGAATAAATACTAATAGAAGGGTAACTTCATTCCTACCACGCTCGCTACCGCGTGGCCTGTCAACAATCCAAGACTACTTATTGCAGCAAAAACTAGCGGGTTGCCACCCAAAATCGGCGCTTGAAGTAAACGTGCAACAATATTTCAAATGAAGCTCTCAAAGGCACCACTGTCTTACGCAAACTGTGGTTTTATCATACGAAATTGACCACGTGCTTTACGATAATTGTAGGACGATATCAAGTTTAAATCTTTATTTATTATTTCGACGGTGAAACAGCAATACCGCGTAACTGGGTGAATCAACTTTTAAAGTCCTCCTTTTCTACACGCTAATAAAAACTTACTAGAATATGTGAGATTGATAATGGTTTACACATGTTAAAATGAGATAATCAGATTTTCGGATTTCACTATTCATAATCATAAACCAATTCTATAATTTTGTAAAAACATGGTAACGCAGTGGAAAATGCACGTTTTTCATACAAAACCCGGGGACAACGTCGTCCCCTGCGTTACCTGATATATTTGTGTAAATCATAGAAGAATTTTTAAAATTGTCAGCTAGAAAGTAAGTTTAATTGTCTGATTTATTCAATATATTGACCACATCAAAAAAAAAATTGCATTCTACCAAATTAAGGTGACATAGTGAGACATGTCGAAAATTGGGGAGTACCTTAAAAGTTGATTAAGACTCCTAACAAATTGAATAAGTTGCAAAACACTCCTTAACAGGTTAGTCAGTAAGGCACACTTTGCAACTTATTGAATTTGTTAGTTACGCGGTATTGCAGTTTCATCGACGATTTGTAACATCACATTAAGTAAAGAGCGTAAGGGTTAAAAAAAAAAAAAATTTTTACCAGTGCACTTTTTGTTTAGATTTAACAATACTTGTTTTAAACACGACATTAAAAAAAATGCGATTCGCCTTCAGGATCTTGCTCTTGGTATATATTATTAGTATTATTACGTCACTGATACGAGCACCGGATCGTGTTTTATTTGAAACTGGGCCTCTATTCAGGTGCGTAAAAACGATATCGTGTTTGACACGTTTAAGAATCGTTTATGTCACAGTCGCCATTATTGTAAATGACATAAGAGTTATCAAAACGGAAACAGGTCTAAAACGATATCGTTATAACGCAGTTGAATAGAGACCCTGTACCTTTTAATTGAAAAAAGATTTGTGAAAGACACCACCGAGACGTAAAATATTTAGGGTACCTACTTTTTATCCCACTCCGCTCATGTAAAAAAAGTTTATGGTTTATCGTATAGTTTTACAGGTAAATAAACTAATTCGTTAGTTTTATATACTTGACTTGTGACAACCCTAATTTTACGACAGGCGAGAGAGAGGTAAGGCGGGGCGTGGGGCGCTGTAGGTAATTATTTGACGGCTTTGCTGTCAAATCCAAAAAACGACGCCGAAGACGCTCTTCTAATAGTATTTATTCGTATGTGTGTACACACATAACGTGTCCTGTTAAGTGTTGTGACGTACCTCGAGCACGCGGCCGCGGTAGAACCGGTTGTCGAGGAAGTAGAGCGCCACGCAGGGCTCGCCGACGGCCCAGCGCGCGGACTTGGCCCGCGGCTCCGGCTTCCGGAACCGCACCTCCAGCGCCTTGCGGATCAGCTCCAGGGTGTCCTGCTGCGTCAGCGTGTGCAGGAACACTACGCCATCGTTGTCGATGTACCTTTCAATTACATTCAACATTTTAAATAAATCACTAGTGCCACTCCATGTCTTCCCGGGGATGTCGTAAGAGGCGACTAAGGGAATGACGAATTCTAGAACTGTTAGGCGATGGGCTTGCAACCTGTCACTAATACACTTGTAAACGTCTTAGTCTGTTTCTGCAAAATGTGGTTACAGAATTACCAACATCTCTTTTTGTAGTCGTTGGTATTTCTGTAGCTCTGCCTACCCCACCGTGGGAATGAATAAATAAATAAATATCAGGGAACAATCTTACACAAATTGATCTAGTCCCAAACTAAGCTCTAGGCTTGTACTATGGATACTAGACAACGATAAATATACTTATATAGATAATGACATACTCAAATACATACCTAACATCCAAGACTCAGGAACAAATATTCGTGCTCATCACACAAATATCTGCCCTTACCGGGATTTGACTCCAGGACCGCTGGCTTCGAAGGCAGGGTCACTCCCAACTAGGCCACCGTGTCATCAATGAAAGCGTGATAGTATGTATGTATGTAAATAAATCAATAATACATTTTATTTTTGTGCAATAGAATAGAATAGAATAGAATAGAATAGAAAGATGTTTATTTCCCTTGTTCATATGTTACATTAGGTATGTCCAACAGGTCGGTGGTGTATTCGGCCTGTGGGTGCATCAGCTACTTACAGTCTACTTATGTTTGTCTGAAAGATCTGTATAAGCGTCGTGTAGCGTGTGCTGTGTTTTTTATTTAACTATATTCAGAATTAATTTATATAAATAAAAAAAAAAATGTTTTGATTGCCCTACTTATCCTATTTACAGCTAATTACAGTCTATGGGGACGTGGAGCGGTTGTTCGCTTGCTGAGCAGCCGACTCCTGTCTTTTTTTGGTACGTAGTTTATTTCACCTAGTCTAGTATTGGTTAGGAGGGGGTTGTGCTGTCCGTATCCGATGTAGGCTTCACCAGGGGTGTCTAGATCTTCGATGTGCATTTCGCGGAGTCGGCGCAACATGTCCTCGTTTAGGTCTTGTGCACGGAGGTGCCATGGATCCCAATCGAGCATATCCCAGAGTAGTGAGGTTTCTAGGCGTCTTGGGAATTGTCCGGTGGTCTTCTTTTTGTGCAACCTCGTCGGCGACGACGGTACGACTTCAATTTGAAGAACGAAAAAAGTGGGAGAGAGGCCTTCGCCCAAAAGTGGGATACAACAGGCTTGTAATAATAATAATAATGTTGTTCTAGATTTGGAAAAGCGAGTTCTTCTGACCTGACACAGATACGTCAGATACAGCAATATACGCTAAGATCTTACGAGGGCGCCGAGCGTCCAGTTGTGCCCTCATCACTTTTATGGTGATTTCTAATAAACTAAAGTATTGTCCGTTTCCGTGTGGTTGCCGGGTTAGAATAGTGCCACTCCATGTCATCCCGTGGATGTCTTAAGAGGCGACTAAGGGAATAAGGGCTTGTAGTACTGTTAGGCGATGGGCTTGCAACCTGTCACTAATACACTGGTAAACATCTTAGCCTGATTGTGCAAAATGTGGTTACACAATTATCAGCAAGTTTTTTAGAGTTGTTGGTATTTCTGTAGCTCTGCCTACCCCACTCTGGGAATAAAGGCGCGACTTTATGTATGTATGTATGTAAAGTATTGTCTTAAAATCTCAGAGCGCAAATTAATACAAATTGTACAAATTAATACGCAACATAATAGCATACATGTGTTTAGTTTAATAATCTTTAACCTTCGTGTAAGGACCGTATCGTTAATTATGGAAACAAATAAAATGGTGTAATCTGTATAAATACTTTTTATTACAAAAAAAAAACTTAAACTACGCGATTCTTAGATCTTCAAAGTGAACCATAAAAACTACTTTTAGTTATTTATTGATCCCCTTTGCCAGTTTCCTCACTTTGCTTTTGATGCTCTTCATTAGCCCTAGGACATCGACTGTTTTGAAAGTTTTGTGGGTACGGATCTAGTCTTTTTTTAATTAGTCCATGTTATCTGTTGGTTTAGCTTGTTTTCGTAGCTGTGCCTTCATCAGAACCCAAAATTTCTCGATGGGCCTGATCTCAGGGCAATTCGGGGGATTTAATGATTTCGCGACAAATTCGACATTATTCTCTCGATACCAGTTCAACACATGGCGAGCATAGTGACACGCAGCTAAATCAGGCCAGAATAATGTACGACTCCTGTGCTTTCGAATGAGTGGTAGTACCCGTTTTTGAAGGCATTCCTTCTTGAACACATCCGAATTTAAGTTTCCCGTTACGAAAAACGGAGACGTTTTAATGCCGCATTAACAAATAGCTTGCCAAACCATCACTTTTTTCCCAAATTTCTCGCAAAAAATGGATTTGTCGTCTTTAGAGACCTTCGCACCTTTTATTACGGTGTAAAACTGCGGTCCGGGTAGGGTTTTATAGTCAAGTTTGACTTGGTTTCATCGTCCATTATAATACATTGTTCATTTTTAGTTAAAATTTGGTCGTACAATTTCCGAGCCCGAGTTTTGACAGAAGACTCCTGGGTTTTGCTGCGTTTAGGCTGTTTTTGCTTTTTATACGTTACAAGCAAGTTACGATCCTTGGCACGCTGAACCATTGCAATAGAAGTACGACATTTTTTCGCAAAATCCCGAATCGATATCTCTTTTTTTGAGAAAAATATTCGCATATCTTTTTGTCCAAATTAGGACATGAAGGGCCTCGTTTTCTAGAGATGAGAGTGAACTTAATTATAGCACGATTGAGAAGGAGTTACTCGCTATAGTCTGGGCTACCAAATATTTTCGACCCTATCTCTTTGGTCGAAAATTTAAAATTTTAACCGACCATAAACCCTTACAGTGGATTATGAATATAAAAGAACCCAATTCACGACTCACCCGGTGGAGATTGAGACTTAGCGAATATGATTTCACCGTCATATATAAAAAAGGGAAATCCAACACCAACGCCGACGCTCTGTCAGGTTAAATATGATAGGAACCCAGTCAGGCCTAAATTTAGCATCGTACCCCCCGCTACCAAACTATTCGAAACAGTCCATATGGATCTGTTTACCGTTCACAACGAAAAGTATGTAACCTTCATGGATGTATTCACAAAATATGGCCAAGCTTATCACTTACGTGATGGTACCGCAATTAGTATACTTCAAGCCCTTCTACAGTATTGCACGCACCACGGAGTCCCCATCACAATCGTCACAGACAACGGAACAGAATTCACTAACCAGCTTTTTACAGAATTTACTAGACTCCATAAAATAAACCATCATAGGATCCTAGCACATTCCCCTAATGACAACGGCATTATAGAACGTTATCATTCCACCATCCTCGAGCATCTCCGCATACTAAAATTTAACCTTCGTGTAAGGACCGTATCGTTAATTATGGAAACAAATAAAATGGTGTAATCTGTATAAATACTTTTTATTACAAAAAAAAAACTTAAACTACGCGATTCTTAGATCTTCAAAGTGAACCATAAAAACTACTTTTAGTTATTTATTGATCCCCTTTGCCAGTTTCCTCACTTTGCTTTTGATGCTCTTCATTAGCCCTAGGACATCGACTGTTTTGAAAGTTTTGTGGGTACGGATCTAGTCTTTTTTTAATTAGTCCATGTTATCTGTTGGTTTAGCTTGTTTTCGTAGCTGTGCCTTCATCAGAACCCAAAATTTCTCGATGGGCCTGATCTCAGGGCAATTCGGGGGATTTAATGATTTCGCGACAAATTCGACATTATTCTCTCGATACCAGTTCAACACATGGCGAGCATAGTGACACGCAGCTAAATCAGGCCAGAATAATGTACGACTCCTGTGCTTTCGAATGAGTGGTAGTACCCGTTTTTGAAGGCATTCCTTCTTGAACACATCCGAATTTAAGTTTCCCGTTACGAAAAACGGAGACGTTTTAATGCCGCATTAACAAATAGCTTGCCAAACCATCACTTTTTTCCCAAATTTCTCGCAAAAAATGGATTTGTCGTCTTTAGAGACCTTCGCACCTTTTATTACGGTGTAAAACTGCGGTCCGGGTAGGGTTTTATAGTCAAGTTTGACTTGGTTTCATCGTCCATTATAATACATTGTTCATTTTTAGTTAAAATTTGGTCGTACAATTTCCGAGCCCGAGTTTTGACAGAAGACTCCTGGGTTTTGCTGCGTTTAGGCTGTTTTTGCTTTTTATACGTTACAAGCAAGTTACGATCCTTGGCACGCTGAACCATTGCAATAGAAGTACGACATTTTTTCGCAAAATCCCGAATCGATATCTCTTTTTTTGAGAAAAATATTCGCATATCTTTTTGTCCAAATTAGGACATGAAGGGCCTCGTTTTCTACCTCGGCCAGGTAAATCTTTTAAATTATTATTCATACTAAACGTTTTTATCGTATTGTAAACAACTTTCAGGCTAACCCCTTCTTCTGAAGCAATCTTTCTCATAGTTATACCTAATTCTTTACAGTATTTGGTCACAATTGAATGTCGTTTTTTCTCTGAGAGACCCTTCATCTTGCAATGTATACGAATTATACAATTTTTTATAGTAAGTTTTAACACTTGACTGTATGCTTAACAGATTGACATATGACAGAAAAGACAAAATATTGTAACTTTTTTTTTAGAGCAATTCAAACTTGTTTCCATAATTAACGATACGGTCCTTAGTCAACTTAACGGAGAAAGGTAGCCACTTTTTTCCCTCAAGTTGCTCACTCATATTTTAATTGTTGTTAAGTTATGTCTAATGGGCGGATGACGGATGCAAATTAGGTCAAAATCATGTCAAACGATATACGTCATACGGATATGACTACAAAAATCTGCATTTTTTTTTATACAAAAATTTAATAAAAGTCTGATCCATCTTATGCTTTTGTCACCATATTGCATCCAAAGTCCGCCCTTTAGTTGTGCCATATTCTCAGTAAATTGTGTATTCATTTGTACAACAGTAAAGCACTGTTAGATTTTAAGATAATGCTTTAGTTTATTAGAAAACACGATAAAAGTAATGAGGGCGCCACTGGACGCTCGGCGCCCCCTTAATTCCACTTCGGTTTAGCCAAATCGCTTCGATATCGTTATCACATTGTTGATATCAGCAACATCAGTAAAACCTTATAGCTAATTACGTATTACGACATAAGGAGGACCGCCAACTCAGCGCGCACATTCCAGTGACCGACTACACGAGGCGCAACCTCAGCAAAATACGAAATTACCTATTAATAACAACTTCAATGTAGATTCACTTTTCGTTCACACTTCGAGCAATTGTCATCTCGCTTAGGATTAATTTCTGTAACATTTGTTTTAATTAAAATAGTAATAAAAGTTTTTGGTTTTTTTTCGAACCTCCGATAGCAGCTAACGTAAGTGGCGCAGTCGGTAGGATACTCGCGGGTCGTTTTCGTGAACAAATTCGGGACCTCAAAAATCGAGACCGCGCGTTCGCGAGCCACCCGGGTTGGCTTTTAAGCACCGCTGCCGAGTATCCAGAATCTACGAGCTGCACGCCGGAGGTGAATCCAGCAATCGATTCTCGAGGAAGACCAGAGATGAAGCATTTGTAAGTACACCTGAATTGTTCTCGTGCTGCTTGCTTCCTTAGTCCGTAAATCCTTATTATCCATAATTTTTTATCCCAAGAAAACGGGATCCCGGGAACCTACATCGAGTCAGGTTCGACGGGATAGATTAGATTTACTTAGAAATATAGATAGTTCAGATTTAGATAGTTTAGATAATTTGGGAAATAAGAGTTTAGTTAATACCGATAAAACAATGAGTATGAACCCGGATGACATTTATAAAGCTCTACGCTTAGTCCCGGATTTTGACGGCAATCCTAACATCCTTACACGATTCATTAAAATATGTGATCAAATAGTTGCGGCCTATTTCAGCGAGGAAGCCGGGTTATCCAATCTGTGTCTTATTAATGGAATATTAAATAAAATAACTGGTACAGCTGCAAGCACTATTAATAGTAATGGCATCCCCGATAGTTGGGTAGGTATTAGGGCAGCCCTCATTAATAACTTCTCCGACCAACGTGACGAGACGGCATTATATAACGATATTTCCATAGCTAGTCAAGGTAATAGAACACCTCAGGAATTTTATGACCACTGCCAGACACTTTTAAGCACAATAATGACTTATGTATCTCTACATGAGAATATTAGCTCTACTATAGAGGCCAAACGGGTTCTTTATAAGAAAGTGGCTATGCAAGCCTTTGTACGCGGCCTGAAGGAACCGCTAGGTTCACGTGTTAGGTGTATGCGTCCGGATTCAATAGAAAAAGCCCTTGAGTTCGTGCAAGAGGAGCTCAACGTCATGTATGTACAACAGAGAGGAGACATGGCTAAATTCCACCAACCAAACAAGGTAACCACGTCCTCACCAAATGTAGGATTTGCACCGTCTCGACCCTTCCATTTACCCTAAGCACCAAATTGGCCTACACCTTTTGGTCAACGACCAGTGCAGCAACCCCCGCAACCATATAAGTTCAACCCTATGCAAATGCAGCCCCAAGATCGCAAGCCAACTAGAACGCAACAGATGTTTGGCGCCCGTCCGCCTAATTACAACCCCCAGAGTAATGTTTTCAGGTTACCCCCTAGAAACAATCCCCAATTTAATTCTACTCCCAAACCTATGAGTGGAGTTCAGACTTACACCCCAAGGGTATTACCTCAGTCGAATCAACCCTATTTTAGGCCACGCGAAGTAAACATGAATGAATGTTCACCCTACGACGGCGATTCATATTACGAACATTATTATATGCAACCGGAATGTCATTACGACGCTACAATGACATGATAACTATGATGTTTATGATCCCGCTGCCGGATTAGATGTAGAACCAAGCTATGATTATCAGCCGAGAGACGACGCGATACCTAGCACTAGCGAACAGCCAAATTTTCAATCGGACCAGGAGTTACGCAAGCCAATATAGAAATAAACCTACAGTCTCAACGGCAATTGCCTTATATTCAAATTAGCAACCCGCCACTAAAATTTTTGATAGACACTGGGGCAAATCAATCTTTTATTAGCCCCGAAGCCGTCCAACGCTACTTCCCAAGTTTTCCCCTTAATTATGACCCCTTCGAGGTCACTAATGTTCACGCCGTAAGCAGAAATGATTACTCGTTAACACTACCTAGTTTCCCAGAATTCAAGGACACGGGTGATATGAAATTATTCATATACCGATTCCATGATTATTTTGACGGCCTCATAGGACTAGATTTACTAACCGAATGGGAAGCCAAGATTGATTTGAAAAGTAACACTCTAATTACGCGAACCACGAGCAACCCGATACGAATGTATCATTCAGGTACATCTAACAATTACTTCGAGGAAGTGATTCCCGCCGGTACGTCAAAAATAATTAAAGTTCCGATTAACACCGTCGACGGTGAAGTTTTACTAAGAGAGCAGAAAATTAGTAGCTGTATGATTCATCCTTGTTTTACAACAGTTAAAAATAATCGTGGATACATAGAAGTTGAAAACCAATCCCCGAATGACGTAATCTTTTCAATCGACCAGCCCGTTCAAGCTGACCTCTATAATATCGAGTGCATGCGCACCGACCTATGCCATAGTACACGCGCACAGGACGTAACATCGCGGTTGCGTACAGATCACTTAAATGAAGAAGAGATAACTAACTTAAAATTACTTTGCTCTCGCTATGCCGACGTATTCTATATCGAAGGGGAGGCACTTACTTTCACTAATAAAATAAAACACAGAATTAGGACTACTGACGAAGTACCGGTTTATACAAAAAGTTATCGGTATCCTTTTGTACATAGGCAGGAGGTTAGGGATCAAATAACCAAAATGCTCGATCAGGGAATAATTCAACCTTCAGATTCCGCTTGGAGCTCGCCTATTTGGATTGTACCAAAGAAGGTGGATGCCTCGGGGAAGCAAAAATGGCGTCTTGTGGTTGATTTCCGCAAGTTAAATGACAAGACTATAGATGATAAGTATCCGATTCCCAATATCACGGATGTGCTAGATAAGCTAGGAAAGTGTCACTACTTTACCACCCTGGACTTAGCAAGCGGATTTTACCAAGTTGAGATGGACCCCCAGGACATCTCCAAAACAGCCTTCAATGTGGAACACGGACATTTTGAATTCTTAAGGATGCCAATGGGCCTTAAAAATTCTCCCAGCACCTTTCAAAGGGTCATGGATAATGTTTTGAGAGGTCTTCAGAATGAAATTTGTCTCGTTTATCTCGACGATATTATTGTCTTTAGCACGTCCCTTCAGGAACACATAACCAACCTTGAAAAGGTTTTTCAGAGATTAAGGGAATCAAACTTCAAGATCCAGATGGATAAATCCGAATTTTTGAAACTTGAAACCGCTTATCTCGGGCACATAATTAGTCAAAATGGAATAAAACCAAACCCTGAAAAAATTTCTGCCATACATAAGTATCCAGTACCTAAAACTCCAAAAGAGATAAAACAGTTTCTCGGTCTTCTCGGTTATTACCGAAAATTCATTCCTGATTTCGCTCATATTACTAAACCCCTTACAATGTGCCTGAAAAAAGGAAACAGGATTACTCTCAACTCCAATTATATTAACTGCTTTGAAAAATGCAAAAACCTACTTATTAATGATCCCGTGTTGCAATATCCCGATTTTACCAGAGAATTTATTCTGACAACAGACGCTTCAAACGTCGCCTTGGGCGCCGTACTATCCCAAGGTCCCGTAGGGTCCGACAGACCAGTATGCTATGCGTCGCGTACCCTTAATGAGAGTGAACTTAATTATAGCACGATTGAGAAGGAGTTACTCGCTATAGTCTGGGCTACCAAATATTTTCGACCCTATCTCTTTGGTCGAAAATTTAAAATTTTAACCGACCATAAACCCTTACAGTGGATTATGAATATAAAAGAACCCAATTCACGACTCACCCGGTGGAGATTGAGACTTAGCGAATATGATTTCACCGTCATATATAAAAAAGGGAAATCCAACACCAACGCCGACGCTCTGTCAGGTTAAATATGATAGGAACCCAGTCAGGCCTAAATTTAGCATCGTACCCCCCGCTACCAAACTATTCGAAACAGTCCATATGGATCTGTTTACCGTTCACAACGAAAAGTATGTAACCTTCATGGATGTATTCACAAAATATGGCCAAGCTTATCACTTACGTGATGGTACCGCAATTAGTATACTTCAAGCCCTTCTACAGTATTGCACGCACCACGGAGTCCCCATCACAATCGTCACAGACAACGGAACAGAATTCACTAACCAGCTTTTTACAGAATTTACTAGACTCCATAAAATAAACCATCATAGGATCCTAGCACATTCCCCTAATGACAACGGCATTATAGAACGTTATCATTCCACCATCCTCGAGCATCTCCGCATACTAAAATTAAAGCAAAAAGATGAACCTATCGTCAATCTTATGCCTTATGCTATTATAGGTTATAACAGCTCCATACACAGCTTCACAAAATGTAGACCGTTTGACCTATTGACAGGACACTTTGACCCCAGAAACCCCCTCGACGTAGACTTAACCGAACGACTTTTGCAACAATACGTCCAAAACCACAGAGAACAAATGAAACAAATATACGAAATAATAAATGAGACAGCCCTCGCCAATCGAACCTCCTTAATAGAAAATAGGAATAAATCCCGCGAGTCCGAGGTAGAATACACCCCGCAGCAACAAGTGTATATAAAAAATCCCTTAGCTATTCGGCAGAAAACCGCCCCACGCTATACTCAAGATACTGTTCTAGCAGATCTCCCTATGCACATATATACCTCAAAGAAGCGAGGACCGGTGGCAAAATCACGCCTAAAACGTGTCCCTAAAGGAGATCCTTTGTTGCAGGATTCCTTTGCTGTGGATGATTCCCCTAATGCAGGCCTCGGAGATAAAACTTGAGAGCCTTAATGACGGACCTGGACTTCTACCCTATAAACTTGGACTCATGCGACTCACGACTCATTACCACACTTACCTGCAATATATAGAACTCGACGAAATAAAAGACAAAATTAGCCTAACTTTTGAACAACTGCAGACCTGTAAGACTAGGTTAGTTAATGACACGTACCTTCTATATGAAAATCAAATAAACTATTTAATAAATAAATTAGAGAAAGTAACAAGCCAACTGGAAACCCTGGAGCCAACACGAGCTAAAAGAGGTCTTGTGGATGGGCTCGGGACAGTTATAAAAAGCATTAGCGGTAACCTAGACCAATCGGATGCCATTAACTATAACAACCTTATAAAAAATCTACAGCTCAACCAGAATAAAATAGTTTCGGAGTTAAATAATCACGTGAGCCTAAGCAAAGATTGGGTAAACCGCCAAGGCAGCATACTAGAGACCTTGGTGGAAAACCAAAAGAAAATAAATTCCACCATTATAGAAATATTAAATAACGATGCTTATAGGGAGAATAGTTTAATTAAATATGCAAAATTCGCCCAACTTTTAATTATTTTAAACGAAAACGTGGAGGATCTGAGTCAAGAGCTTCTAAGGATAGAAAATAGTTTAGCGTTTATTCGTAGTTCTAGTACTCATCATTCGATGATAGAAATTAGCGTCTTAAGAAATATGTTAGATAAATTAAAAATACTTTACGGCAACGATAGAATCCTAGACTTAGGATTACGAGAATATTATGACATCATCCGCCCGGGATCCTATTACACAGACAGAGAGATAGTAATAACATTTCAATTCCCTATAGTAACGTCAGAAACTTACGATTTCTTCAAATTATCTATTGTACCCAATAAAAATAAAGAAGCCCTTATCCCGCCATATCCCTTCCTAGCAACGCATGAGAATACATTCGTGTACATGGAGGCAGAATGCCCGAAGTTCAACCGTCATTACGTCTGCAAGAAAGAAACAAGCCTTCAGCTTCGTCCTTCGTCAGACTGCATACATCGGCTTATTAGAAACGAAGACCCACATGCATCCTGCCAACCTACCGCAGTATCCCTGTCAAGGCCAGCCATGGAGAAACTTGATGACCAACACTACGTCATCTCACTCCCTCAACCAACGAAAATACAATTATCCTGCGACAGAGAAGAGTACACTACGCTACAAGGAAGTTACCTGGCTACCATTCCACTCAATTGCTACTTACGAACAACGGAGTTTACTATTACCAACGAAAAAGATGAAATACGAGGTCATCCCCTAAAACTAGCTGACATCCCTCATGACGTCGAAAAGCAAGCTGTACCCTCTGCTCAAATCAGTCTGAAATCTATAAACCTCGAAGGACTACACGACGCCAGGCGCAACCTCATAGTCGAACCTTCTGTCAAGTTAGACGCAAGCCAGGGAAACACGCTTTATCATACGACAATACCGATGTACGTGACGTTGTTAATAAGTGCAGGTGCACTCACAGCAGCAATGCTAAGAAAATTCTACTCCCGCAAATCTACTGAAGACATTCCAGAACCAGAGCCAGACAGCAGCACCTCAGAAACAAAGCCTCAGGAGACATCGCAATCCAGGATAGATTCGCGGCAATTTTTTCATTAAACATGGGAAAATAATTGCCTGTCTACGGGTGGACGAATTACGTATTACGACATAAGGAGGACCGCCAACTCAGCGCGCACATTCCAGTGACCGACTACACGAGGCGCAACCTCAGCAAAATACGAAATTACCTATTAATAACAACTTCAATGTAGATTCACTTTTCGTTCACACTTCGAGCAATTGTCATCTCGCTTAGGATTAATTTCTGTAACATTTGTTTTAATTAAAATAGTAATAAAAGTTTTTGGTTTTTTTTCGAACCTCCGATAGCAGCTAACGTAAGTAGCTTTTGACGTGTTATTGTATTGCCAACGTTAC